>JAVSCE010018972.1:0-435718 GCA_032199065.1 Smutsia gigantea
CTTGGCTGTTGTTTCCTCTTCTGGGAAGTGGGCAGCTCCTTTACCCCCACGTATTTGGCCAGGATGTTTTGAAGGGACAGGGTTCAACTGAGCTGCTTAAGGAAAGCTGTGTGCGCTAGAGGGAACCACGAACGCCAGGGATGAGCGTTGCTGCTGCTGGTAACAACCCTCTGTGATAGGTAGTTACCCTGCATCTGCCTCCCAGCGCCGCGCGGCTTTATTCCAAACCCTTTAGAGTTCAGCTGAAATGCCACCTCCTCCAGGCAGCAGTCTCTGGCTTCGCTGCCAAAGCAGCCCGTCTGGCTGGCGCCGTGGGTCATGGGTCTGCAGCTTTACACCTGGGCCACGTCCTCTAACCTTGAGTTTGGGGTCCTTCATCTGTGATGCACAATCGCGCCCAGACCCGGGCGCTGACGGCAAGCTATTTCATGCTGTGTTCTCCCGACTACTCATTTTTGTGTCATACCCTGATAAAAGTTCAGAGACGTCAACCTCAGACAGTTTTAAAATGGCAGAACTGAGGCTTCAAAAATCAGCTTCCTCCAATTTGGGATGAAATGCAAACCCCTGCGTGCCTGCCTGGCTTACCCTTCCACCCCTGGATTAGCGCTTGGCCTCTAGCGAGTGCTCAGTGCGCCCTTACAGAACGGAAGAGTGATCGCCCCGTTCACTCTGTTTGCCTGCAGAGCCAGGTGACCTTTCTGAAAAGCAAACTGAAGGTCAGAGGAGGCTTTCCCTCCACAGCCGCCCCTTCCAGCTTGTCTTCTGAGCCTACCAATTAATCCTGAAGCAGCAATAGTGAATGTCCCCTGTGCCAAAGGCCAAAAAGACATCTGGAGCGTTTGTTTGCTGGCTGTTTGCTGTTTGCAACCCCATTGCCTCCCGGGTCTCTTTTCTTGATTTCCTCAGTTTGGCTAGCAGCTTTGCATCGCAGAGCTCCCTACAAGCCTGTCAGGTAAGGTGCAGGGACTCTCGGTCCTGTTCTGCTGTTGTGTCAGAATCAGGCGTGTGTGTATAATGCAGTGACGGAACAGACCGAGAGCTGGAGTGGTGGGTCAGGAACCCTGAACTCTGCTGGGCATGCTTTCTTAAAGTAACGACCTCCATTTGGTGCCTTCTCTCTCCCAAGACATCCTAACTATACAGAATGGGCTCCCCACATCTCCTTTTCTGGAGTTTACATCTAAGAGTTAAAAAAACACCAAAATCCACCTGGGCATTTGTTGTACCTTTCGTCAATTTCCAGCTATACTAAATGAGACTAGGTCATGTTTTTCAATGTATTACTGTCAATGTGTGTTGAGCTAATTTCTGAAGACTTTCTTGTTTTCCTTGGTAGGTTGATTTAGGAGAGGCAGTGGAGTAAATGATAAGATGGAGTTGTGTATGGTCTGTGAAGTCTAGTAAAATAGCTGAGATGGTCATCACTGTAAATTGGAGATCTAATACTGCATCGTTCTCTTCTCAGCTGGGTTCTCATTTACCTTGTAAAATGGTTTCTGTTTCTTTTTTCCCTCTACCTTGTAATTTAAGCAACTACCTTTCAGAGATAGCTATCCTTAAGTAGGATTAAGTTTCTGTCTAGGGCAAGGGCAGTCAAGAATTAGATACATTAAAAGGTTTCTTCTTAATTGCATTTCCTTTTATAGTTTCATGCCTGCTGCCTCCCAAAAACCTCCCTATCAGGGTGGGCTGATTGAATTATGGGAAGGGATTTAGCCTAGAGTTAACTTTTCTCTTCTCAGCTGTTTATCCTGTTAAAAATTTCACTCTCTTTGAAATTTCTCAAGGGTAGGTGTCAACTTGTAAGTGCTGAAGCAATTGGAAGTGTGGAAAGAACACGTGTTCTGGGTCCAGAGATCTGCTCCTCAGATTCCTGACCTGAGGGAAGTCACGTAACTCTCGGGAACCCCTGTCCAATCCTCCTGTCTGCAGGAGACAGGGTCCTTCATCCTGCTCAGGGCCTGTGTCCTCCAGGTGCTGGTGGCACTGCTACTTATCCCTTCTCTGTGCAGACCTACTTTCTCCACTGTAAAGTCTGGTGCATTGTCATCTACTTGCTGCTTGAAAATGTTTGTAGTTGGAAAGCTGTGATAGACTTTGATTAATTTTTTAAAAGAAGAAAGTAATCTGGGAGTGAAGCAAATAGACATTAAACATTACAGGTTTGAAGTTGTGTCTTTTTTCAAGGAATGTAAAATATAGATATTTGAGTTTGGTTGTAAAGATTATGCTTGGCATATTAACATAAAAAGGCTTTTAAATCAAGTAACAGACTTTTCTTTGTTCTTTTAAATTTGATAATAAATGGAGCTGCACACTGTTGGATTCTGGAATGTGGCACCCTTGTGCCCCAAACTGGGTCTGGACCAGGGCAGGATGGGCCAAGGAAGGACTTGGCTTCAGATGCAGTTTCTTGCCTTGCTGGGAGGACTAGGTTGATGATGGGATCAGCTTAGCCGTGGCACCTGGAAATGAGCAGGAGGCTTTGGGAGCAGCATTTTGGCAAATGAGGGTCTTGGCTATCCTGGTGTTGCTGCTTGGATGTCCCAGCTGCGTCTGGGGGGTCTCTCCCCACCACTAGGTGAAACCTCAGCCTGGATGGGGAAGGGCTCTTGCTCTGATCAGGAAGGAATTCTCCATCAGGTCAAACAAGTGCCAGCAAGAAAGGAATTCATTAACGCAAGAGCAGAAGTAAATCCAGCAGCTGTGCAGGCAGTAGAGGGCAAAGAAGAACAGGGAGAAAAGGGAAGTTCATTGAACTGCTAAGCATAGGGCAAATTCTTTGCCACCTCCTACAGCCATCTGCTTGGTCTGCACAGTGTGGGAATTAAATCCAAACCACTTCAGAATTTGGGAGAGTCGCAGAGCACTGGATGGAGTGAGTTTATATTTTGAGAACTTCCACTTCCCTATTGGTCTGAAATAAAACAGGGATGAAGAAAAGGATTGTGTCAAGACTAGAAAGCTGAATGAAATAGCAAAGTGACAGACATTAACCACCAGAGGTGGAGGTCGGAGAATTCTTGTCTTTATCATGGGAAAGAGTTCAGAGACAAGTGCAACAGGCTTATGCAATATGAAAGTTTATTTGATATAAGGCAGTACACACACTCGAATGGGAGCGCAAGCGACCTCAGAGAGGAGGTGCGCTTAAGGGTTTAGGGTTTGGGGTTTTATAGGGCCTTTTGGGTAAGGTTGGTGTAAGGCATGGTGTTTACAGCTGATTAACAATCCCTTTGAGGTTTTAAGAATAGGATTATTTATGTGATGTGTTGATCTGGATGTCAGCATTCTTTACCCATGTAGGTTCATTTACACTGGGGAGGTCTATCTCTCGTCCTGGTTACAAAGTTAATTGATTAAGGGGCTGGAAGAAGAGGAAGAACAGCATATAGATTAAGTTAAAGAATAAGCTGGGCCTTTTTCGAAGATTAAGTAGATTTTACAGTGGCACAACCCTTGTCCCATTTCCCTGCTCTATCTCATTGGCATCCTGGCAGCCTTTGTAATTCAGCTTCAAAGGCCCCTTCTAGGGCCCACATTGCTTTCCTTCTTTGCCTCAGATGTTCTTCTGTGTCTCTGCCAGTAGACCTCTTCTTCAGGTGCCACCACCACTTCTCTGCCCCTTAGGCCTTAGGACTCTCTCTTTTTCTTTGTTTACTAGCAAGCAGATTGTCTGGTTCATCCAAAAGTTTGTGCCAAAACTTTGTTCCAGGAGCTAGGAATGCGAAGTCAAATATGCCACGTTGTTTGCCCTTAAGTCTCTAGTGGAAAACCTAGCAGCGGAAAACCGAGTCCTTCAGGAGAAGGTGCTAGGTGCTGTGATGGAAGTAAGCCCTGAGAAATGAGGCCTTTAGAGAGGGTATATGTAGCTCAGCCAGCGGATTCTAGGAGGGCTTCCAGAAGGAGGTGATGCCTGAATAAGAACTTGAAAAGAGAGCAGAGGTGCCCTGGAGAGGGGGTGGTGGTGCAGAGGTGGAGGTGTGACATACCCACAGATGTGTTCTGTGTGACCAGGTGAGCCCTGAGGCCAGGGATAGGGGTAGGGGTGCTGGAGGTCTGTGGTGAAGGGTCTTTTGAACAGTGGGAAGCTGTTGGGACTTTATTAAAACTATGTAAAATGGGAAGATAACAAGACCAGGCAATGTGCCTTTCCCCAACTGCCTGGAGACAAATGTTTTTTGGGGTGTAATTTTCACCCAATGAAATGCACAGAACTTAAGTGTACAGTTTGACCACCCACCTCACCCATGCCCCTAATGGTACATAGAACCTTTTCATCACCCCGGAGAGTTCTTCTTGGTGAGAGTTCTCCTTCCCACCCAATTCCTGTCCCTCACCCCAAGCAACCACTAATCTGAGTTCTGTCACCATAGATTTTGTCTTTTGTAGACATGTGTTTCTTTTGTATCTGGCTTCTTTCAGCATAAAGTTTTTGAGATCCAGCATTTTCTTTCTTTTTGTTGCCCCATAGTATCCTACTGTATGACTGTGCCACAGTTTGTTCCTGGGTTTGTTTCTAGTTTTTTGTTATTGTGAGCAAATCTGCAATGAACATTCTTATACGAGGCTTTTTGTAGACATATATTTGCCTTTCTCTTGGGCAATGGGCTGGCTGGGTTGTAGGGCAGGGATATATGTACCTTTTTAAGAAACTTCCAAATAGCTTTCTAGAGAAGTTGTGCCATTTTACATCTCTATCAGCAATGTAAGAGAATTCCACGGCCCCACATCCTCACCGGCATTTGGTGGTGTCAGTCTTTTCCCTCTGATCTGTTTTAGAGGGCAGGGGTAGCGCCTGCTTTAGCTTGCATTTCCCTGATGACCAGGGATGATGAGTCCTTTTTCTTGTGCCTGTTGGATGTTTGTATTTCATCTTTGGGGAAATGTAAGCCTTTTGCCTATTTTAACCATTGGGTTGCTTTTCTTTTCAATTTTGGGGTTATGAGAGTTCTATATATAGTCTAGGTATGAGTCATTTGCCATACATATGTGTTCTCCAGGTTTTCTCCCAGTCCTTGTTTGCTTATTTACTTTCTTAATATTATCTTTTGATCAAGAAAGATTTGTAATTTTAGTGAAGTCTGATTTACCATTATTTTTGCTTTTCTAGGTAGTGCTTTTTGTATCCTCTTTAAGAAATGTTTTCCTCTGTAAAGTCACAAAGATATTCTCCTGTATTTGTTTATTTTTTTAAGGCTTTATACTTCTTGCTTTGAGGTTTAGGTCCACCATCCATTTCAAAATAGTTTGTGTATGGTGTGAGGTAGGATCTTTTTTTTTTGGCCCTTTTGTTGAAAATTATGAGTGGGTCCATTTCTGAGCTCTCTGGTCTATTTCACTGATGTTATTTTTCACCAGTACCAGACTGTCTACATACTGTAGCTTTTTATAGTAATTTTTGAAGTTACAAAGAATAACAAGGAGGACAGTTTTTGGAGGGGCAGAAATGCAGGCCAGAGTAAGACCCATCCATCCTTAGGTGCTGTCATAGCGCTGACACTCATCTCAGGGCAGTGGGTGTAGGAATGGAGGTTAGGTGAAGATTTAGAGAAATAGTTTAGAGGGAAAGCTTGAGGGACTGGTGTTGATTGGGGTTTACAGTAGAGACCAACAGGCCTTCCATCTCTGTTTGTTTCAGGGAGAGAGGAGTGAAGGAGTTAACAGGTACAGGAGTGTGAGACTTCCCAGGCTTCCTACCTGCAGCCCTGGTCCCTGATGTTCAGTTCCTTCCTAAAGTGGAGAGAGGCCTGAATCCTGCTCCTTGTTTTTATTTGAGTTAGGCTGCCGCTGGCACAGTACTTGCCTGGTTGCAGGAAGACCTCAGGGGACTGAGCCACCCACTTTGAAGCAGCCCCTGGAACAGAATGTCACTTGTAGCCCTGCCCCAGCTGGGTTCCTTGATCAGGAGCATTTGGGGGCTCTGGGACACTGTCCTGATCAGGAGTGATCCTTGGCGCTGGCATCCCTTACTGGGGTCATAGGCGGGGAACCAGGCTCAGGTAGTGCCAGGAGTGGGTCTGGGATGGGAAGAGGTAGGTGACAGTCTTTGCTTTGCTGCTTACAGCTGGGGACCTTGGCAAGTCCCTGAGCTCCCATCACCTCATAAATATGGTGGGCGACATGGCTGTACAGGTTCAGTGAGGGGTTTGGGAACACATCTGGCACATAGTAGGGTACTTCCCTCTCTTCCTGCCATCTGTCTTTTCCTTCTTTGCCTCTCTCCCCTTTTTCTGGTCCATTCTCCCTTTTTCCTCTGACCATCTTATAAGTTGTAATAGTCTCCTTGAAGATTAAATGCTGATGAGAGGGATTTATTTTAATAGATAATAAAGAGGATACAATGGTCTGGTCCTCTATGAAATCATGCAGTTGCAGAAGATAAGGTGGGACCTGGTGATACTTGTCATTTCTGCACATCTGCTGTTTACAGTTTTTTCTTCACAAAAGCCCTGCTTGGTGGTCATAGTATCTCTGTTTTGCAAATGAGGAGGCAGAAGCTCAGTGTGGTCCCTCTGGCTTGAGTCACTTAACTGCCTCTCTGGCCGAGGGTCTCGTTACAGGGAGCCAAGTGGTCAGTCAGTGTTTCGGCCAGTGGCAAGGCCCACTTTGGGCTGGTGACCCCCTAAGAGAGGCTCCTCCTAGATCCTTGATTAGGATCTTGTCTAGTTTTAGAATCTGGGTCTGGGACGGGCTGTAGGTGAAGTTCAGGGTTTGTTGCAGGCCTGGGGGAGATCTGAGCTGCCCCAGATAAAAGAAGCCTTGTGCTGTGTGTGACTGCTAAGCTCCACTCAGACTCTCTGTGGTACAGATGGCCATCACACTTGGTGATTTGGTGACAGAGCTTATCAAATCCTACTGTGCACAAGGCCCTAGCTGGGCAGGGTGCAGCAGTGGGGCACGGCCTTTGGGCAATCTCGTGATATTTCCTTGCATTCCAAGAATGGTGGGCATTGAGAGGGCCCTGAGAGTCCTGTTCTCAAGGAGCTCACACCTTGGAGAAGACAAAAGCAGTTAAAAAATGAGCAAAAGGTTTGAGAGGTACTTCAAAGAAGAGTTTATACAAATGGCCAATAAGCATATGAAAAGATGCTCAACATCATTAATCACTAGTGAATGCAAACTAAAACCACAGTAAGATACAATTGCATATCCACTAGAATGACTGAAATTCATTAGACAACAATGCCAAGTGCTGTTGAGAATATGGAGCAACTAGAACTCCCATATACCATAGGTGGGAATGCAAAGTGGGATAGCTGCTTTGGAAAATAATTTGGAGGCTCCTTTGTAATGTTAAGCATACACTTACCATTTAACTTAGCAATTCCACTCCTAGGTGTTTCTACCCAAGGTAAGTGAAATGTATGTCCATGTGAAGATATATATGCACATGTTCACAGCAGCTTTATTTGTAGTAGCCCCAAAGTGGAACCAACCCAAATGCTCATCAGCTGGTGAACAGCTAAGCAAATGGTGGTATAGCCATACAATGGAACACTGCTCACAAATAAAAATGAATAAACTACCAATGCAGGCAACAGCAAGAATTAATCTTAAAAATCCTTAGTGTTAGAGAAAGAAGCCAGACATACAAGACTATTTACTGCAAGGATGTGGAGAAATTAGAACCCTTATGCACTGCTGGAAGGAATGTAAAATGGTACATTCGCTATGGAAAACAGTATGGCAGTTTCTCAAAAAATTAAATATAGAACTACCATATGATCCAGCAATTTCACTTCTGTGTATATACTGAAAAGAATTGAAAGCAATTTGAAAAATTCAAAGAGATATTTACATACCCATGTTCATAGCAGCATTATCCACAATAGCCCGAAGTTGGAAATAGCCCAAATGTGGTTTGTTCATACGATGATATATTATTCATTCTTAAAAAAGAAATTCTGACATATGCTACAACATGGAAGAACCTTGAAGACATTATGTTAAGTGAAGTCACAAGAAGATAAATTTTATATGATTCTTTTTATATGAGGTAAATGGTGCTGTCAAAATTACATAGACAGACTGTAGAATGGAGGCTGCCAGGGCCGGGAGGAGGGAGTTAGCTTAGTGTTTCATGGGAGTAGAGGGTCAGTTTGGGGCATATGAAAAGAGACCTGGAGATGCATGGTGGTGATGGTCGCACAACAGTATGAATGTGCTTAATACCACCGAACTGTATGCTTAAAAACGGTTAGGGTGGTAAGTTTTATGTTATGCTACAGTTTAAAAAAAGACTGCATACTGCATGATCCTGGTTGTAAGAAGTTCTAGAAAAGGCAGAATTACAGGGATAGGAAACAATCAGTGGTTACCAGCAGCTTCTGAGGAGAGGGGGATGGACTACAGAGTCACAGAGGAACTTCGTTCTGTGTCTGATTTTGGTGTTGGTTACATGATGGTATACTTGCAGGCTTAAGCTCACTGAATTGTATGAGCCACCCAGACAGTGTGGGGTTTGTACAGGGTGGAGTGATGGACAAGCGGTGTGCTTGCTATAGCCTGAGGTTGGGCAAGGGGCTCAGGAAAGCCTAGAGGGTGATGTTTGAGCTGTGACCAGGCCAACAGGAGGATGGAGGGCACAGCAGGGGTAAAGGCAGGGAGACAGGAAGGAGCCCAGCACAGAGGAGCCTCTGTCTGGCCCAGGCTGGAAAAGTCACAGCCCCAAGTTCCAGGGTGAACGTCCATCCACACCCTCATGGCGTCTCTGTCCAGGGCCAGGTCTGAGCTGTGGAGCCTGGACAGTCTCCCTTTGCCCTGCCTCTCTCAGACTCATTTTCTGAGTCTGTCCTGGAAATCTCTGCTTGAGGTTGCACGGGATGTGCCCTTATCCTGGCTCCCTGGCTCCCGGGTGCCAGCCTTCCCCTGGGACTCTGCTCTGCCCACCTGGGGTCAGAACCTCGGGCGCTCACGTCACGATAGTGACGGTGTCCGTTGCCCTGGGCTGTGTGAGGTGCAGTGCAGCCATCGCTGTCTGGAAGGGTGACTGCAGTTCTCTGACCCTGGTCTTACTTCAGCTCTTGCAGATCCTGGAAGCATTCCCTACCTGGAAGCATTCACTCTGTACATGCCAGAGCTTGCAGTCAGTTGTAGGGAAGCTGTGTGGGGACTGGTGTCAGAAGTTCCAGAGCACTTCCACTCCAGGCTTTGATTCTGTTGTCATACCTGTCTCTCCCCTCCTTTCCCTCTTTCTCCTGTTCTCAATTTTTAGAAGAAAACAAAGTCATCAGGAGAAACATTCTGTGCTTTTCCTTTGGAATTTTCTTGAGTCTTTACTGTTTAGTTGGAGGCCGTGTGAGAAACACCCACATGAAGGGGTCAGAAATAGAGTTTGATGGCAGGAACAGAGTGGAGGGGATGGAAAGACACCAGGTAGGTAGGCCTACTAATGGAATTAGTGACTGCTTCCTGACTAGTGCTGTCAAAGGTGAAGGGGTAGCCAGGAGGATGCTGTGCCTTGACCCCTGGTGGCCCCAGGAGGCTGGTCCTGTTGGGTGGGGGAAGAGTCCTGGCGTGGACATAGGAAGTTTGGCTTTATGGTTCTGTTGACCTTTGGGGTTTCTGGTTAGAGTGGCTTAAGGAAAGAGAAAGATTTGGGTGGGGCTTGATGTTTGGACTTCTTGGATGTAAGGAACACAGGGCATCCTTTGTTACTACTGTTATTATTACTTGGAATAAGAATTCCTTAGACGCCAACTCTAGTGTCTGAGAGGTCCACCTTCTCGCTTTCTTGGCCTGCCAGCTATGCCCCTGGAGGTTGTGCTGCTGCCTTTACTTCTGCTGCTGCTCAGTCAGGTAATGCCCTGTGCTCCCCACCAGCTCTGGTGACTGACATCTCCGTGGTTCCTGAATTGTGCTGTGTGTGTGGTCTGAGCAGGTAAGAGGGGTGATGTGAACTAGGGTCCTGTGGCTCCAGCCTGGGCAAGTTCAGTGCTGTTGGTGAGGTTCTTAGCTGAGGATGCCCCAAAATCCCTAATATGTCCTTTCCCCTCCCTCCCTCCTTCTAAAGCATTTCTTGCAGGCATAATGCCTCTTTACTCCTAAATATTTTCAGTGTTTGTTTTCTAAAAACAAGGACATTCTCCACCATAACCACCTTGCAGTTACATGCAGTACTGTTATTTAGATTTCACCAACTGAAATTCACAATTTCACCACTTGTTCCAATAGTTTATGTAAAGTGAAAGGAAATCCTGGGCCAGGCACTGCAGTTGGATGTCCGTCCCTTTACTCCCTCAGTCTGGAGCAGTCCCTGTGTCTGTGTGTTCCATGACATCGCTAATTTTGAAAAGTACGGACCAGTTATTCTGTAGGATGTCCCTCCTTTGGGGTTTGATATTTCCTCATCATTAGATTCAGTTTCTGCAGCTTGGGCAGGAACACCACAGAAGGGATGCTGAATTCTCAGCCCGCATATCAGGAGGCACACGGTCCTGATTTGTCCTGTTGTGTGTGACACTGTATCTTGGACAGGTTCTGTTCTGGTAAGTTACTATTTTTTCTCCCTTGTATAAATGTCTCATGATTAGACATTGTGAGACTATGTAATTGATCTGTTACTCTTCATTTCTCAAACCATCACACATTAGTTTTAGCATCTATTGGTGATTCTTGTCAGAATCTGTTGTCATGATGGTGTTTCTAACTCCGTATCTTCTGTATTTACTGATTGTGTGGGAAAGAACTTCTCCTTTTTCCTTTTGTTTATATTACTGAGGACTCAGGAATTCTTATTCTATTCAGTAGTTTGCAATCCTTTATCATTGCTTTTTGATACTCCTATGCCCCATATTTGCTGGTTGAAGCCCTATCTTTCTTGAGTACTTCCTTACTTCCTGTATAAGATATTCCCTTTTCAGCCCTGGAATCACCTATTTCTGCAAGGAGACCTGGTTTATCTTCTTTTGAGTGTCCCAGGCTTGCTTTCTCAGGTCACAGGTCATCGGTGAGGGGTGAGGGGCTGTGACAGTCTTGGGACACAGGCAAGAATGGCTGCAGGGCACCTTCCCATCACAGCATGAGCTGCCCCTGCTCACTTGGGGCCTCTGCAGCTTGCACAGCTCTCTTTGCCTGTGGGACCCCTCCGGGGACCACAGAACTTCATTATGTTTCACACATTTCCGTCAGTTTCTGTTTTATCTTAAAAACCATTGTGTTCATATGGATCTTGCCATTTCCAGTCCAACAGGGCAGGCTTTACCTTACACTTCCCTTTCCATGTTTATAACGCCCTTCACTGACAAAGAAAACTGCCTCCCAGTCTCCACAGTAAGTTATTTGCTCAGTCCTAGAATGTACTAAAATATCTTCAGAATTGCTAACTGGGGTCTCTGTGAAAAAGCCTACTAACTAGAGTTTAAAGTTCATTAGATCTTTTTCCCTTTAGCTTGAGGCATATGGTGAAGACCCCAGCTTCCAGAGTTCCTTGGGTCTGTCCCCCCACCCCCACTCCGTGCATGGCAGTGTGGTTACAGTTACTCCATTTATTTGTTTCTTGTTTATATTTCATTGTAGGGATCTCCCATACCTATTTATATACTTTTAAACTTCATGTGAATTTTGGGGGTGAGGGTATTTCTTGCATTTCAGTGACAGGACTGAATTTTGCTCTCTTTTAGTGAGGATGCAGAGACAGGGAGTGGTAGAGGTGACCGGAGGATGTAAGTGTCAGAAGGAGGAAGTCCAGGAAGGGCATGGAATTTTCCCATTGATGTGGGTGGGTGCCCACCGACTACCTCTCTTCCCAGCCCTTTGGTCTGCTTTCTCTTCCGTGTAACCACCGTTCCCTGTGCTCTATTTTCTCCCATTTCTCTGACCAGAGTCAGAGCTGCAGAGCAGGTAAACGCTCCCCCTGCCAGGGTTGGCTGGTGGCTGTCCTACCCTGGGCGGTCTTTCTTCCCCATCGTGAGGTCTTAACTATGTTTAGATACAAGTGTGACTTAGAGTGGCTTAGTTAACGTTATTCTCAGGGCTTCCCGGGTGAGCTCTCTCAGGAAATGTTCTGGTCCTCACGTCAAAGGAAGTGCGGCATTTCTGTTATCTGTAAATATCTTTATTAAGCTTAACACTGATCTTCTTGACTGTATTTTGAATTAAATGATATTGGTGTTTTTGGAGCTTACAGTCTATGAGGGGAGAGGTTCAAGAAACACCCCAATAAATACATGATTATAAATGTGCTCATTGCTACTAAGGTGACTGTATGGAGGGCAAGGGAAAGTAACAGGTGGATAAGATACATATTGAAGGGCATTTATGAAAAGGCTGTCTGAGAAACTGAGATCAGAACAGAGACTTGAAGGATGAGGTTCCCAAATTTAACAAGTTTGATAACCAGAGAGCAGGCACTTGCCAGTCCTTTGCGCTTGGTGGAATTGCAAGTGTGCAGCGCAGAACTAGTTCCCGAGGCCCAGCTCTCCTCTACCCTTTATCTATAGTAGGGGACCTGCATATGAATCGACCTGCTGCAGGTGGCGTAGGAGATCCTGTGTCTGCAGTGACCCGGATACCGGGCTTGCATGGGAGAAGACCCAGTGGCCACTGGCCCGTGTTCCATAGGGTGGGAGGTGCTGGCCTTGCCAGGGGGCACTAGCAGCTGCGTCAGCTGGACCTGGCATGGTAGAGAAGGGCAGGCTGCACAAGACCTTGTAAAGTTCCCAACCCCATAAACATAAGTGGTAGCTGCCCGAACACTGAGGGTGTCAGCAGGTAGAGCGTTTGCTCTGGTTAGTCCAGGCTGGGAGACGGGACTCAGGCACCTCTCCGTCACTTCCAAGGCAAGAGTCAGTAAAATTAGGCCACAAATAAAACCACAGTCATTTAAAATTATTCTCATGAACAAAATGGAATTGTTTATGTTCCTGGAGAGAATGTCTGTGTCTTCCTCATTTCCAAATATGACTAGCATAGTGTGTAACATATATTAGGCATTCATTAAATGTTGAATTATGAGGCTAATGAACATAAGTTAAAATTACTTTTTTCCTCTAATAAAAAAATTTTTTACCCCCCTAATAGCCCAGGTATTTGGAGAATACACCTAATTATTTCATACTTCAGTTACCGGGAAGAATGGACTGGTTCATTCTGGTGGGCTGGGGATGGTGTCCTGGAGGGTTTGGAGAATTCTTTTCTTGGTAGCAATTCTTGCTTAACTTTAAAGCTCTGTTCTGGAATTTGAAAAGACCTCAGATATGTGTGATTATTAGAGGGCAGTTCTTTTAGAATTAATTTTCAAGTTCAGAACACTTTATAGCTGAGACCAGGCTCAGGCTTTTATAGTAAGTAAAGCAGACATTTAACATTTGAAATTGAATTTGCATGTTTTCCATATTTGCCTCCAGTGCCTGCCCAGGATGTTACTCTGTTTTATTTCCTATGACCTCAGGAGCTTGGAGCCGACAGCCAAGCTTCTAAGCCTATAACAGTAATAAATGTCAATGTCCCTCTGTCTTCTGCCTTTCTCTTAACAGTGTGGACAGGGACTCTTATAGACAAGGTCTTAGTTTCCTAATTCCTTGTCTCCCTTTTTCTAACTTGATGGGTCCCAAATATTGTGGGGTGGTGAATGCTTTCTCCCACCCGTGGGATGGTGGGGAGTGGAACCTGCATACTGCATTGCTCTGATCTGTAGGGGAAAAGTGTCCTGGTGTTCTGGAAAGAATGTGAATGGATTTGTGTCTATTCCAAACTGGAGATGTGCTGTGAGTGGAAAATACATACTGGATTTCAAAGATTTAGTAAGAAAAAAAAAGAAAAAGAAAATGAAATTTCAAATTGATCTTTTAAAAATGGATTTCAAGTGAAATGATAATATTTTGGAGATGCTGGTTTAAAGAAAATATATTGGTAAGATTACTTTTTTCTTTTTATTTTAATGTGGCTGTTAGAAAAATCATACCAGTGGTTCTATTTCTGTAGGAATGTGCTGGCCTGGCTGGGGCATCAGGTCTTGAGCTGTGTGGCTGAGTGGCTGTCCCTCTAAGAGCTCCTACACAATTACACACCTGTGTGTCTTTCCACTCTAGCGAGTGTCTTGCCAGGCAGGAACCTGCCTGCCAATGGTGCCTAGCACGTTATAGGAGCTGAGTGCGTGTGCTGAGTGATTTCTGCTTGTCTGATAGGTTGTGCTTAGAAGCGTGTTTTACCCAGGAGATTGTCCAGTTTGAGGCTTGAAAATACTGCTCATTTGCATTTCTCTCCCTCCTAGCCCCTTGCATTCCACTTTACCCTGATAAGTGTGAATCACGCGTGTGCTCAGTTAAAACATCGCCCAGGCAGGAGAAGGGGTGGGTAAGATTCAGCCTTTCTGAGGACTTTGTTTTCATCCAGTTTGTGCTCTACCCCGAGTGTAGAATGTGAGTAGACCGCAGAAATGGGAAGCAGGCATGTGGCATCTTCGCCTCCTAGGTGCCAGGCACTGGGCTTGGAGCTTTCCTGGGATAAGCTGAGTTAATCTTTAAAACAGCCCGGGAAGCAGAGTGAGGACAGGGCTGGACAGGTCTAATCAACAAACAACCCTGATCAGTAAATGTTGGCTACACTGACCAGGAATCTTCCGATTCCTGAGGCTGCATTGAGCACCTAGCTTTTATTTGGTCTCTCCCTTCTCCTGATGGCTTGAGATGGCTTGAGGATACTCCGGGGGGAGGTGATATGGGTAAAATTTGAGGCCTTGATGGGTGGAGAGAGTGGAGATTGGGCCTTGGCACCAGAACGGGGCTGTGTGACCCTAAATTAGTTTTCTTTCCAGAGCTGGGTTCACGTTCCTCTTGCTTGAACTGAGGACCCACTTCCCACTGCCCAGGACTCCCCACAGCTCCTCCAAGCACTGGCCTGTTTCAGATTCTGCAGTTGTGAATCCTGGCCCTCTACTCTCTTCCCTTGTTTCTTGACCTCCTCCTTCCTTCCCCAGGGCTCTTTGTCCTCTCAGTGCCTTGGGATTCAGAGCCCTGATTTTACTCGCTGTCATTATTGATCTGAATTGTTTATATCAGTCCCTTGAAAAGCTTCTGAATTGCCTGAATTCTTTCTTTTCCTAGAGAAGGTGTGTGTGTGCGCATGTATGGATGTGTGTGCACTGGTGTGTTATGTTCATGTGTATACGTGTGCATGCATGTGTGCATGTTATGCATGTATGTCTGTGAATGTGTGTGCATGTAGAGCCTGCACACTGGCTTCTTTACCAGGTGCTGCTTATGGTGATAGGACAGCAGCAGGAGCAATCAGGGACATAGTAAGGAGCTTTAACTAACCGGCCAAACCTTTTTGGACTAAAAAAAACCCCAATTCTATTTTGTATTTGTGCCATATTTAGCAGCCTGCAGGGCCCTGCTCCCAATATTCCCCCTCACTGTCCTTATGAGGTCAGCAGGCAGCTCTGATGATTTCCTTTCCAGCCGAGTGCCTGCAGGTTTGGGAAGGGAAAGGTTCCTGCAGTCACGCTAAACTGGCTGATCTTGGGGTTTGAACCCAGAGTGCCTGACCTGAGGTCCAGTGTTGAAAAGCTGGCTTAAAGCAGCCTTTTACCTTCAGAAGTAAGACAAAAGATGTGTCAGCCACACAAAGGAACCAAAATAAACTAAAATAACAAAAACTGGAAACTCAGGCCTGTTGGTGGTGGTGGCCATGAGCATTGCTGTTCCCCTTAAATGTACAGTAACACAGGAGAGGAGTTTGCACGTTTTGTTTTTCACATGGAAATGATCCCAGGGGCGTGGTCACTTGAAAGGCACAGCTGAGAGCTCTGGGGCCATCTGAGTAATTTGCACAGGGGGGCTGTGATGTCAGAGGTCTACACAAGGGGCCACCCCCATCCTCAGAGCCTCCCACAGGTCTGCTGAGGGACTAGTGCTGCCACTCAGAGAACTGGGCCATGGGAGGCGGACCCTGCTTACATAAAACTGTTGTGTAGTCATAAGGAAAGGGCCCTGCTCTTCAACTATGATTATGTTTAATGTGAATATATCCATTGCCCAGGGCTCTCACTTTGAGATTGCTTAAAAATAACTCTTAACAAAAAATTATGCCAAGTTTCAACATGGAAGAAATGTGTATGCATAAAATTATAATGCAACTGTTGGTCTGGCCTTAATTATAGCTGATCCTAAGCATTTCTCATTATATTTTGTTAATCCAGTTTCAGCAAAGGAGCACTCCTGGTATTTCTCCCTTGCATTTAATAAAAATGTTAACTTTGTGAGCTATAGAAGTTGGCATGTTCATCAGCATTTTATGAGCTGCATGATAATAATACCACAAATTAGGGTGTGCATTTATTGGAACTTCAGCCCAGTGAACCTCAGAGCTGGGAGGGTTTGGATGTTATTTGTGGGTGGGGGCTGGGAGGTGGAAGAGCAGGTGCATAATGGGCTCCTGCAGGCCACAGGGGAGGTGGGTGCTGGGTGGGGTTGTCCCCATACCCTTGGTTTGGTCCAGACAGGTGTGTCTGTCTCTACACATTAGCCTGTGGATGAGGCTAAGACCAGGTTCCATTTTTAAAACATTTGAAGGCCACTTCTAATTTGGGCCTAAAGTAGTTCAGAGACTTACTCAGACTTTGTCAGGTGGGCAGGTAGGGAGCCAGTTAGGGGCTAGGAGACTCTACCTTCCCTACTGCTTCATGAAGGACACTGTCTGGAGGTGTTGGTCACCGAGCTGGGCATGTCACATGGTGTCCTGTAGTCCTCCACAGCCCTGCACAGGAGAGGAGAGGGAAGCTCAAGAGGCCTAGTACCTGTGCCAGGGTCACATGGCTCCTAGGGCAAACTGGGTTCACATCTGGGTCTGGCCTTGGAGGCTGCTCATCTCCCTCTTGGCACTGTGGATTTAAATGAGACTCACTTGTGAATCAGAATCTCTTTTTCTCCCTGTATCTGTTCCTTTAAAATTTGCTGTTTAAATTTTAAAAAAATGGATATGGGATTAAAGATGGCGGCGTGAGAGGTGAGACAGAGACCTCCTCCTAAAACCACATATAATACAAAAATATAATTAATACAATTAGTCTTGAAAGAGCAACAGGAAAGAGGGCTGCACCAGACTGCATACACCTGGAGAAAAGAGCAGACCTCATGGAACAGGGTAACATACCAAAGCTGTGACCCAGCGGGACCCAAGCCCTTACCCCACCTCCAGGTCACTGGCGGGAGGAAGAGAAACAGAGCAGGGAGGGAGTGGAGGCCTGGGACTGATGAACACCTAGCCCTGGAGATCTGCTATGGGAGCACGAACCTACATTGTATGGTGCTCTGATGATTAGTGAGGTTGGAAAGCTAAGACAGGTGGAATACCTGGAGAGACGGAGATTCCAGCTGCTTGTGGAAAACAGGAATTCATATACAGCTGAGCTGAGCGGGCAGTCTGAGAGACTTCCTAACAGCGAGAGGGCTGCTAAAGGGGCAAGGATTGCACGAAGCTTACTGCTCAGGAGAAAGGACAGGTAGACAAAATTGTCTGGGTGCACTCTGCCCAGCAGGTTGGGAACTTAAACGATTTTCAGGTGCTCCATCCCCCTGGCTGGCTACACAACTCCAAGGCCTTCCACCATGATACACAACTTGCTGTGTCTTCCTCGCAGCTAGCCTTCACTTGACTCGCAAACTGGCAGCCTGCTCTGGCGTCAGGCCAGCCAGATGGAAGCCCCGCCTACGGCAGCTACAAACACAAAGCACAGAGGCCTACACCTGAGTGTTCGGCCCACTGGTTCTGCCAGTGGAGAAAGGCATAACAGCTGGGAAACAAGAAACGAAACAGCTCTTTCCTCCCCCCAGGCACCAGCACCACTCCCCTGCAACCCTGAACAATGCAACAGGGGCTGAGCAGCTCCAGAGAGTAGAGCTTCTGGGCACTAGAGGGCGCCACATACAAATATGAAACATCAAAGGAACCAGGTTCAAAGCGAAATCTCAACACCAGAGAAAGGACCGAGTGAGACTAAATTAATAAATCTTCCTGAAAGATTTCAAAATAAAAATCACAAACACACTCTTGGAGGTACAAAAAAATATTCAAGAACTCAGGAACGAATTTAGGATGGAGATCCAATCGCTGAAGAGCACAATGGAGGGTATTGAAAGCAGATTAGATGTGGTAGAGGAGACGATAAATGAAATAGAAACTAGGGAAGAGGAATACAAAGAAACTGAGGCACAGAGAGAAAAAAGGATCTCTAGGAATGAAAGAATACTGAGAGAACTGTGTGACCAATCCAAATGGAACAATATTCGCATTATAGGGGTACCAGAAGAAGAAGAGAGAGAAAAAGGGATTGACAGTGTCTTTGAGGAAGTAATTGCTGAAAACTTCCCCAACCTGGGGAAGGTGATAGTGTCTCAGGCGATGGAGGTGCACAGGTCTCCCAACACAAGGGACCCAAGGAGGACAACACCAAGACATATAATAATTAAAATGGCAAAGATCAAGGATAAGGACAGACTACTAAAAGCAGCCAGAGAGAGAAATAAGATGACATATAAAGGAAAGCCCATCAGGCTATCATCAGACTTCTAAGCAGAAACCTTACAGGCCAGAAGGGAGTGGCATGATATCTTTAATACAATGAAGCAGAAGGGCCTCAAACCAAGAATACTTTATCCTGCAAGATTATCATTTAAATTTGAAGGAGAAATTAAACAATTTCCAGATGAGCAAAAGCTGAGAGAATTTAGCTCCCACAAACCATTTCTACAGTGTATTTTGGAGGGACTGCTATAGATGGAAGTGTTCCTAACATTAAATAGCTGTCACCAGAGGTAATAAAAAGGGATAGACAAAGAGTACAGAATATGATACCTAATATATAAAGAATTGAGCGTGAAAAAAAGGAGGGGAAAAGAAGAACCTTTAGATTTTGTTTGTAATAGCATACTAAGTGAGTTATGTTAGACTCTTAGATAGTAAGGAAGTTACCCTTGAACCTTTGGTAACTACATATCTAAAGGCTGCCATGGCAGTAAGTACATACCTATTGATAATCACCCTAAATATAAATGGTCTGAATGCACTAATCAAAAGACATAGAGTCACTGAATGGATAAAAAACAAGACCCAACTATATGCTGCCTACAAGAGAATCACTTCAAACCCAAAGACATACACAGACTAAAAGTGAAGGGATGGAAAAAGTTATTTCATGCAACTAATAGGGAGAAAACAGCAGGTGTTGCAGTACTTGTGTCAGACAAAATAGACTTTAAAACAAAGAAAGTCACAAGAGGCAGAGAAGGACATTACATAATGATAAAGGGGTCAATCCAATAAGAGGATATAACCATTATAAATATCTATGCACCGTACACAGGAGCACCTACATATGTGAAACAAATACCAACAGAATTAAAAGGTGAAATAGAATGCAATGCATTCACTCCACTCACTCTGAAGGACAAATCAACCAGAAAGAAAATAAGTAAGGAGACAGAGGCACTGTACAACACATTAGAACAGATGGACCTAGCAGACATCTACAGAATTCTACACCCAAAAGCAGCAGGATATACATTCATCTCAAGTGCACATGGATCATTTTCAAGAATAGATCATATACTAGGCCACAAAAAGAGCATCAGTAAATTAAAAAAGATTGAAATTGTACTAACCAGCTTCTCAGACACAATGTATGAAACTAGAAACAAATTATGCAAAGAAAACGAAAAAGCCCACAAACTCATGGAGGCCTAACAACATGCTCCTAAATAACCAATGGATCTATGCCCAAACAAAAACAGAGATCAAGTACTATATGGAGACAAATGACAACAATAATTCAACACTGCAAAATCTGTGGGACACAGCAAAGGTGGTGCTAAGAGGGAAGTATACTGTAATACAGGCCTACCTTAGGAAAGAACAATTCCACATGAACAGTCTAAACTCACAGTTAATGAAACTAGAAAAAGAAGAACAAATGAGGCCAAAGTCAGTAGAAGGAGGGACATAATAAAGATTAGAGCAGACATAAATAAAATCGAGAAGAAAGCAAGAGCTGGTTCTTTGAGAAAATAAACAAAATAGATAAACCCCTAGCCAGACTTATCAAGAAAAAAGGAGAGTTTGCACACATAAACAGAATCAGAAATGAGAAGGGAAAAATCACTGTGGATACCACAGAAATACAAAGAATTATTAGAGAATACTATGAAAAATTATATGCTAACAAACTGGATAACCTAGTAGAAATGGACAACTTTCTAGAAAAATACAACCTTCCAAGGCTGACCCAAGAAGAAACAGAAATCTGAACAGACCAATTACTAGCAACGAAATTGTATTGGTAATCAAAAAACTTCCTAAGAACAAAACCAGATGGCTTCTGCTGAATTTTATCAAACATTTAGTGAATTAAAATTTTCCAAAAAGTAGAGGAGGAAGGAATACTTCCAAACTCATGCTATGAGGCCAGCATCATCCTAATACCAAAACCAGGCAAAGACACCGCAAAAAAAGAAAATTACAGATGAATATCTCTGATGAACATAGATGCAAAAATACTCAACAAAATATTAGCAAACCAAATTCAAAAATACATCAAAAAGATCATCCATCATGATCAAGTAGGATTTATTCCAGCGATGAAAGGATGGTACAATATTCGAAAATCCATCAACATCATCCACCACATCAACAAAAAGAAGGACAAAAACCACATGATCATCTCCATAGATGCTGAAAAAGAATTTGACAAAATTCAACATCCAGTCATGATAAAAGCTCTCAACAAAATGGGTATAGAGGGCAAGTACCTCAACATAATAAAGGCCAATTATGACAAACCCACAGCCAACATCATACTTAACAGCAAGAAGCTGAAAGCCTTTCCTTTAAGATAAGGAACAAGACAAGGATGCCCACTCTCTCCACTTTTATGCAACATAGTTTTGGAGGTCTTCGCCACGGCAATCAGACAACACAAAGAAATAAAAGGCATCCAGGTTGGTAAGGAAGAAGTGAAACTCTCACTGTTTGCAGATGACATGATATTGTACATGAAAAACCCTAAGGAATCCACTCCAAAACTACTAGATCTAATATCTGAATTCAGCAATGTTGCAGGATACAAAATTAATTCGCAGAAATCTGTTGCACTCCTATACACTAATGATGCACTAACAGAAAGAGAAATCAGGAAAACAATTCCATTCACAATTGCATCAAAAAATAAAATACCCAGGAATAAACCTAACCAAGGAAGTGAAAGACCTATACTCTGAAAACTACAAGACACTCATGAGAGAAATTAAAGAAGATACCAATAAATGGAAACACATCCCGTGTTCATGGATAGGAAGAATTAATATTGTCAAAATGGCCATCCTGCCTAAAGCAATCTACAGATTCAATGCAATCCCTATCAAAATACAAACAGCATTCTTCAATGAACTAGACAAGATAATTATAAAATTCATATGGAACCACAAAAGACCCTGAATAACCAAAGCAGTCGTGAGAAGGAAGAATAAAGCTGGGGGGATTACACTCCCTGACTTCAAGCTGTACTACAATGTCACAGTAATCAACACAATTTGGTCCTGGCACAAGAACAGACCCATAGACCAATGGAACAGACTATAGAGCCCAGATATAAACCCAAGTATATATGGTCAATTAATATATGATAAAGGAGCCATGGATATACAATGGGGAACTGACAGCCTTTTCAACAACTGGTGTTGGCAAAACTGGACAGCTACATGCAAGAGAATGAAACTGGATTAGTGTCTAACCCCATACACAAAAGTAAACTTGAAATGGGTTATAGACCTGAATGTAAGTCATGAAACTATAAAACTCTTATAAGATAACATAGGCAAAAATCTCCTGAATATAAACATGAGCAACTTTTTTCAGAATGTATCTCCTCATGCAAGGGAAACAAAAGCAAAAATGAACACATGGGACTACATCAAACTTAAAATCTTCTGTACAGCAGAGGACACCATCAGTAGTACAAAAAGGCACCCTACAGGTTGGGAGAATATATTTGTAAACGACATATACAACAAGGGGTTAGCATCCAAAATATATGAAAAACTCACATGCCTCAACACCCAAAAAGCAAATAACCTGATTAAAAAATGGGTAGAGGATATGAACAGAGGATTTTCCAATGTAGAAATTCAGATGGCCAACAGGCATATGAAAAGATGCTCCACATCACTAATTATCAGGGAAATGCAAATTAAAACCACAAGGAGATATCACCTCACGTCATTTAGCATGGCCAGTATGGAAAAGACTAAGAACAACAAATGCTGGTGAGGATGTGGAGAAAGGGAACCCTCTTACACTGCTCATGGGAGTGTAAGCTAATTCAACCATTGTGGAAAGCAATATGGAGGGTCCTCAAAAAACTAAAAATAGAGATACCATTTGACCCAGGAATTCCACTCCTAGGAATTTACTCAAAGAATATAACTTCTCAGATTCAAAAAGACATATGCACCCCTATGTTTATTGCAGCACTATTTACAGTAGCTAAGATATGGAAGCAACCTAAGTGTCCATCAGTAGATGAATGGATAAAGAAGAGGTGGTACATATACACAATGGAATACTATTTACCCATAAGAAAGAAACATTTTACAATTTGCAACAACATGGATAGAGCTGGAGGATATTATGCTCAGTGAAATAAGCCAGGCAGAGAAAGACAAGTACCAAATGATTTCCCTCATTTGTGGAGTGTAACAACGAAGCAAAACTGAAGGAACAAAACAGGAACAGACTTAAAGACTCCAAAAAGGGTCTAGTGGTTACCAAAGGGGAGGGGTGTGTGAGGGTGGGTGGGGAGGGAGGGAGAAGGGGATTTAGAGGTATTATGATTGGCACACATGGTGTGGGGGGATCAAAGGGAAGACATTGTAGCACAGAGAAGGCAAATAGTGACTCTGGATCTTACTACACTAATGGGCAGTGAGTGCAATGGGGTATGGGGGGGACATGATAACAGTGATGAATTTAGTAAACACATTGTTTTTTCATGTGAAACCTTCACAAGAGTGTATATCAATAGTACCTTAATAAATGAAAAAAAATAAAAAATGGATATATATCATATGTGTCGAAAAGTGTGTGTAGAAGAGCCAAGCAGCCTCATGAATGTTCACAAACCGAATTCACTGGTGACCAAGCAGAGCTTGGGGACCCCGGAAGCCCCTGGCCCCCACCCAGGGGTAACACCACAGGGTGTGAGTCGTGCTGCTTCAGTACTTCATGTGAATGGAAGCACATCCAGACTCCAAGTCCAATCTTTTTCACACAGAGAAGTGGCTGTGAATGGGGAAGCCCTGTGAGATTTGAAAATAACTTTTACATGGATTGAGAATTGGCCAGGCAGTGGATAATTGTGGCGGGAACAGAATCCGTGGTCCAAGTTGGGTTGGCCAAGGCCGGGCTGCTAGACAGGAGTGTCCCTGGCTCAAGAAGCAGCACTACATGGGGACGTCTCATTAGGGTGGGCACTGGGCCTCGGCTGTGGCAGAAGTGTGGGCTCTGCTGTTGTGTGCTCACCTGCTGTGTAACCGTGCAGCCCCCTCCCTGGGCCCCCTTTACTCAGCATAGAGAGAACAGTTCCTCCCTTACTAGGTCAATGTGGTTAAGTGGGTGGCAGGCAATACCTGGCATCTAACAAAGGGGAACCAGTAAACGGTAGCCCCTAAGCCGAGTTTTCCTGATGGCCTCATGCTGGCTCTGGAATGGAGGGTGCAGCGCCCGGACTAGCCACCAGAGGGTGCTGCTAGCACATGTATGGCACCTTCCCGTGCATAAAAGTCCTGTGTTTTCTGGTTGTTGGTGACAGCCCATGTTTGTTTTTTATTTGTTTTTCACTAAAAAATGCATTTGCCCTGTGTGTGGTGGTCCTCTGTTCCCTAGTTCCTGAACTGCTGTAATGAATCATAACAAACACAGAGAGTAAAGTCCCTGTTTTGGTGTAGTTACTCTTAGTTGTAATTAATCGTTAGAAATGTCTCTCTAACCATGTACTGTCTGTGGGCTGGGGACCAAAGCTTGTGTTCCTCACAGTGACCTGCTGTTCTGTTGCAGGAACTAAAGTGTATCTCCAGCACAGCACTGGCCACCAGGTTGGGAGGGAGGGTAGATGTAGTAGTCGACTGGAAGGTCTAGGTCAAGTTTGGATTTATGATTTATCTGCCTGGGGCTCATTGGCAACTCATTATCTTCCTGAGCCCTTGCTTTCTCCTCTGTGCAGTGGGGCAGTGCTGATGGTGGTGGTACCATTGACTTGGCCAAGATGCTAGGGAGGCTCAGGTGTGGTCACAGACAGAGGTCTGTGTGAACGAAGGAGGCAGTATTATTATTCTGCAGCTGAGGTGGGCAAGGAAGGTTTGGGGCCACGTTGGGCCATGAAGTCTTGGTGCTTCTTTTTCCCAGGGCTGACCTGTGGGGTTTCTCCTAGCATATCAGCTCTGGGAGCTCCTGTGCCTTTCTCCGCCCAGCCTGCCCTCACCCTAGGCTCCCCACACACCTGGTCACCGTGCCCACCTGGCCCCTGCATTTGTAGCTTTGGAGTTTGGCACTTTGGACTTGACTGTCCGTTCCCACCAGGTCTCTCACTGCAGTGTGTTTTACAACTCTTGGGTCAAGAAGGCCTTTTCCCCATCGATTCTAAATCTATTATCTTGCTACTGGTTAAACCAGTTACCTTTTTTTCTTTTTCTTTTTCTTTTTTGGTCATCTGAGCACTGTGCACTCTTATTTATCAAGCTAACATATTACGAGAGACTGACTGGCAGGGAAAGGCATAGGACATAATGTACCCACCCACCGTCGTCCACCCAGTCTAATATCTAATCAGCCTCAAAGAGAAATCCCAAAAAAGTCATTAACCCTGAGAGACATTTGGTCCCACATCCAGCATTTGCACCTCTTGTGAGTGTCGGCAGTCGCTGCCTCTCTCGCTTCTGCCCTCAGCTAGTGTTTGGCCCAGTGTGTGTCAGAGTGTCTGAGGCCCAAGCTGTCTGAGGTCAGTGTCTTTCCCCACCAAGGAGAGAGACCCTATTTTGTCACTTACTGGCCCTCTATTTTTAACATCAACTTGTATTTCTTTAAATTTAATTTTTTCTTGGCATACACATGTAATCACCATTGTGGAAGATCTGAAAAACTCAAGAGTTTATATAACAGAAAGTAACTGGCATTCATAATCTGCCCCAGAGCTAGTCACTGTCCCTGGGTAGATGTGAGAAGGTTCTGGTGCCACGCACTCTCCATCCCTTTCTCTGGCCCTCTCTGTCTCTCGCTCTCTTTCTTCAGACCAGTTTCTCTGGCTTTTCCCCTGCACATTAATGTGGTCTGCTAGTCACCCGGGTGGAAAACCTTTTTTCAGAAGTTGCAGATTAGCCACCCTTAGGACAGATCTAACCTCCTGACTTAATTTGTTTGGCCTGCACAGGTTTTTGCAGAAAAATCTTATTTAATTGCCAGCATTTAAAAATCCAGAGGTACCAAATGTAGATCAGCATTTTGGCCCCATCGACTGGACCTGGGAGGCAGCTGCCTCTCCCAGTGGGGCAGGCTTCCTGTGTGACTTGCCCATCCCCAGCCCTCCCGGCTAGGCCTTCTGCTGCGGAGGCTGGGTGCCCTTGCTGTTCGCGGGGCAGGCTTCTGTGGTAGGTTTTCTGAGGGCCAGGTGTTACTTCCCACTTCCCAGACATACCCTAGTGTGCTTCTCTACCTTGAATTTGTCCTCCCCCTTTCTACCCTCAAGGTTCTTCAAGGGTTAAGGCTCGTCTGTGCTCTGTCCCCCTGGCTAGCCTGCTTCTGCTCCATGCCTGCTGGAACTCCCTCTGCTTATCTCCTGCACCATTTCAACTTACTTCCCCTGAGAAGCCTTTCCCAGGTGCCTCAGCCATGGGATTTTTGCATTCTCCACATGCTCTCCTGTGACATATGGTTAACAAGTTCTTATATATGCATGCATGTACAACCTCTTTTTCTTCCTAAATTTTGAGTTCCATGTGAGCATACTAATTAGCTTTGGAACCATATAGGCCTGAATTTGATTCCTCTGGATGAGTTACATGTTCTCCACCTGTAGCATAGCTGACTTATTATTAGCAGGGCCGCTTTTTACAGCTGTGCAGGTTGCACACTGCTCAACAGTGACACATCTGAGGGGTCATTTTACATCATAGATTTGTATATTCATTTGACAGTTTTCTGCAAATGGGAGTAAAGCATCCTGTTCCAAAAAAATCAGTAAATTATGACCACTTTCTGACAAGGGGAGCTAGTGTCTTAAGGGTTGCATTTTCTCCTTTCTTACTGGCTGGCAGGGGCCCTGCATGTCAGGAGTAAATATGGTAAGGAGAGTGGAAGTTCTTGGCATTCAGGAAATGTTTGTCTCCTCCTCTGTCTTGAAAGCAGGGTTTGAAGAACTGTTATGGAGGTAAGCTCAGAAGCGGGGCCCCCAGCCTGAGTGTGTGATTTGGAGGACTAAGGGGGGAAATGGGCCTTCTGAGGAAAGAGCAGAGGGTGGGAGTCAGGCTTCACCTCACTCACGTTCAGCCTCCCTGGCACTAGGACCGTGCTGCACCTCCATCGGAACCTGGAAATGTTAACTGAATTTCACTGATTCAGTGACTCATGTTTCAACATCTCTAAAATCAGGAGGTGTCTTTACAAATGGTGTGATAAGAAACCAGTGTGTCTTAGTTTATCTGGCAGCATTTTATCTTTTTAAGCGGTATGTAAAATACCAATGCTTCCTAAAATAGATGTCTTAGGTTTGAGGAAATACAATAATAAAACATGTATCTTAGGTTGTGAAGATTAAATATGCCTGGCGTGAGTCTTGCATGGTGTCAGCTCATGGTGAGGGTTTAATTTATTTAAGCTTCCCTCTCTTCTACTTCCTCCTCTTTGAATCCTTTTGTTTTGGTTACAGCAAGTTCTCAGTGGGTATAACGATGATGATGATGATAAATATGGCATATCCACAGCTGGCTGAAAGTTCTATAAAGTAAACTAATTGGAAGGAAAATGTTTTGCTCTAACCCAAGCCTCTTTTCCTGAAGGTAAAGGAAAAAGTATTTTAAGTTGTACTAAGCTGCACCATATGAGATTTTATTCATTATGTTGGATGGGTCAGCAGTCTGGCTTTATGTTGTAAAAATATTCCCACTCTTGTTGGAAATTGTCAGCTCTCATGAATTTAATAACTTAAAGGCAAGTGAAAAACAAGGAAACTCAAATGCAACTCGGAAAGAATTTGCCGCCCTGCTTTTCTCATAAAATAGGTAATTTAATAGGATCTGAGCTTTGTCTGTTGAACTCTATTTAATCAGTCCAAGTAAAAGATAGTTACATAGCAGAGAGGATGATGTATACTAATCAAAGAGGGGAAGGAAGAGATTTTTTTAAATACTGTAGCTTTTAAATAGAGTAATAGTATAGTAAATGGAGCACTTTGTCTTGTGGTTATTTGTAAATGTTCGAGCACGTTTGTAATCATCAGTTCACTTAACATTCATTGAGTGCCTGCTATGTCCCTGCAGCATTATAGCTAAGGGGAAGGTGGATGGCATTGGGCTGGGGGTCTCTGACTACAGATAGTGAGTGCTGGTGGTGTAGAAGGGACTTGGTGAAGATGTGGGGAGTGTAGCTTAGGGCCCACACTGCCCGGCCATCCTGGATGGGCACAAAGCCGTGGACTGAACCCTGGCCATCTGCCACGAGCCACCTTACTCCATGCTTCTGAGCCTTATGTACCTTGTGGGACGTTGGGGACTGGATAGGGTTGGGGATACACCAAGCAACATGCACACTTCTCAAATTTAGCATCTTTTCCAGAGGATCCAGACTGGTAGCTGTAGGGATGTTTTGTTTGCCAAGATATTTTTTTCAACTTTGTTTTGAAATAATTCACAGAAAGTTTCAAAGATAGTACAGAGAAATCTCATGTATGCCTTATTGAGATTACTCCAATGGTTACATCTTTTTATTTTTTTAATTTTTTGGGGTAAAATATACTTAGCACAAAATTTACCGTTTTAACCATTTAGGTGTACAGTCCATTGGCATTCTGGTACATTCATGTTGTCGTGCAGCCATCACCACCACCATCCCCAAACCTTTCATCATCTCAGCCCTGTGGCTACATTTTATGTAACTACTGTGCAACATCAAAACCAGGAAATTGATGTTGGTATGGTGTGCATGTCCAGTTCTAGTTTATTTTTACCATGGGTAGATTTATAGCCTCCCTTGCAGTCAAGATGCAGAACTGTTGATGTTTTATCAGTTTGAGTGCAGAGGGGAAACCTACCACCCTTTCATCTCTTCACACTCTCTTACAGACAGTATGATTGATATAAACATTTCTTCTGCAGATACTAAGAACCATATCAGACAGGTAGACTTTTTGCTTCAACTGTCACACATAATTTAGAAAACAGAAAGGAAAAGGAAAGTCTGAGGTATTACTTTCGTTGGTTCTTTTTTCCTTTTTGATGTCCCAGAATTCATTATTTGTCATTTTCTTTCTATTTGAGGAACGTCCTTTAGCGGTTCTGTTAGGTTACATCTGGTGGCAAGAAATTGTTTTAGTTTTCCTTCATCTGGGAGTGTTTTGGCTTCCCCATCATCCCTGCAGGACATTTTGCTCAATGCAGGCATCTGGGTGGGCAGTTTTTTCCTTTTCTGTGCTTGAAAATGTGCCACTTCCTTCTGGCCTCCATTGTGTCTGATGAGAAATCTGCTGTCATTTGAATAGTTTTTCGCTACAGGTTTTTGTTTTGTTTTTAGCTATGTTTATGTTTTCTCTGTCTTCAGTTTTCAGAATTTTGATCATAATGTGTCGTGGCATGGATTTCTTTGGGTGTATCCTGTTTGGAGTTTACTCACCTTCTTGAATGTGTGGGTTTATGGCTTTTGCCAAATTTGGGAAATGTTCTGCCATTATTTCTTTGAATATTTTTCTAGCCCCACTGTCTCTCTCCTGTCCTGTGACTCTCGTAATCCAAACGTTAGATCTTTGTTACCTTCCCACAGATCCCTGAGGATCTGTTCATTTTTTTCAGCCTAATTTCTCTGTTATTCAGATTGTTTGCTTTCTATTCCATCTTCAGGGTCACTGATTCTTTCTTCTGATCTTTCCCTTCTGTTTGAGCCCATCATTGAAATTTTTGTTACTGTCTTTTTCTGTTCTAAAATTTCTACTTAGGTTTTTCTTTGTATTGTCTATTCCTTTGCTGAGACATTCTGTTTTTCCATTTGTTATGAGCATGTTTGTATCTGTTCATTAAAGCATTTTTGTGAAGGCTGCTTTAAAATCTTTGTCAGGTAATTCTAACATCTGTGTCACCTAGTGCTGTTGTTGAGATTTTCCTGATTCTTAGAAAACCATGAGGAGTGATTTTTGATAGAATTCTGGACATTTTAGGTATTATGTTAGGAGAGTCTGGGTCTTATTTAAGTCTTCTGTTGTAGCAGGCCCCTCTGACACTGCTTTGTTACTGCCAGTGGGTGTGAAGTCCAGTCTCCCTGCTCAGCCTCTGTTGACACCTGGAGGAAGGTTTACCTGGGTCCTGCTGGGCAGAGTGGGGCCTCAGTCTCCTCACTGGACTTCTGCAGCTACCAACCCTTGCTAGGAGGGGCAGGGGTACCTTGGTATTGCATGTACTAATACTGTAACTTCTGTAATTAATAATGATAAGTAAATAAAATCTGGCAGGGCTGGGAGACCCAGAATGCCTGAATCCTGGTCATTCCACCATTGAGCCTCCCACAGGAGGTAGACTTACAAAGGACAACAGCAGAAAGGAAAGGATGCCCTTGACTGTGAGCATCCTGCATGCTGCATGGAGCACATGGCTTCAACTCAAGGCCCAACTGAGCCTCTTTGCTCGTTTACTTGAGGGTGTGTGATTTTGGAGGGGGTCTCCCTGGGAACAGGCAGGCTTCAGTGGACACATGTGCTGCCTGTGGTCAGTGGAAGGGGTGGGATCCCCAGCCACCCCATGGCTGTGACCTGTCACCTCCCAGTGACCCTCACCAGAGTTGAAGGGCCCAACCTACCTCCCAGGACCTGTGATCTCTTCCAGTCTGTGACTTTCCTCTGGGAGGAGTGGAGGCAGAGGCCTCCTTCATGCCTGGGTGCCTGGTGGGGTGGGTGGCATGCAGGTAGGAGGTAAGAGGTCACAGACAGGACCTGGCTGTTCCTGGCAGCAGTGTTTGCAAATCAGAGTTCAGAAACAAGGACTTGTTTATGCAGTTATTTTGAGATTTTCCTTTGTAAGAGTATAGAGTATCTGGTTTAAAACTGGCAGATAATTCATAGAAAATTGAACACTCAAACCCCAAACTTCTGTGATTTTCCTTGTGCCGAATACGGCATTTTCTTTTTGAATCATTTTGTTCAGGAGGAGTACACAGTAATTGGACCTAAAAATGCGTCCAAATTACACATTTTCCTTGGAATTAGCTGACAACATAATCATGATTATATTTCAGGCTATAAGATAAATTTTTCATATCAGTCCGCTATAAAAATGAAACCAGCTCCTTTGTTATTTTGGTGGATTAACAGTTCTTAATATTTAGGGGAGGCAGCCTAATACACACTTTCTTTGTATATTTTGGCATTTTGCCACTTATATACTGCTTATGAACATCATTGCTTCCTGGAGGGACATGATTACTTTCAAGAGGGAACACTGTGCACTCTGCCTGGACTTCTGGAACTGTCCACAATTAAACACAGGATTGCATCATTGGTAGCAAAACAGAACCACCCACTGGTGCAGCTCTGGGAATTTTGTGGTCCTGTTGGCTGCTGTGTGGCTGGGTTCCTTACCAGTGCTGGCCCCAGGAGGGCCCTGTGGCATTGTGGAGACCCTAGGCCTGGGTCAGGTACGCTGGTTCAGCCTTGACCGTGTGCATCCTGGCTGTGTGGCTGAGGGGAGGTCAGCCTCTCTGAACCTCAGTCCTGCCCTGTAGAATGGGGACAATGAGCCCTGGCCCACTGGGAGGTGGAGGATTGCATGAGACTGTGCTGCAGAGAGTGGCCTTGAGCCCATGCCTCTGCAGTCTGAGGGCCCTGCCCGGGACTGCTCCTGGCTGCCTTTCAAAATCCATTCAGGTGACGTCCACGCACTTTAGCCAAGGATTTCTGCCTTCTCTCTACTCCAGTGTTTACTGTTTGCAGCATGCATTTCAGCTCGCACATTTGTGGAGCACCTGCCGTGTCCCAGGCTGGGGGTTGCAGCCTTGAACAAGACACTGTCCTTTCTGAGCAGCTCAGAGCTCATCATTCAGACTATGTCTTAAATAAATGCTCTATTTATCTATTACCTTGCTTTTTAGTTTTAAGACTTCTATAAGCTTATTGTAGAAAATTAGAAAGTATATAAGTGATTAAAAAAAAAGAGTTTTAACAGTCTGTATTTTGGTGTATTTCCTTCTAGCCTGGCTGGTTGTTCTCCCTTCGCTCACTCATAAATAATGTCTACCCATTAGTAACAAAATTATGTACATACTGGATAGTTGTATATTCCACTCTTTAGAATTTAATGTTTGTTATGAGCATTTTCCCATGTCATTCAAAATTCTTTGAAAATACGATGTGCAAGTGGCTGTATTGAATTTCTTTGCGGGATATGTCACTATTTGCCCACTATAGAACATGCAGGTGGTTTCTGGAACTTACTGTTATAAATATCTCCCATGTTACCTGGCTTTGTGCACAATTCATGTCTGTGTGTGGAGGTTATGAAGGCAGGGTCTGGAGGAAAAGCCCTGTAGAAGTTATGAGGGCACATCTTGGTCCCCTGCAGGTGGCACTGAGTGTTCTCCACCAGCTGTGTGTGCCCTCTCGTATGTCTGTGTGGCAGAAGTGGTTTGTGCACAGGCCTGGTGCTGAGGGCCAGGCTGTCTGGAAACCTACGAGCAGGCCTGTAAGCACAAATTTACGGAGGAAGGCCACTTTGCAGGCCTGCAGATGTGGAGGCCCAGAAACACTTGTCTGACCCCTTGGGTAACCTTGTTTGCCCTCCCACCACTTGCACTGCCCTGCTGACCAGGCCCCTGATGGTTTTGTGATTTCAGTGCAGGTGCTGGCCCCCTCCCAGTCTGCACTGCATGGCTGAGCTCTCTGTTGTGCAGCAGTTGTCCCGGGTCACATCTGCTTGTCTCCTCCTGCCCCTCAGGAGTTCCAGGGTCTATCCTCCCACCTAACAAAGCTGGACACCTGTGGGCACTTGGGAAACATGTGCAGTTCACAGCAGATGCCAAGTACAGGTGCCACCCTGCACTGCTCAGTCCTTCAGGTTGTGCGGGACAGCTGGGTAGTATTTACTTACCACAGTCCCCAGCCCTTTGCCATACGGAGGTGGGAAAGTAGCTTTATTTATGCAGGCTCCACCTAGCCCGTGATGTGCCAGTGAACTGAGACCATGGTCCCCAGAAACTCTCGTTAAATTCCCTCCTGAAAGCATAACAGGAATCAAGAATTACAGGTCTGTTGGGAAGTAGGTTCAGTAAAGCCCGGAAGATGTAGTTGTGGCCCCCGATGAAGGGGTGGCTGCTTCTGTGGCAGGGCCTCATGCCTGATTATCTGTGTCCCCAGTGCAGGCAGTCTAGTCTCTGCTTCCTGCGTGACATGGGCAAGTTGCTTGTCTTCTCTCAGCCTCAGCTTCCTCAACTGCCGACTGGGGGCTACCAACCCCTTTTTCATACACCCATAGGATTGTTGTGGGATCAGCAGGAAATGCACTGAAAACAACATGGTCTCAAGTAGGGAAAAGGCATCACTGTATCTCTTTTTGTTTGAGAAGCATTTGTGGTTCCTTCCAAATAAAGTATTTCATGGAAATAAATATCAATTGACAGTATTCATGAGAGATTTTCATTGATGAACCAATATTCTTCTTTGTTAAATTTCTGTCTCGTGTGTTGTTCGTTAGAACAGTTCTCTTCAGTCATTACTTTGCCTGCTTGTTCATGGAGAAACCCTTTCTTGGGCGCTAGAGAGGGACTTGTTTCTGTGACCTCTCTGCCTTGTGGGGTTCTGTCCTTGCAGCAGTGTCACGTTGGCCCCCCACCTGCCTTTCTCGTCTCCTTCCAGTAGGGGAGTCTTGCTGTAAAGAGAAGGAATAGGGTGGGGGAGAGCAGAGGGGTGGAGATCGAGAGAGATTCTTATTTTGTTTTAAGATGGGAGAAATTGTAATTGCATGTAGAGAGCAATAGAGGGAAGAAGCGATGATCTGGAGGAAGAGGTGAAAGTCACTGGAAAGTGTCATTTGTCGGGGGTGATGGGGTTTGGTACACATAGGCCACTGTATTGTCCTGGGTCCAGCGGCCTTCCAGGGTGAGGGCTGTGCGCAGTCTTCCCAGATGCAGACTAAGGGTGCATTGACTTGAGAGAACTTAAAAGCAGTAACAACGTTTAAATGTTGGTCTGCTTTTTATTATTTCCACGAGCTGCCAATTCTAAACAATGTTGGTAATAAAAATACTGCCTGCCCCGAGTAGGGCCACTCCCACTGATCCCCACCCTGCACACCTCCTGGGTCACCTCTGGTGCCAGCCCTCATTCTAGCAGGAGAAAGGAGCAGCAGGATATAGGGCTGAGGACCCAGGCGTATTGGCAGGTGTGGGGAAGCTCCTGGAGGCTGGCTTCCTGCTGCTTCAAGTGAGATGGAAGCACAGTCAGCAGCTGAACGTGAGGGGGTTCAAGGAGAGAGGAGGGCGTATGAAATACTGGTTCACCATCAACAGAGCGCAAATGGCCTAGAGATCGAGGGTTGCTTTACGTTTGCACAGCCTTGAGGGAGAGTCTGTGGCCTGGAGACCTCGTATGGTTGCTAGGTGGCGTTAAGAGCCCCTGTGAGGTGGGCGGTGAGAGCGTTGCAGGGCGCCAGTCATGTGGGTGTAGATTTCCAGCTGTTCAGCTGGGCGGGTGGAGACACATGGTGGGCGGGGAATTGTTCTAGTGGCTCACTGAGTGCTTACCGTGTTCCCACTGCTGAGTGCCTACTGTGTTTATGTGCTGAGTAGGCTCATTAACTGCATTTCCTATTGAAATCCCACAACTGAGGGATTACTATTGTTCCAGGATCACCCAGCTTTACAGCATTTAGGAACTGGGGTTGGGCATTGAACCTGAGTTTGTCTGGCTTCAAAGCCATTGTCCTTTCTATCATACCAATTCTTCCTTTCAATGTTGAAAAAAAATCTAGCTTTTAGTTGTTATTGGATCCTAGATTTAATGTTCCCATATGTGCCTGTAATTGTGTCAGACTCAAAAATAATTTTTTCCCACTATGTCTTCCTGCCTAATATAATGGGATAAGCATTACAGACTAGTAGTACACATTTGTGAATGCTGACCATGCTTTAAATAAGAATTTGGTGGCTTAAAAAGCAATGGATTCCCATCTCTCTTGTTTTTAGTTCCTGTGCAGCCAGTGAAAGGTGTCTTAGCTCTTGAGAAATACTGTTTTGGCCAATTTTTCCTTGCACTTAATTTGAGAGAGTCTACCTAGAATAGTTAATTGCTCTCAGTGTGGTTCATTCATTTGAAGGTTGGGTTTAAGTTTTCAGGTTCCACATTTAGTTTTTACTTTTGTGTGTTGGTACTGGAATCCAGGTTGTTGAGTAGATTTGGGTAATAGGGAGGCCCATATTAGACATTGTCCCAGGGACTGGGGATTTGAAATACTGAAGAAAGAACTTCCTGGCACCTGGGGCCATCTGAAGTCGGATGTGAGCTGCCTGGCATGGATGTGTTTACAAGAGGGACATTGCTGGAGGCTGATGATTGCTTGAAAGGCCAGCCTTCAGTATTTTTCTTTGGAAGTAATCATTGTGTTTTTGTGAAGATGATATAACTTACTTTGCTTTTTTTTCTTACAGAAAACACGGCTATCTTCATGTGTAAATGTTGTAACCTCTTCTCACCAAGTCAATCTGAGCTCCTCCGCCACGTCTCTGAGAAGCACACAGAAGAAGGGGTCAGTGCCGGCGAGCTCATCATTCCTCTCAGGCCTCTGAGCGCTCCGGAACCCACCCACCCCGGCAAAGCAGGAGATGGTAAGAGGCCTGGGTTCTCGTGAGGGTGCCGTGCCCACGGGCGTGCCTGTTGCTGGCAATGTTGCTGATTTGCTCTCAAATTCTTGGATGCTAGGTTTCTGTTCAGTGGGCATAGAAACCTAAAAAATCCAAATTTCCACCCCAGAAGTTACCATAATTGTCCAGCAGTACATCTGCTCAAGTAAGATAGTGTCTTTGAATTCCTGTACCTGGCCCTTTGTAAGTTCTTCTCTAATGCATGGTTGGTAGATGGAGGAATGAATAAGTGAATGAATGAATGAATAAATGGAGGGAGGGAGGAAGGAAAGAAGGAAGGAGGTGGCAGCATCCCTTGTTGTCAGACAGGTATGAGTTAACAAGCTCTAGTGCCTACTAGCTGCGTTACCAAAGCAAATGATACTGCTTCTCTAAGCCTCACTGTGCTTATCCAAAAAATGCCCATTACCAGGGAGCTGCTGAAAATTAAGTTGAAGCATATACCTGTGGGGTACAGCACCTAGGATGATACCTGGCACAGAGAAGACAGTAAAGGGAAACTTATTATAACATGTATGGTTAATAAAAAGTAGATATAATCTTAGAAAAAGCATTTCTGAACCGATCACATGAACCTGGAACAAGGATTCCAATTGCAAATCTTTGGCTTACACAGAATCCTTCCAGTTCACAGTCAGTGTGCAGAGTGAGACACATCTTGACTGCAGTGTTCACACATCTCCCACTGCATGGGTTCAGATGCACAGGTGGATAGGTTAGAGAAATCATACAGGCATTGTAATTAGGTCCCCACAGACAAAGAAAATATATAGGACAGGAGAAAGAGCTGCAAACACGAGTTAGAAAAAGCCCCCATATTTATATGATGAGGGACAGCAGCCAGTTAGTTCCTGCACAACAGCACAGTCTGTGGCCCTTGTGTCCCATTGCAGGACTCATTAATCCAGTTGCTCTTCCTGGGAATATACAGACTGGCATGTCTAAACAGGCTGGCTTATTGATCATCTGTCTGACACCACTAGCAAGGAGAGACTGCAGACACAAAATGTTTTGGTTAACAAGTCTCTGTGGTCATTCCCAGGGTGCTTGGAGAAATACACCTGACAGGATTAAGTTGTTAAGAAGTTAGAAGTTACTGATAGTGGCATGGTATGAAAACTGAGAAAATCTAGGACTTGAAACTAGTAATGGCAAATGGGGAGGAGCCAGTAGTATTTGTATCATGATTGCCATCAGCTCATATTAGGGTGTCTTGGCATTTGTTAACCAGATCTGTCTTGTCCCCAGGACTCCGAGAGAAGTTGAACACACTCACGTATCAGCTGATAGTACACATTTGATCCTCTTTGCTTTGGGGAAGAGGAGCGGGAGGGGGCTTATGTTGGCCACTGAGAATCTACCATATAAACCTGATTTAAAAATGGGCAAAAGACCTGAATAGACATTTTCCCAAAGAAGACATACATATGACCAACACATACATGAAAAGATGCTCCACATCGCTAATCATCAGGGAAACGCAAATCAAAACCAAAATGACTATCACCTCACACCCATGAGAATGCTTTCATCAGAAAGACAAGGTAACCAGTGTTGGTGAGGATGCAGGGGAAAGGGAACCCTTTACACTGTTGGTGGGAATGGAAATTGGTACAGCCACTATGGAAAACAGTGTGGAGGTTCCTCAAAAAATTAAAAGTAGAACTACTGTATGATCCAGCAACTCTACTTGTGGGCATGTACACAAAGGAAATGAAATCAGTGTCTCAAAGGGATACCTGCATCCCCATGTTCATTGCAGCATTATTCACATAGACGACCTAAGTGTCTGCTGACAGATGAATGGATTCAGAAAATGTGATAGACACACACACACACACACACACACACACACACACACAGGGATATTATTCAGCTATAAAAAAAGGAAATACTACAGAATAGAAAATCCAAACACTAACCCAAACATATACAGTCAATTAATATTTGATAAAGGAGCCTTGGATATACAATGGGGAGATGACAGCCTGCTCAGCAGCTGGTGTTGGCAAAACTGGACAGCTACATGTAAGAGAATGAAACTGGACTACTGTCTAACCCCATTCACAAAAGTCAACTCAAAATGGATCAACGACCTGAATGTAAATCATGAAACCATAAAACTCTTGGAAAAAAACATAGGCAAAAATCTCTTGGACATAAACATGAGCGACTTCTTCATGAACATATCTCCCCGAGCAAGGGGAACAAAAGCAAAAATGAACAAGTGGGACTATATCAAGCTGAAAAGCTTCTGTACGGCAATGGACACCATCAGTAGAACAAAAAGACATCCTACAGTATGGGAGAATATATTCATAAATGACGTATCCGATAAGGGGTTGACATCCAAAATATATAAAGAACTCGCACCTCAAGAAACATAAAGTAAATAATCCAAATAAGAAATGAGCAGAGGACATGAATAGACACTTCTCCAAAGAAGAAACTCAGAGGGCCAACAGGCACATGAAAAGATGCTCCACATCGCTAATCATCAGAGAAATGCAGATTAAAACCACAATGAGGTATCACCTCACACCAGTGAGGATGGTCAACATCCAAAACACAAACAACAGCAAATATTGGCGAGAATGTGGAGAAAAGGGAACCCTCCTACACTGCTGGTGGGAATGCAAATAAGTTCAACCATTGTGAAAGCAGTATGGAGGTTCCTCAAAAAACTCAAAATAGAAATACCATTTGACCCAGGAATCCCACTCCTAGGAATTTACCCTAAGAATGCAGCAGCCAGTTTGAAAAAGACATGCACCCCTATGTTTATTGCAGCACTATTTACAATAGCCAAGAAATGGAAGCAACCTAAGTGTCCATCAGTAGATGAATGGATAAAGAAGATGTGGTACATATACACAATGGAATATTATTCAGCCATAAGAAGAAAACAAATCCTACCATTTGCAACAACATGGATGGAGCTAGAGAGTATTATGCTCAGTGAAATAAGCCAGGCTGAAAAAGACAAGTATCAAATGATTTCACTCATATGTGGAGTATAAGAACAAAGAAAAAAAAGTGAAGGAACAAAACAGCAGCAGAACTCATAGAACCCAAGAACGGACTAATAGTTACCAAAGGGAAAGGGACTGGGGAGGATGGGTGGGAAGGGAGGGACAAGAGGGAAAAAGGGGCATTACGATTAGCAGATATAGTGTTGGGGGGCACGGGGAGGGCTGTACAGCTCAGAGAAGAGAAGTAGTGACTCTATAGCATCTCACTGCGCTGATGGACAGTGACTGTAATGGGGTTGGTGGGGGGGACCTGATGAAGGGGGTAGTTTAATCACCATAATATTGCACATGTAATTGTAGATTAATGATGCCAAAATAAACTATAAAAAAAAGAATAATACACTCAAAAAAAAAAAAAAGGAAATACTGCCATTTGTGACATGAACTTGGAGGATATTATGCCAAGTGAAGTAAGCCAGACACAAATATGATCTCGCTTACATGTGGAATCTAAAACAGCCAAATTCATAGAACCAGAGAGTAGAGTGGTGGTTGCCAAGAAGTGGGGGAAATGGGGAGATGTTGGTCAAAGTGTACAGACTTTCAGATGAATAAATTTTGGGGATGTAATGTACAGCATGGTGATAATGCTGTATTGTATACTTGAAATTTCCTAAGAGAGTAGATCTTAAGTGTTCCAGCACAAAAAAAAAAGTAAGGTTATGGATGCATTAATTAGCTTGATTGTGGTAAACATTCACAATGTACATGTATATTAAATCATCTTGTTGTACATTTTTAAGAACTCACATTGTGCAACTGAAACATATACAGTTTTTGTTTGTCAGTTGTGCCTTAGTAATGCTGGGGATAAAAAGAATCTGCCTTGTACCAGGGGCCTCAAAGTTCAGCCACCCCTCCATCTGCTACCCAGTCTGGGAGTGAGTCAGGCTCATTCTTCAGGGTCTGACTGGGGCAGTCTCCATGATGTCCACGTTCCCCATGACTCAGATGCCTTGGCTTTCCAAAGACTGCAGCTCAACAGGCAGGTGGAGCCAAAGCTATAGTCAAGAGCTTGGAATATTTGCATACCTGCCTCTGGGGCTGAACATCTACAGACTTAGAAAAATACAGAATCTCTGGTAAAATTCATATGGCAGTTAGGAGGCATACGGATTAACATGTAAAGAACTTTGAGAAAGTTTGTTATGAAGCTTTTGATTCTATTTTATTCAGCTTTGACTATAAAGATTTTCTTTTTACCAAAATGAAATATGAATAAGAGATAAAATAATTCGAATTTTTCGTTTCGTTTTTAAATAATAAATGAATAAACGATGATAAAGTAGCTAGAACCTCATGTGGAATTATCTGCATCAGTCTTGTATAAGGTACATATTGGCTGACTTCCGTTCTCTCCCTCCTAACCATTGTTAGTAAAAGATAATACCATCCACTCAGGAGGTCATCCTGGACCCCCCTCTTCTGGACATCATCCCCTCTTGGTCTCCCACAGCCAGCCCCACCATGCCCATCTCCTCGCTTGGCACTGCTCTACAGCCATGGCTCTGGTGCTCTGCCTGGGAAGCCCCTTGTAGATGCCATTGACTAGCTCACCCCTGCATGTTTGTAAGACTTACTCGGCTTGTATTTGCCCCAGGACAGGTCCCTCCACCCTGGGATGACCCCACAGATACATCTCAGGTATTTTCCTGGAAGTGCTTTCATTGTCTCTGTCTACTTTGGAAAAATGTCTTTTCAGGTCCTCTACCCAATTTTAATCTGGTTGTTGGCTTTTTTTTTGTTAATGCGTTGTGTGAATTCTCTATTTCTAATTTAAGTCTATACACTTGTATGATTTCAATCCTTATAAATTGATTATGACTTGGTTTATGGCCTAATGTGTGGTTGATGGTGGAGAATGTTCTATATGCGGCTGAGAAGAATTTGTGTTCTGCTCTTGTTGGGTGATGTCCTGCATATATGTGTTAGGTTTTGTTGGTTTACAGTGTTTTTCGTGTTTTCTGTTTCCTTGCCAATGCCCAGATTTTATAACTGAGGAATATGTAGCTTAGAGACTAGAGGAGTTAAAGCAGTCTCCTCCAGGTTACCTAATTAATAAGTGGGAGAGTGGATTTGGGCTTGGCTGATCTGGTGGTATTTGCATGTTCCTGTGGTACTCTTGAGTATAATCAAATTCTTAACCCTGAACTACTTTAAAAAATATTTTCCTTTACTAATTTACTTTTGACTTAAATTTTTCTTGAATATATTTTCTCTCTTCTTTTTTGTGTATATAGATTAGTTCACTGTGTAATTTTTTAAAAGTATTTCTTAAAACTTAATTAGACTCTTAATATGAGAAAATTTCTTCAGAAGTCTTTCATTAAGAACTCCACATCCTTCATTTTTCTCTCTGTGCAAGTCCATAAAATTCAAGGCATCTAGAAGCTTAGTTTCTCTCTAATGATTTCCATTCAGGTTTAACCTTCACAATTTATTTTAAGTTGAGAAATACTTAAAATGGTTTAATTAAACCATTAACTGAGTAGTAATTGATTTATTATTTTGGTCTCCTTTTATTACATGAAGTTTCCTAAATCCTTTGGTTTATTTTACAGCCTTTTAATCTTTTTTGCTCATGTGGGAAGTGGTCTGCAGAAGAACCTTTCATTTTCTCCCATCTTCCTAATCAAATCTCTGGCTGTGGTCCAAGAAAAAAATTACCTAATGGACCAAGTTCATTCTCACTCTTGTGCATGAGTACGAGCATGTGTGTAAGAATGTATGCGTGTGAGTGTTGGTTTGTGTGAGTGGTGGGTGAGTGTGTGCATGTGCACGTTTGTTCATCCTGATGGAGGCTGGGCAGCTGGGCTTGCTGTGGAGGAATTCACTGGGTCTTCAAGAGCCTGTTTGGCTCTTCCATCTTCTTCCACCTTTCAGACCTTCGGTAGAAACTCTTCTCATTTTTATCTTTTCCTTCCCTTCCCCTTCCCTCCCTCCATCCCTTTATGCAGTAACTCTGCACCTGCTGCATGCCTGCACGCTGGGCCAGGTGCTGAAAAGACAGGGTGGCCCTGGGTACTGTCCTGGTGGCTCTGCCTCCTGGCTGGTGGAGGGCAGTTAGGCAGAGAGGCTATTTTAGTGCAGCAGGGGAAGCCCAACCCTGGATTAACTGGGGGCTGCTACAGAGGGGGGATGTGTAGTCTACTTTGAGGGGAAAAGTAAATTATTAATAGGCTCCCTTTCTGGGTGAGCAAGCTTGAAGTGCTCAGGGCTGATAGAGCCCATAAAGAGCTTGCAGCATGGCCCCGGAAGCACGGCCAGGCGCCGGCCTCCCCTGCCCTCTGTGCTGCCCTCCTGCAGGACTCAGCCTGCACCACAGCCATGGAGGCCCTGTGGTGATGTGGGCAAGTGGTTTTCATCATCTGTCAAAGGGAGATACGATACCTTTTTTATCTGGCTCTGAGACCAGTACATCTTATTACATATGTACATCATAAGTGTGCTTTGCACTCAGTGGCCCTCCCCCTTTATATTCATGTGTTGTTGGCCTACACTGAGGCTTGTAGCTGGGGGACATTATCACCATTTTCCTGCAGAGCTTGGAATAGAGGTCAAAATGTGTTATTTCTTTGCTTTGATATTAACAGAATTGACACAGATTTCACTGACTCTGAGGCAAACATCTGGATTCAAATCCTAGCTCTGCCCCTTATTAGTCTGTGTCTTGGGGCAGATGATTAATCTTCTTAGGCCTCAGTGTTCTCCTTTGTAGAGTGGAAATGCATGAAGTGCATAGCTTGGTGCCTAAGACATACATGCTAATAATTGTCAGTTGCTGCTGTTTACATGGCGTTTCCACATTACTGCTGATAAGACCACAGGAAGCAGGCTTGGGGTGTCTTCAGCCACCCCCGTGCCTTGCATTCCTTACCAGGCTGGCTATGCTCTGTAAAGGGTTTGCAGAGAGCATGCTGCGTTCCCCATAAACTAAAAGGCTCATTCCCTCATTTCTGATGATAAGTAATTTGTTGCCTTCCTGTTGCTTCTGGGCTCATTGGATAAATAAATGTCAGGGAGATTGATTGATTTGATGTTGGTGTTTCAGGATTCCTAGAATCTTGAGTTGGTGTGACGAGAGGTTGAGCTGCAGAGTGAGAATGCTCACAGGCCGGCTTACCCCTGGTCTGAGGTGTGGTGAAACATGTATGCCCCCAGTTCTTCATTGGCTTACTTGGTGGGTGAGATATTTTACTTATTCTTTTCCTTGAAGAAATCAAGGAAAATGGGCTATAATGAACAAGAATGGATGTATATCGAGGAATCTCATGATTTAACAGTGTAGATGGGCTGGGGAGCTAATTGTTTCTGCAGTGAGATGGTTCAAGCCAGGATATTAATGAATATGGCCATAATAATAAATAATTGCCATTTATTGATTACACCCTAAGTTTCTGTTCTCAGCATTTTGATGGATTGCTTTTATTAAGAGTGACTCTATAAAATAGAGGCAGTTTTGGGTTTTTCACATTAGAAACTGAGACACAGCAGGTTTTGAACTCAGGTCACCCTAACTCCCATCTGGTGTTCTCTGCACAACCCATTTTGGCTCCATTAGTGTGTCTAGAACTGACCTGAGGGCCACGTGACTCAGCAGGAAGATCTGGGAAGAAGGGAACCCAGGTCCTGGCTTCACGAGCTTAGCAGTAAGTTCTGGAAAATGTGCCAAGTCCCTTGACCCCTTGGTGTCTCATTTCTTCTCCTGTTGAGGAAATTACATTTGCTACATCCATCTCTTCAGGTTTTTTATGAAGACAAAATGATATAATAACTGGGGAAGTCCCTCACAGACTTGAGTGATGTGCAAATAAAGGGCTTACCATATTAGATTTTTTATAATATTGAGCTATTTTTTTCATAATGTGCACATTGTGTTTTGATTGAATTAAAAACCTTTGGCTGATTCTTTCCGTGCCTTGCTAGTTTTGGCCTTGGGTCTGTAAGGACGGCTTCTGGCTGTGAGATGTTGTTCCCGAACTGTGGATTTGGGACAGGGTTGAGATGTATTGTGGCTCGCCCCTTTCTTTCTTTTGGAAACTTGGGACATAGTAAATGACTTGTTTTCTAAATCCTTCTTTCCTATTGTTAAACAACTGATCAACATGCATTTATTTATTAAGAAGGTATTTATTAAGTGTCTACTACATAACCTGTCAGGAAACTAAAAGGCCAGCTCAGACCTCAGGGTATATGATATAAGGTGGGGAAAAAGAAAAACACAGGAAACAGTGTCTGCAAGCTTGAATGCCATACGTTTACTTCACCCTTAAGTTTGAGACAAGCTGGGGAGATGTCCAAGCTGCTGAAATGGCTGGGGTACCCTCCTGGAGGAGGCACTGAGGTTTGAACTGGGCCCGAGATGCTAGGATTGAACTGGGGCTTGTGGGCTGGCTGGGAGTACAGGAGGTACTCACAGGCAAGGGAGCTAGTCTAGGTAAGTGAAAAGAGACAGAGATTTTACCTGTGCATATTTAGAGAGGTCTAGAACATTGTCCTGAGCAGGTGAGAGAGAGCTGGGGTGTGTGTGTGTGTGTGTACACATACATGCGTGCACAGGCATGTGTAGGATTGAACCACATGATAAAGGGCCTGGCGAGCCAGGTCTGAGAGTTGTGAGGCAAAGTCATCAGCATGGAAGACTCTAGAAGGAGGAAAAGGCAGTGAGGCAAGGATGAAGACAGAGAAAGACTGGAGCAGAAGGCCGGACCTAGAGACTATGTGTAGCGGTCTACGGAACTCCATTAAATGCTTTGATTTGGAGGTTACAGGATTTTCCTTGCCTAGTTCCAAGATTCTCAACTCTTCTATAAAATTGGGTAGTTGACAGCAGCAACTCCTTTTCAGTGCTTAAATTATTCCAAGTTCATTTATGAATATTTCATTGTCAGCTAACTAATTGTTCTTGAGAATCTGAATTATGGATGTGGCAGGATGTAAGAGTAGTTTTGTCACCATTGTGTTAGAGGTTTTCCAGAGCTTTCAAGGCAGATTTCATGTTTCTTCCTTGACAGCCAGGTTGAGCACTGCTGGTCAGCCTAATTCACCAAGTTTTATTGCGTGTGTGCTGTGCAAGGCACCAGGTCAGGTGCTGGGGGGATAACAGCCAGGACAGAAACTCTGCATTCAGGGTGTCCCCAATCTGTGGGGAGAGAGACCCACAGAAAACTCCCATGCCTGGCTCACTGTGCTGTGCTCCCAGTGTGCGCCAAGCTGAGTGTCACTTGCTGGGGCTTTGCGGCTGCTATCGCATGCCCTGGCATGTCTTTGTAGTGAGAACGCTGGGTGCCCTGCTGCAGAAAGTTTGCCGAACTCAAGATTAAATTCCCCTGCTAGGTCTGCCCAAGACTACCAAGCCCACTTACAAATTCAGGGGACCTCCAAGGACTCCCTCAGGTTCAATAGTGTGCTGAAGTCATATAACTCAGAACATGATATGCTTATGATTACAGTTTTATACAGAAATGGTACAGGTCAGAACCAGCCAAGGGAGAGAGTGGGTGGAGTACCAGACCCCTTCGGGCCTCTTCTTCCCCTGGGGAGTCCTGGATGCCCTTGCCTTCTTGTGAACTCAGTATTTCCAACCAGGGAAGCTCACTCAGGCCTTTGGTGTCCAGAGCTTTTATGGGGCTCTGAGGCACCCCATGTGGCTGCCTGAGAGTCTTTGGTTCATCCTGGTAGCTCAGACTCCTATGTCTCTTCCCCCCTTTCTCCAGAGGTCAGGATCGACCTGGTGTGTGGCCAAGCCCATCATGAAGCACACAGTCAGACTGTGGGGTGGCCAGAGCCCCCAAGAAAACCAGGCACTGCTATCAGGCAGGACGTTTTGGGGGCCTTGGGGTCACCCCTGTAGTGGAGGGCAGAGGCCACACCTACCCTTGAGTGGAGTTACCTTACTGCACAGTTGCAGCTTCACAGAGTATTTCATAGGAGGAGCTGGTGTCTAGCTGCAGCCAGCATGCAGAGTCCCTCTGTGGGGCTGGCTTCCATGAGCTCTTGTGCAACATGTTTTACTGTGCAGCCAACATGACACGCAGTGGGAGTTTTATAGCCTCTATGAATTGTGCTTCTCTGGCTATTAATTGCTGCTTCAGTAAGTTGCACAGTGCATGCTGTTATAAAGAATGAGGAGAAACGCTTTAATGACTGAGGTAAATGGTGTGTCCTGACTGGTCCATTCCTTACCTTACAACCTGTCCAGCCTCCCATATACCTTGGCTGGGCCTCGTATCCCCATAGCTTTTGTTCTTGGTAACAAAGTGGTGGCAAGTGGACTGAAGGCTTGTGCCTCGTTTGTTTGATTGGTCTCTCTGTTGCCTTACTGTTGTTAAGCACTTCCCCCCAGTCCCCTGTGCCCTTCAACATGCCTGACTAGATGGGGGGTGGGTGGGTAGTAACTGCACATGGTGCTGGCTGCCCTGGCCATGGGAAGCTCTGGTTTGACTCTCGGTTGACCTGCCCTTGGTGCTATAGCTCAGAACCTCTGCTCCTGCAGGGCCTCCTCTCCACTTCTCCCCCATCCTGGTGCATGATCTCCCTGAGTTCTTGGGGACCCTGTGCCAGACTCCTTTGTCCACAGCCCACATTGTCACGCTGCTCTTTCCCAGACTGCTCCAGAATCATCCTGCTCTCCCCTGCGATCTCTCTGATTTGGGAGCACAGGTGACCTACATAAAGGTCCTCACAGTAGTAACAGCAGCCTGGAGATGCCTTCCTGTGCAGCCATTGACCTTGAGAGGGCAGGGAGGGACCTTGAAGACATCATTATTCTGCAGATGACCACTCCCTCCCAAGATGTTGCTGGAACCGAGGCCCACTTCCTCTGCTCCGACATCAGAGTCAACGAGGACTCCCGCAGTGCTGTCCCTTAGCCAGACAGATGACTTTCTAAGGACAGGGATGGCAGCCAGGCTGTGCTGGCTTCCTGCTTGGCCTCTCCAGGTCACTTCACCCAAGCCCCTCCCCCCTTACTCCCCTCTTCATCCTGAGATGAATGCCTTAAAAATGAATGCTAATTAAGATGAAATACAGGTTGAAAAAAGATTTGAAACTTGCCCTAAAGCAGCTCTGATCGTGACATTTAAATCACTAGGTCACTAGGAAACTTGAAAAATATTATTATTGTCTTTAGTCCTATAATTTGTGACTTTAGATTATAATTATTTTTTCTGTATTTGGCTCTAATAATTATGATGCCTTGAAGTAATCTGAATAGTTGTGTAACTCATTAAGGGTATGAAAAGCTAAGCAGCCTTTGAGAGTCCCTTGCAAAGAAGTGCTTAATCATTTCCGAGAACTGGATTTAGGTGGAAATGGTGAGTCACATGGAGCTGAATATGTGAATTGGGGGCTAATGGTCACAACTCAAAAGTCATCCCCACTTACAAAAGAAGGATATGCCAAGGTTCTGAAAAATGACATTTTAAAATCAGAAAACTACCAAATTGGTAATATATTAGCATAGAGATGCAAAGATTTTAGCACTAAAGATATTGTTTGCAGCTGTTAATTTCTGGAACTGTTTCAAACCTTTTGTTTTTAATAAACCACAGAACAGAACCTAGTCCCACATTTGGAAGTTGAGTGTATGCCGCGCACTGTCGCCTCATGTGACTATATTGTGCCCTCTTGTTTCCTTGATAGAGTTTTTGGTCATGAAGAGGAAGAGAGGCAGGCCTAAGGGGTCCACGAAGAAGCCCAGCGCTGAAGAGGAGCTGGCAGAAAACCTCGTTAGCCTGAGTGAGGATAGCCCGCTGGCCCCGGAGGCGGAGAGCAGCCTGGTCCCCAGCAGCCTGGAGTGCCCCAAGTGCTGCCGGAAGTTCTCCAACACGCGCCAGCTGCGGAAGCACATCTGCATCATTGTGCTGAATCTAGGCGAGGAGGAGGGGGAAGCAGGTACCCAGTGTGCAGGGTGGGGCGTGGTGTTCCTGAGGAAGAGATGCACTTACTGATGCCCCGTCCTAGTGGGTCCCTCCTTACGTACTCACACACGGCTCACCTGTCTGGGCAAGTGCTTATTGCTGTGAGGCTTTCTGATGAGCCCTGTAGTTATCTGAACTGAATGTGTCACCCGCTAGATGGTGCCCAGGCAGTGCAGCCGTGGGGGTATGTTAGCAGATGCTGTGCGGGTTGCAGAGAGGGTAAAACCCAGGCTCTGCTGTCCCTCTGCTTCCTTGCTGGGTGAGATGGTGGGGTTTTAAATTGCAAAATGTTAAGTCCTCAGTCGGAGACGGTGTTCTGATGGGAGAGCAGGAGTGAGCCAGGCGTCACAGTTTGGGTGGCATTTGGATGAATGGAGGGGGGGGTCTTGGTGGATGGAGGGGGCCATGTGGGCAGAAGTGCAGTTGTTAAGTTGCTCAAGGCCCTGTGAGCCTTGAGGGGGCTGAGGACCAGGTTGTGGCAGGTACTCCTGAAGAAGATAAAGATTATCCGGTGCTTTTTCCACATAAGCCCTTGGCTAGGCTTCAGCTCAGAAACAACTTCTGAAAGAGGCTGAGGAGTGTGAATGTGAGCAGGGGGTGACGTTGCTGCAGTATAGCATGGCTCCTAGGGGGACTAAAATAGCAAGATACCCTGGGGAGGTGAGGGCCTCCTCTGTAGGCTGTGCTGTTTGGTTTTCACACCATTTAGACGTCTTCAGACTGTGCCTAAGATATTGAGTTCTTACTGTGTTTTGTACTGTGCCAAGCATGTTACATGGAAGACAGCTCTGGTTAAGAACATAGGCTCTGGAATATGGCTGCCTGGGTTTGAATCCCAGCATTAGCACTTACATCTTTTTGTCTGTTCCCTCATCTGTAAAGTAGGAATAAAACCCAGCACTGTCTCATTGTTGCTTGGAGGATTAAATGAGCCAGGACTTGTAAAGTGCTTGCAACAGTGCCTGCCATGTCAAAAGCACTCAAGAAATGTTGGCCACAACTGTCATTTGTGGGAATATGGAAATGGTGCTGTTGTCATCTTCCTATTTTATAGAGAAGAGCAGTTAGACACTGAGAAATTAAGTAATTTGTGCAGGGCCCTTTGGTTAGAAAAGGAATCTAGACTTTGGATACCAGTCCTTAAATCCTATAATATAAGCACCTCCTAACAGCAAAGCAAGACCCTTGTTGTTCAAAATCCTAGCATAGATAGGGTAAGTCATGGAGTAACTCACTACCAGATAGTCACCAAACATCTGTCTAAGTTGCTGGCCAAGGCTCAATGCCAATGACTGTGTAATTGTAGAAAATATGAAATGTTGCTCTTTCTTTTGAAGAACTGCTCTCAGGTGACTGTGTGAGCCCTTGAGGCTGCAGGGGCTGATGGACTCAGATAAGACAAGTCAGGAGGAGGCAGCTTCCCCAAAGTGGTGTGAGCCACCTCTGGAGACATGCAGGCTGGGAACGCTGTCATTTCAGAGGAATCAACATCTTGTTTCAGAGCCTAATGCATTTTTGGCAAATAATTTTAGAAATGAGATGGTTGAGGGGGGAAGGTTTAGGACATACCTGCCCTGCCCCTGAAGTGCTGAGACCCAGGGATTTGTTAACCTCTGAACCTGGGTCATGGCATCATACTCCTTCCCTCTCCCCTTCTCTGTCACTCCCTCTCTCTCTCCCTCTCCTTCTCTCTCTTCCTCTTGCTCTCCCTTTCCCTCTCTCTCTCTTTCTTTCTCTCTATGCAGATGTGTGTATGCCCCCCACTCTCTTTTTCTTGCACAGATTGTTTTCTACAGTTTGCACATTGGTCACATTTTAATCAGAGGGCCAGCTCTAGCCAACAAGACAGCTCTGTTTGTACCTGCTGAGTCCTGAGAGTCTCTGTCTTCAGGAGACAGAGCTGCTGTTCCCCAGCCCCCAGCTCCCACTCTATAGTCCCTCCTTCCCACCCGCAACCACTGATGTGTTCTGGAGTTCTGTTGTTTTAAGAATATTGTGTCATCTGAATCACACAGTGTATGACCTTTTAGGATTGGCTTAGATAACTCTCTCTCAGATCCAGTTTCATAATTTTATAACTGAGGAAGTTCAGGTCCAGAAGTGCTGATTATGTTGAGTCACACCACTCATGTGAGGTAGGGTTATGGTACCATCCCCATCTCCTGACCCCTACCCTGTGGCCAGCCCTGCTGTACCATGTTCGTGTCTTAAAACCAGTCTCATTTCTACTTCATGGGGGTAGATTTTATTCGTTTCAGTGTATGTCTGTCAGCTTTCTCTAGCCTTATAAGAATTGAAAGTTTCACACTGTGTGGTTCCAGTGTTTATTTTCTATTCTGTAATTAATGAGGCAATCTCTTTAGCAATCGCAGACAGTCCCTTCCAGTAAAGGGATCAGCTTCTTCCAGTAATAAACTGTAGAGAAAATGGTCTTGTATTCTGCTGATTTGAATGACCTGAATGGACTTCAGTTTAACAAATACCGACTAGAAAGGTAGATGCTCTGGGTGTTTTTCCCTTTCTGGCCACTGTTGAAGCCTCTAAAATATGCAGAAATGACCTTAAACCCAGCTGCCTTATGGCTGATGTCTGTGTGGTTGCTCCACGTTTCCTAGTTTGCCAAGCACAATATTACAATTTGGAAAATTCTTGCATAATGTTTTAATACATGCTCTGTAAAGACCAGTTTAGTGACATTTCAAACAATTGACTTGGACTTTTTAGCTTGTTAGTACAATTAGAAGAAAACAAAATAAGCCTTTTCTCTACCCTGAACCATGGCAAGTTAAAATAATACTTTTGATATGTATTCAACATTTATTTTATTCTGTATTTGAATAGTAAGAGAAACCAGGAAAAGAGTTTTTTTTTATGCCATTATGTGGAACAGCTGGTGTTTTTGAAAAACATTTTGCAGCCTGCAGAAATCAATATGTCCACTTTATAAAAGTGACTTCTGAACCTTTCAAAGCTTGTTATTTCTAGGGTTGTTTCATGCGAGCAGGGTTGCAAAAATCTGCTCTTACTCTTCTTGTTAAGTCTTTCCTAAAGAAGACAGGCATTTATTTTAAGATCTTACCTAAGATGCACCTCTAGTCTTCATGAAGATTTTTACAACCGTGTTTCAAATGCCTTCAGCTATATTTATGTCAGCAAAACAACCGACTTGATTATAGCTGCCGTGATTGAGAACTGTTTTGAGTGAGTGGTGTTTGCAGGTGGAAGGGTAGTGGCACGTCAGTCTCTGAATGGAGCACTTTTCTCTGTGCCGAGATGCGTAAGTGTGATGCCTGTTGATTCTGCTGCCTTGTAAACCCTTATTTTACTTTTGCACCAGTCAATCGAGTGGCATCTCGAGGCCATCGGGTGCCGTAGTCTCCACGTATACTCATGCTTGGACGTGTGGCATTTGTCCTGGCACAATTCATGTTCCCTCTCTGACTCCTCTCTCTCCTTTCTTGCTTCTGCATCTTCAACTGCTCCTGCTCTTCTGCTTATCACATAACTGCCCCGATCCCATCAGTCATTGTGGCCAGGTTATGTCTGTGTAACAAGCTTCCCCCATTGCAGTGGCCTATCAGAACCATGCTGTCTCTCTGCTTGGTCCTGCACGTCCACTGCAGGTCCTCAGGTGGCTCTGCTCACTTCAGGACCCAGATGGAGAGGGAAGCAGCCATCCTGAGCAAAGGTGGCCACTCTGTGGGTGGACAGAGCAGCCCTGGGTGGCTCCCCTCGGCCCAGATGTGACACCCCATGCAGTTCATTGGCCAGAACTGATCTCCTGGCCCCACCGACTTCAAGGGACCAGTAAGTGTAACCCTGCTGAGTACCCAGGGTGGGGGAGAATGGAAATGTTTGGTGACTGTCACCAGTGACTACTGCATGCTTCTTATCGATTTCCATGGATTCACCCACCAACTTTGCTCTACAAATGTTCTCCTCTGTGACCTAGAAATATCTTCCTTGCCCAGACCTCTCCTGAACTTGAGACCTGTATTTCAGTCTGGGTGTCCCACAGGCAGTTTAAGCGTTGTCCGTATTCTGTCTTGGTGACTGGCCCTGTCGTCCAGTTGTCTCTTACTCACCTGTCACATACGGTCACTCACCACAGGAAGGTGACTTTTCCTGCTAACTGTCTCTCCAACTCTTCTCTCCATCCCTGCTGCCGTTCTTGTGGGTCAGCCGACATCATCTTCCACGAGGACTCTTAAAACAGCTCTGTCAGCCCTTCCGCCCCAGTCCGTGCTCTGTGGATACCAGCGACGTGCAAACATACTCCAGATAAATATTTATTTATTGACTAGTGAGTTGCATTTTTAAAATTTAATAAGCATACAGAGTTCTTACTATGGGCCTACTACTATTCTGAATATCTTATAAATATTAATTAATTTCCTCTTCATGAAGACCTATGAGGTAGTTACTGTTTTTGTCCCCATTTCACAGATTAGGGAACTGAGGCAAGTATCCTTTCCAGTGTCACACAGTAGTGAGGGGGGGACCCGGGATGGGAACGCAGGCATTTTGGCTCAGCTCATATACTGCTGTATGAATATGTTGTAGTGTTAATGAAACATGCATAAAATATAAAGTTCAAAAAGATGTGGTAAGAAAGATAAAGAGGGATTCCATTATTTTCTTCTGAAATATCAGTGGATTGTTTTAGGCATGCTCTGACTGTGTGCCTTCCATCTTCGGAACCACAGCTCTCCCTACCATTAGAGCTGTCTTTCTGAAGTGCCAACTGGTTACATCCCTTCCCACAGCGGTTCAGAGACAGACCAAGTTCCTTAAGAACCTGCTAGGTCATTTACATCTGACCTGGAGCTGCCCCCCTCTGTACCCTGGTTTCTTACTCTCCCACATAGCCCACCTTGCCTCTCCAACAACCTCCCAGGGGCCCCAGTACTCTGCGCTCTTCATCTCCCATGTGTGCGTTGTTCTTGCTGGGATTCCTGCTTCTCTGTGTCCTCTGAGTCACTGCTCTCATCTGCAGCTGCTGGACGGGGCTCCTTACATCTCTCCTCCTTGGCACGTCCATCCCTTCTCTGTGGGATGCTGCAACCTTCTCATGGGTCAGCAAATTCCTGCTCATCCTCGAATCCCAGCCTCATCCCAGCCTACAGGCTTGGCTTGGTGTGCCTTTCCTCGTTATAGGCCTCTGCCTCCCAGCAGCCCAGCTTCTCCCACCGTGTTCACCGTGTGCTGGAATTGGCAGTTTGTGTGTTTGTCTCCCCAGAAGCCAATAGCTCAATGGGCAGAGCCCCATCCTTTCACCAGTGCCCGGTGCCCTCCAGGCAGCACAGAATCATTCACCTCTCGCCTTTCTGAGCTAGACTCCACTCCTTGGTGGATTTGGCGTAAACAGACCACGCAACTTACTTTGAGTGGATGTCTTTTCACTTCTGACTCCAGTGTTTAGAATAAGGCCTGGCACACAGTGAGGCTCAGTGAGAATCTTCTGACTGAATGTACAAATTCTCACAGCAGAAGCGAGGACTGTGCAGTGTCTAATAGATGGGAAACTCAAAGCCAGTTGTTTTATAGCTTCACTCACATTTCTGTATGGACTGGGTCTGACGACATGGGTGTGGCCCAGGTGTGTGTTGCTGGCTGTCTGGCTGTCTGTATATCTTTCCATTCATTTTTGGACTCTGCAGTCACTTTACCTCTTTTCTTCTTCTACCCTGCTCTTCACATGTTGGGTTTCACTCTTCATTTTCTACACCTGCATTTGATGGTTACCTATGCAAATTACATCTCGTTTGCTGGTGCTACTCAGTCATTGAACTAGACACCTGAGTCACCCTTAATTCCTCCTTTGTCTCACACCCAAACTTAATAGTCACCAGGTCCTGCTGACTTCCTCCAGCAGTTTTGGAGCCCTCGGGCTCCTCCGGCCTGTCTTCTGCCTTGGGTCTGTGCTTCTCATCTCTCATGTGGCCTGTTGGCAGCAGCCTTTGGATCGGTGCTCCACTTCTAGGCTTGCTGCCCCAGCCCGCCCTTCACAGAGTGGGGTCAGATGCAAAGGTGACATGTCACTGTCCTGTCGAATGTCCTTCCATGGCTTCCCCCACTTTCAGGGAAGGATCCCACCCTGTCTTGGGCCTGGACTGGTTCATCTTGGGCCACAGCCTCTGCATGCTTTTGCCCTGCTTGTCCCATGGATTCTTTTGTGCAGGCAGCTTTTTCTTTTTAGAGGGCCTACCTTTACCTCCTAAGCCAGCTAAACTAGCTCTTTTTCATCCTTCAAGGTCAGCATCTGCAGTGTAGACAGTGCCTGTAAATGTCTGCTGTGTGAAAATACCTGAGTGTGACCATTATCATCTCACCAATAGCTTCTGATACTGCAAATAATGTTCAGATACATGATAACGAGATATATTATCACAGTTGTTCAGGGAGGGAGAAAAGTGTGGGACATGCAGCCTTGAGCCCATGTGGAGCTCCAGTAGGCCCCAGAGATGGGCACTGGATGAGCAAACTCTGAGGTATGAATCAGCCTGCTAAGGTTTACAGATGGACATGCTTCCAGAATTTCCAGAGGCGAGCTAGTCCAGAACTTCTCATAGATCTGTAGAATCCCAGACCTGGGTCAGTGGGACCGTGATGCTTGCTGGCCTCGGCGGGGCTCCACGGTGATGCCTCCTCCTCTTACTGTGCTGGCTCTTGTCAGGGGCTGAGCACCTGTCCTGATCCTCCTGCCGGATGCTCACCACTTAGCCAAGGAGATGGAGCCCCTGCTGGGAGAAGGAAGCTGCCTGAGGCCAGCTGTGATTACGTGAATCCAGGTCTCTTAGACTAATGAGCATAAGCTCTCATAATGTGAATGCAGCCATCCTGTGGATGCTGGCCCCCCAGTTCTCCACCCTGCCCTGGCCCAGAGTCCCCTGAATCAAAACCTCCAGTCATGTTGCTAATTGAGTCTCCCACTGGGGACACATGACATAAGTAGAAATAGAGCTGGTGCCTTATGTCCTGTTCTCTCTGTTACTGACTTGTTGAGACTCTTAGGTGAACAAGGACACTCAGTGCCTTTTTCCTGGTTGGGGAAGAGGAGAGAGAAAGAACCAAATCCCATCCAAGCAGGATTTTACGCTTGGACTTTCGATGGAAGACTTCTTGTCCAGCATCTTGGACGCCAGCCTGGGCTGTGCTGGCTCTCAGTCAGTAACACGTGGGGGCAGCGTTTCCACTGCCAGGAAGCAGAGGGAGCAGCCCCGTTGCGTTTTTGCCATCCAAAGTTCAGTGGGCACAGTGGGCTTTTACTGTAATGAATGGTTTTTCCCAAGACAAGTAACTGCTATGCATTATGGCCCCCATTTTGAAAAGGAGCACCTTCTCACTGTGACAAGCCCTGATTGCTGGGAAGTACTGGAGCTGATGCCCCGAGGCCCAGAGCCTCCAAAGCCAGGCTTCCTCCCAAGCCACGTTGCCCAGGAGGCCGGCGAAAGCACAGGGCTGAGACTCCCTCCTCGTGCCTATGGGCGTGTGCTCTTGCTGGCGCCAAGCCAGACGTGGGGATCAGAGTTGAGTAAGATGGATCTCTTCCCTTGAGCAGTTCAGTCTGGGGAGAAGGACAGAGAGGTGAATAAATAGCGAAAGATGGTGAGGGGCCAACCAAATGCAGAGGCAGGACCAGTGTGGGTGCATCCTGGAGGGCTTCCTGGGTGGGCAGGATGAGGTGGCGGCTGTGAGCTCCACGTCTGAGGATGACTTGGCATTTGTTGGGGAGGAGATGTGATGAGCATCTCCTTCGTGAGGCTACATGCAGAAGCAGGTTCCTGCAGGTCTGGGAATGTAGTGAGGATGGGGGTCGCTGGAACACAGAGGCTTATTTTCATAGCTGTCACTCTGTGGGGACACTGTGCTGGAAGCAGGCATTCGCCTGGACTTCCTTTGGCGCAGGAGACACAGGAAGATGTGAGAAAGCCTGAGGGGAAGAGTGAAAGCCAGAGGGTTGCATGTTCAGCAGGTTAGTTAGAACTATTGTGGGCTAATAGGTTTCTTAAACTGCTGTCTTAGCAGTGTGGGATGCACTGGTGCCGGGCCCCAGAATACATCCCTTATCAGTCTGCTCTTCTGACAACTGTTCTGGGCTTCTTATTAATGTGGCTGATAACACTTTACTCTCTGGGGTGTTCTGAGATTTAATTAGTTCTTGGGCAGTTTGGAATAGGTACTTGAGAATATCGGTACCGTGTTAATTATAAAGTAATGCATGGGAACTAATTTCCACAAATGTGTGCCTGCACGTACTGTTAACTCTTCATCTGCCTGTTCCCAAGTCAGCCTACCTTGTTTGAATGTTGGTGCGTGTAGGGACTCTGTGAACTCCTGCAGGGAGTTCAAGGGTAAAAACACAGACACAAGCCCTACCTGCTAAGAATGAGGTTTGGAAAATGGAGCAACATCTCTCCTAAAGGAGCTCCTCTTGGACAGGAAGGGGTGGTGAACAAAGAGTACAGAGATTTTGAGGTAAAAGGAACTCACTTGAGAGGTTTTTGCATCAGATGGGTATTTTTCTTAGTAAGGCTGGAGAAGCTTATCAGAATTAGGGTGTGTGGTATGTTCAGTTTGGGGCTAATGAAAATGGGAATATTTTAGAACCCTTGCTCTAGGGTCACTCATTAATTCATAAGAAACATTCATTGAGCACCTACTGTTTGTGTTCCAGGCAGGTAATGGTTGCTGGCTATGTGATGTCAAATGAATGGAAGTTTGCCCAGTAAAGATGTTCAGAGTTTAATGGGCTACGCAGGAAAACAATGCTGACACTTTGGGGTAAATGTGATGAGTACCCAGAGGGGTTACACGGAGTCTTAAGGGAGCTCAGAGAAGGTGCTTTGGAAGCAGCCTGGGAGAGCAGGGTGGTGGTTGAGGAGGGCTGGGGCAGAGGTTTGCGGGCCACATGGACCTTGTAGTCTACAGAGTAGGGTTAGAAGTAGGGGGAGAGGAGGGCAGGAGGCGGGAAATGCCAGCACTGGCAGAGGGAATAGCATTCCTTGAGGCCCAGAGGAGCATGCTGGCCACATGTGGTCAGTGGGAGATGGTGTAGGAGGCTAGCACAGAGACCTGGCTGAGGGTCTACAGTATCTGATTTCAGCAGTAGCGTTCAAAAAGGGGACATATTCTAGAGCTACTGGCAAAGGGTGATTCCCAGGACCTGGGCAGAGAGGTTGGAGTGGGTGGCTGCAGGTTTTGGCTTCAGTGCCAGGGTGAAGGATGGCCCCCAGTCTGGTCACACATTGGGTGTGGGGTACTGTGGGTGTCAAAGGGGACGTTACGCACCTAGTTGTGGAGCCAGCAGGAGGGCTGGGATGGACCCCGAGCCTTGGGACTTCAGCAGATGAGGGCATGAGTGGATGGTCGTCAGGGGCTGGATGGAAGCAGAAGATCAGCAAGGGTGGTCTCCTGAGGGCCCTGCTGCCGAGTGTGCAAGGGACTGGAAGGCAGGAAGGCCACCTCTCAGGAGGAGCATGGGGTCAGTGGTGGTGAGTGAGGCAGGAAGATAAAATGAGAGGAGCTGGGGAGAGTCCACTGGTCTTGGGAATGTGCCTTGTGCTGGCCTGAGTGGTAGCTGTGTCAGTGGGAGGTCTTGGAGTGGGAGGAATGAAGGTGAGCCTGGGGGCTGGTGGAAAAAGTGCTCTGGAGACGGCCAGTAGGACAGCTGCGTGGAACACAGGAGGGCTGCAGGGGCCAGTGGCAAGCCAAACTGGCAACTTGAGAGTTTAATAAAGGGTTTGTTTGCAAGGTGCTTAGGTCCTGGGGGAAGCTGGGAACAGCAGGGTAGCGAAGTGTTGTGAGCACCTTAGGCATAGAGGGCAGCGGGCGTGGGGTTGTCAGCAGAGCTCCAACGGAGAGCCTTTGGTAGAGGACTGTGTCTACCCGAGATGACCCAGCCAACAGAGAGGCACCCCAAGAATGAGCACCCACCCCACTGGGCTCCCTCCCTCCAGCTCCTGCTGGTGCCTCCAGTGGCCAAATCCTAGGGTGCAGGGAATGGGGAGGAGAAGGATGGAGGAGGGCAAATGAGAACTTTGTAGAACACTGGGGACACTAGGTTTTTGCTCATTACCCTGAAAACAGGACACACGCTTGGTCTCTGCTCCTTAAGCAGCGCTGCCTCCAGTTTTGTAGCGGAACATCTCCCTTGTACGAGGGCTCTGTGCCCTGCATTGGCGTGGGGTCTCATGGGGCCTGTGCTCCCACCCCTGAGCATCTGCTTCCACCAGGGTTTGCCTTCCGCGTTGTGCCATGTCATCGCTTTTTAAAATGCCATCTTTTCAAAGGAAATTAAATGTGCAGACTTATGTATATGTTAACTTATGTTAATGTGCTGGTATGGAAGAGCGATAATGCACAGATGTCAAATTAAAAGTTAGAGCTCCCTGAATGCAGGGGTGGGCTGAGGCAGCACTTGCTGCAGCTCTTTCTTTAGCACCGATGAGAACGAAGCATAAGGAAGCGGCAGTTCCAGCCGCAGACCTGAGTCCACGTGTGTGTGTATCTTCAGGTGTGAGGTCACCAGCCTCATGGGCAGCAGTGTCTGAGGCAGCTGTGTCTGAAGCCACTGTAAGGAACACCGTGTGCAAGAGGGCTCTGTGACCCTTTCCCCCTCGATCTCACCATGACACATTTTGTAGAGGTTTAGAGAGATCAGAATTGATCCCACTCAGGCAGATTTTAGCTCACCACTCAGAGCAGCTACTATAGTTAAAATGGTGTTTGACCCAGGCCCTCGGACATCCTCATCTCCTACTTTCAAAGCTGTTTGCAGGGCTTTTCAGAGACCCTGTGGCTGAGGATGGGGAACCATGGGGCAGTGTGGGAGGTGGCCGGGGAAAGGCTAGCAGAGACCTCACCTACTTTACCAGAGAAGTCACACCTTTTTATTAATTTTGTTGAAATTGCTTAAAGAAGTCACTTGAACAAGGACCTGCTGCTAAATATTTGAAAACTACCCTCCTAATGCCGTGATGGTCACACCTGGATTCAGACAGTGACCCAGTGTGATGGGAAATTTGATGGGTGGGGGCACGTCAGCTAAGGGCCTTGTGTTCTGGAAAAGCACATTTTTTAGGGCCTTGGGGAAAAAAGTGAAACAGAAAGATGGGTGAAGATGGCATACTATGCAAAGGATGATAGCATTGCAGGTGGTAGTTAATGCTCTGGAAGGCTTTGTAAACTGCAACATGCCACTCAGGAGATAAGGTAGTATTACTATAGTGGTATACTTCCTCTCCCTTTCATAATTATTGACCAAGGGAAAAATACCAGCCAGGCATAGACCACTGTGAGGTGTTCCAGTCTGAAGCCCCATGGTGCTGATGGGATTAATAATGACTTACTTCCTGTGACCTGCTGGCCTACCCAGGCCAGGCCCGTAAAGACCTCGTTGGAGTCTGATGGCATCCAGTCTGTTTTGCCTTTAAAGCATCTCAGACACATTTCCCCTATTGATATCACTAAAATTACATCCTGTTTTCTATTGGATAAAGAGCTCTTCTAGAGCTCAGTGAAGATACTGTAGATAATACAGTTTGAAGACAAAATACTACCTTAAAAATTAATTGTGTAATTAGCCACATGTACATGAAGCAGGATATTTGGAAAGATGGTTCATCTTCAGACTGGCATTTAGAAGACTTGGGGTGTGACCCAGATACTCCCTTCTCCCGGCTCCTATCTGTGTCTATATTTTCCACACTGGAAATATTTATTAAAAGACATCGATCTGCTGACCATTGCTTATCAGGCACTCTGCAGAGGCCCAGGTGGCCAGCATGCATTCTCTGGAACAAGGGTGAGTAAATTATCCCAGATTGCCCGCTGGCCTCAGCCTGGGAGCCTGGGTGTCAGCTGGGCTTCTCTCACTGTCTGTATCCTGCCTTCTCAAGTGGGCCACTTTTAGCTAGGTCTTGTTTATTGCCGGAGAGTTTCATCACTACAGGGAAGATGGACATTTACCCATTTGAACAGAACTGAAACTAGTTCTCTTCACTTTCCAAGAATTGTCTCTTCATCTCTAGGAGCATGGCCGCCGAGTGGAAGAACTGGGCATGCCATGGACAACCCCTGTGGGATTTTAAACACCTGGCCTTGGACGCAGGGGCTGGTACAGTGTCCATTGCTTTGGGGTTGCCAGCTGTGTAGTCAACTGCCCAGTGCGGGCAGGGGCACCAAAGTGGACCATTCATCCGCACGAAGTGATTAGCTGCAGATGGCCTCTTGCTGCTTATGGGGACTTGGCTGAGGGCACATGAGCAAATGCCAGCCTTTATTTTTCCCTGTCAGCCTTCAGCGCAGATAGGCCAGGGCCCTGCCAGAGAGAGTTGGGCTAGGAGGAAAGGGGTGGTGTAGAGGCAGTACCCAGGTGCTGTGGTGCGTCAGCTGCCTGTGAGCCCAGCACTTTTTCCACAGAAAGAGCTAGAGTGGTGGTCATGGAAATCACTTCTTGGCGCACCAGCCAGGCCCATCTGTCCTCTTGCTGCCTTAAGACAGTATTAGGCTTTGCCACTTGACCCCCACCTCCCACTGTCGAGCCGGGCTGTTCAGTTGCTTCCTCTCCATGTTCTCTGTCTCAACTCCTCCGGTGCCCATCAGAAACAGGAGAGGGTGGTGGGAAGCCCTCACCTGCAGCTATACAGACTCAGGTGTGATTCTGTGTCTTCCCATACATGGAAGGGTCTCTTGGGCATGTCACCTATCCCTTCACTGAGCCTCATCTTTTTAGTGGGCTTGAGAACAGTCCCACTTGATTAGGGCCTGACGACTAAGGGAGATGATGGCATGTGCAGTGATGTTTGGGACAGCCATCTGTGTTTGCATGCTTGTCGTGCAGGCAAGCGTCTAAGCTCCCTGGGGGCAGGGAAAGGCCTGGTTCTTCTCTAGGTCTCCAAAGCCCGGCACAGAGCCAGGAGCCCAAGAGGCCTTTACTAGTTATCTGTTTCATGAATGGCTGCCTCCCCTGTTGTATGAAGGTGGGGCCCTGCCCCTCTGCCTCCGCTTTGTTGAGTCCCTACAAGTGTCCTGGACACTGTGGCAGGCCGGGCTAAATGTTATCAGGCTTCACCACATTTGTATTCCACAAGGTGGTGGGGGGCGGACAAGACACAAAGTCAACAAGTAAATAAACAAGGCACATCACAGTTACTGTCCTCAGCAGTGGGAATAGTTGTCCAAGACGTGTTTGGTAGATCAGAACTAGAACATTAGAGCACGCTATTTGAGAAGTCAAACTTGCCTAGCTTCCAAATGCCTAGGCTCAGTAAACTGATGGCCTTGTAAATACTCTGTAATTTACTTACATATTACGCTTTAGATGTACTATCTGTCTGTCCCCACTGGCAAGCAGACTCCAGAAGGCAGGGCTCTCTCTGCAGCTGCCTAGAATGGTGCCTGCTGCTGTAGGTATCTGCCAAATGCACTGTGGCTGGTAAATTCTATAGTGCATTGATAATTTTCAGTAAATAATTCTTTTGTGCAGAAATGATGTTTTGTTTGAAGATGGACACTGAGAAGATTTGAAAATAGGAGAGCAAGAAAAGAAAGTCACCCTACAAAGAGAATGTTTTATTAAATAGTAGAGACTTACTGTTGGACTTGGAATTAGAGGCAGGAGTTCTATTTTCAGAAGAGCAATACTTGACATGAAAACAACCAGACTGAGGGTAGGGTAACCAGCCAGCAGCAGAGACACTAAAAAGACAGACTTTGAAGTCAGGCCACAAGATAACCTGGCCTTCCAAGTCACAGCCAGATGGAGTTGTGCAGGTAGCAGTGAGTGTGTCCATCGAGCTGGTGGTTTAATTTACTGGGGTTCCAGAAGTGTCGGGTCTGGAGTGAGCATTTCCACATTGTGCCAGGAGAGCAGTTTGTGTGGGGTAGTTTGTGTGGGGAATATGGGCCACGGGACTTGGCAGAGGAGATTCCTTATGAGGTCTTGGGACCCTCTCCTCTCTCAACTCCCAAAGGACCAGTGACGTTGGCAGTGGGACTCTTTCTGATTAAAGTTATCTCTAGAGACTGGAAACCAGAGGTGGGGCTCCCTCTATCATTCTGCAGCAAAGGCTACACACATCACATCTATAGCAGCAGGGCAGGAGATGGGAATGGGAGTGAGGGGAGACCTGGGAAGAGGATAGCCTGTGTAGGCAGCGGGGACAGACTCTGATGTGCCTCTGACTGTGCTTCCCTTCTGCTGCCTTTGCTCAAGGTGGAGAGTGGCTGGTCTGCCGCACACGGCATTGGCTATGGCAAAATGCTCTTCACTCTATGTTTCCTAGAAAGCACGCGGCAATGGACTAGCTCATCATAGTCATGGTTGAGACTGTCTGTAATTGACTTTATCAAGCCAGTTTAATCAGTCACAGCTCAGAGGGTGCTCAGGTGTGTCCAGGATGGGCCGGGCAGGGCTGCTTGTTTCTAAGCAGGTCACCATGTAAACGGTCTCAGTGTCACACTGGTGGGATCCCTGTTCCCAGGGTTGTTGACAGCTTTCCTTTGTGTTAGTTGGGTAATAACTGCCCAATGACAGGCAGTTCTACAAAGTGGTGCCCCAATACCCCATCGGCCCCTGGATCTTTAAGGTCACTGACTCGAGGTTAGCCCCCAGACTTTTTGCTGCTGTCATTAGCAATACCATCGCCCAAGATATTTTAAATTTTAATTGCCATTAAAGCTAGCTAGTACATCTTGTTGTATCTTTATTTAATTTGCAAGGCAGGGATGTTAAAAATCTTAAAAACAAAGCTGAACCCAGACCAAGACATTTTGGGAAGAATTCAAGCACTCCCAGCAGGGAAGGAGGGCTTTGTTCCCTGTGAGAATGTGCTGCAGGGCTCCTGGCATTTCTCTCCATAGAAGGCTGGTACTTGCTCCAAACAGAATCTGTTCTGAGAGGGTTGTGTGGAAGGGTGAGCCAGCGAATGCTGGGGAGCAGAGGTGAGAGGCTTCTGCCCCAAGACTGCCTCTGGCCACTAACTTTATTTTATCTGGTCTTTTATGATTTCTGAAATAAGTTCCTGCTATGGTCTGAGTGTTTGTGTCCTCCCCGCCCTCCCCTCAAATTCATGTTGAAATCCTAACCCCCAGAGAGGATGGTGTGAGGAGGTGGGACCTTTGAGAGGTGACTAGATCATAAGGGGGAGCCATCAAAAGTGAGACTAGTGTCCTTATAACGAGACCCCAGAGAGCTCCCTGCCCCTATGAACCAGGCATTGTCCATGACCAGGAGTGGGCTCTTACCGACACAGAATCTGCCCTGATCTTGTACTTCCAGCCTCCAGCACTGTGAGAAGTAACTGTCTGTTGTCTATGAGCCCCCAGAGCTGCTCAAGCAGACTACGACAGTGCCCACTAGGGCTGACTGCTAAGACAGATATGGCTGGGGTTGTCGTGACAGTAGAGTGCAGTTGGAGAATTCTTCAAGGCAGTGCCCCCAAAATATTCCCTAAAGAAGGTAGAGAAGGTGAACATTGATGAGATGTTTAATATGTGCCAGGGACTTTCACATAAATTATGTCACTGACTCTCACAGCAACCCTTGTGTGTCCATTTTATTTTTATTTTATTTTTCTATTATTAATATACAATTACATGAGCAATATTATGGTTACTAGACTCCCCCTATTATCAAGTCCCCATCACATACCCATTACAGTCACTGTCTATCAGCATAGTAAGATGCTATAGAATCACTACTTCCCTTCTGTGTGTTATACTGCCTTCCCCGTATGCACCCCCATCCCGCTACATTATGTATGCTAATTGTAATATCCATTCTTCCCCCTTATCCCTCCCTTCCCACCCATCTTCCCCAGTCCCTTTCCCTTTGGTAACTGTTAGTCCATTCTTGGGTTCTGTGAGTCTGCTGCTGTTTTGTTCCTTCAGTTTTTGCTTTGTTCTTATACTCCACAGATGAGTGAAATCATTTGGTACTTCTCTTCCTCCACCTGGCTTATTTCACTGAGCATAATACCCTCTAGCTCCATCCATGTTGTTGCAAATGGTAGGATTTGTTTTCCTCTTGTGGCTGAATAATATTCCATTGGGTATATATACCACATCTTCTTTATCCATTCATCTACTGATGGACACTTAGGTTGCTTCCATTTCTTGGCTACTGTAAATAGTGCTGTGATAAACATAGGGGTGCATATGTCTTTTTCAAACTGTACTGCTGCATTCTTTGGGTAAATTCCTAGGAGTGGGATTCCTGCATCAAATGGTATTTCTATTTTGAGTTCTTTGAGGAACCTCCATACTGCTTTCCACAATGGTTGAACTAATTTGCAGTCCCACCAGCAGTGTAGGAGGGTTCCCTTTTCTCCACGTCCTCGCCAACATTTGTTGTTCTTTGTGTTTTGGATGTGGCCATCCAAACTGGTGTGAGGTGATACCTCATTGTGGTTTTAATTTGCATTTCTCTGATGATTAGTGATGTGGAGCATCTTTTAATGTGCCAGTTGGCCCTCTGAGATTCTTCATTGGAGAAGTGTCTATTCATGTCCTCTGCCCATTTCTTAATTGGATTATTTACTTTATGTTTGTTGAGGTGTGTGAGTTCTTTATATATTTTGGATGTCAACCCCTTATCGGATATGTCATTTATGAATATATTCTCCCATACTGTAGGATGTCTTTTTGTTCTACTGATGGTGTCCTTTTCTGTACAGAAGCTTTTCAGCTTGACATAGTCCCACTTGGTCATTTTTGCTTTTGTTTCCCTTGCCCACAGAGATATATTCATGAAGAAGTTGCTCATGTTTATGTGCAAGAGATTTTTGCCTATGTTTTTTTCCTAATAGTTTTATGGTTTCATGACTTACATTCAGGTCTTTGATCCACCTTGAGTTTACCTTTGTGTATGGGGCTAGACAGTAGTCCAGTTTCATTCTCTTACATGTAGCTGTCCAGTTTTTCCAACACCAGCTGCTGAAGAGGCTGTCATCTCCCCATTGTATATCCAAGGCTCCTTTATCAAATATTAATTGACTGTATATGTTTGGGTTAATGTTTGGATTTTCTATTCTGTTCCACTGGTCTGTGGGTCTGTTTTTGTGCCAATACCAAATTGTCTTGATTACTGTAGCTTTGTAGTAGAGCTTGAAGTCGGGGAGCGTAATTCCCCCTGTTTTATTCCTCCTTCTCAGGATTGCTATGGCTATTCAGGGTCTTTTGTGGTTCCCTATGAATTTTAGAATTATTTGTTCCAGTTCATTGAAGAAAGGTGTTGGTAGTTTGATAGGGATAGCGTTGAATCTAGATTGCTTTAGGTAGTATAGCCATTTTGACAATATTTATTCTTCCTAGCCAAGAGCATGGGATGCATTTCCATTTGTTAGTGTCCTCTTTAATTTCTCTTAGGAGTGTCTTGTAGTTTTCAGAGTACAGGTCTTTCACTTCCTTCGTTAGGTTTATTTCTAGGTATTTTATTCTTTTTGATGCAATTGTGAATGGAATTGTTTTTTCTGATTTCTCTTTCTGTTAGCTCATCGTTAGTGTATAGGAAAGCAACCAATTTCTGTGTGTTAATTTTGTATCCTACAACTTTGCTGAATTCAGATATTAGTTCTAGTAGTTTTGGAGTGGAGTCGTTAGGATTTTTTTTGTACAATATCATGTCATTTGCAAATAGTGAAAATTTGACTTCTTCTTTACCAATCTGGATGCCTTGTATGTCTTTGTTTTGTCTGATTGCTGTGGCTAGGACCTCCAGTACTTTGTTGAATAACAGTGGAAAGAGTGGGCATCCCTGTCTTGTTCCCGATCTTAGATGAAAAGCTTTCAGCTTCTTGCCATTAAGTATGATGTTAGCTGTGGGTTTGTCATATATGGCCTTTATGATGTTGAGGTACTTGCCGTCTATACCCATTTTGTTGAGAGTTTTAATCAGGAATGGATGCTGAATTTTGTTAAATGCTTTTTCAACATCTATGGAGATGATCATGTGGTTTTTGTTCTTCTTTTTGTTGATGTGGTGGATGATGTTGATGGATTTTCGAATGTTTTACCATCCTTGCATCCCTGGGTTGAATCCCACCTGATCGTGGTGTATGATCCTCTTGATGTATTTTTGAATTCGGTTTGCTAATATTTTGTTGAGTATTTTTGCATCTACGTTCATCATGGATTATGGTCTGTAATTTTCTTTTTTGGTGAGATCATTGCCCGGTTTTGGTATTAGAGTGATGCTGGCTTCATAGAATGAGTTTGGAAGTATTCCCTCCTCTTCTATTTTTTGAAAAACTTTAAGGAGAATGGGTGTTATTTCTTCTCTATATGTCTCGTAGAATACAGAGATGAATCCATCTGGTCCGGGGGGTTTGTTCTTGTGTAGTTTTTTGATTACTGATTCAATTTCGTTGCTGGTGATTGGTCTGTTTAGTTTTTCTGTTTCTTGCTTGGTCAGTCTTGGAAGGTTGTATTTTTCTAAGAAGTTGTCCATTTCTTCTATGTTTTCCAGCTTGTTAGCATATAGAGTCTCATAATATTCTCTTATAATTCTTTGTATTTCTATGGGGTCCATCGTTATTTTTTCTTTCTCATTTCTGATTCTGTTTCTGTGTGCAGATTCTCTTTTTCTCTTAATAAGGCTGGCTAGGGGTTTATCTATTTTGTTTATTTTTTCAAAGAACCAGCTCTTGTTTCATTGATTTTTTCCATTGTTTTATTCTTCTCAATTTTATTTATTTCTTCTCTGATCTTTATTATGTCCCTCCTTCTGGTGACTTTGGGCCTCATTTGTTCTTCTTTTTCCAATTTCAGTAATTGTGTCTTTAGACTGTTCATTTGGGAATGTTCTTCCTTCTTTAAATAGGCCTGGATCGCAATATACTTTCCTCTTAGAATTGCCTTTGCTGCGTCCCACAGAAGTTGTGGCTTTGTGTTGTTGTTGTCATTCATCTCCATGTAGTCTTTGATTTCTGTTTTGGTTTGGTTGTTATCCCATTGATTAATTAGGAGAATGTTGTTAAGTCTCCATGTATTTGTGAACCTTTTTGATTTCTTTCTGAAATTTATTTCTAGTTTTATACCTTTGTGATCTGAGAAGTTGGTTGGTAGGATTTCAATATTTTTGAATTTACTGAGGTTCTTTTTGTGGCCTAGTATGTGGTCTATTCTGGAAAATGTTCCATGTGCACTTGAGAAGAATGTGTATCCTGCTGCTTTTGGGTGCAGAGTTCTGTAGATGTCTGTTAGGTCCATCTGTTCTAGTGTGTTGTTCAGTGCCTCTGTGTCTTTACTTATTCTCTGTCTGGTTGATCTGTCCTTTGGAGTGAGTGGTGTGTTGAAGTCTCGTAAAATGAATGCATTGCTGTCTATTTCCTCCTTTAATTCTGTTAATATTTATTTCACATATGGCAGTGCTCCTGTGTTGGGTGCATATATATTTATAATGGTTATATCTTCTTGTTGGACTGACCCCTTTATCATTATGTAATGTCCTTCTTTATCTCTTGCTACTTTCTTCATTTTGAAGTCTATTTTGTCTGATACAAGTACTGCAACACCTGTTTTTTTCTCCTTGTTGTGTGCATGAAATATCTTTTTCCATCCCTTCACTTTTAGTCTGTGTATATCTTTGGGTTTGAGGTGAGTGTCTTGTAAGCAGCATATAGATGGGTCTTGCTTTTTTATCCATTCTGTTACTCTGTGTCTTTTGATTGGTGTATTCAGTCCATTTACATTTAGGGTGATTATTGATAGATATGTACTTATTGCCATTGCTGGCTTTAGATTCATGGTTACCAAAGTTTCAAGGGTTGCTTCTTTACTATCTAACCATCTATCTTAACTTTCTTGTTAAATTATTGTAAACACAGTCTGATGTTTCTTTATTTCTCTCCCTTCTTATTCTTCCTCCTCCATTCTTTCTATACTAGGTGTTTTATTCTTTGCCTTTAGTTAGTATTTGGAACGTCTGCTTTCTTTGCTATGATTTTATTTTCTCTGGTGACATCTTTTTAGCCTTAGGGGTGCTTCCCTCTAGAGCAGTCCATTTAAGATATCCTGTAGTGGTGCCTTATGAGAGGCAAACTCTCTCAACTTTCGTTTGTCTGGATATTGTTTAATCCCTCCATCATATTTAAATGATAATCATGCTGGATACAATATTTTTGGTTCGAGGCCCTCTGTTTCATTACGTTAAATTTATCATGCCATTCTCTTCTGGCCTATAAGGTTTCTGTTGAGAAGTCTGATGATAGTCTGATGGGTTTTCCTTTGTAGGTGATCTTTTTTCTCTCTCTAGCTGCCTTTAATACTCTGCTTTTATCTTTGATCTTTGCCATTTTAATTATTATGTGTCTTGGTGTTGTGTTCCTTGGGTCCCTTGTGTTGGGAGATCTGTGGGCTTCCATGGACTGTGAGACTACTTCCTTCCCTAGCGTGGAAAAGTTTTCAGCAATTATTTCTTCAAACACACTTTCTATCCCTTTTTCTCTCTCTTCTTCCTCTGGTACTCATATAATTGGAATATTGTTCCATTTGGATTGGGCACACAGTTGTCTTAATATTCTTTCATTCCTAGAGATCCTTTTATCTCTCTCTGCCTCAGCTGGTCTGTATTCCTGTTCTGTGATTTCTATTCCATTAACAGTCTCTTGCATCTCATCCAGTCTGCTGTTAAGCTGATTTCTGCATCGTCTTTCCTCACTTCCCTCACTTCCTCCCTCAGCTCTTGCACATTTCTATGTAGAAACATTAGCATGGTTATGACTGTGCATTTCCATCCTTCAGGCTCCCTCTCTAGGGTTGTCAGGTTGATCTTAGTCAGGAGAATATTCCTCTGTCTTTTCATGGCTATAGAAGTGGTCTCTGGTAGTTGCCACATATGTCAGCTGGGCTCTTTAAGACTTTAGAAAGAAAAAAAAAGAAAGAGAAGAAAAGCAAAAAAAAAAAGAAAACAACAAAAGAACAAAAAACGCCCACCGGGAGTAGATTCTGTGGGGATGCTGTAGGTTGCGCTGTTGCTCCACTATTCCGCAGCCGTGGCCACGCCGCTCCGTAGGGCCCTTTATAGCTCTGCCTCCCGGGGTACCGTGTCCTCTCAGGTGTAGCTGCACAGTGTGTGCTTTCCTGTGTATTCTGGTCTCTCTTTTAGGAATAGTTGTATTTGCTGTGTTTTCATAGATATATATAGTTTTGGGAGGAGATTTCTGCCGCCCTGCTCATGCCGCCATCTTCCCGGAAGTCATGGATATGTCATTTATGAATATATTCTCCCATACTGTAGGATGTCTTTTTGTTTTGTTGATGGTGTCCTTTGCTGTACAGAACTTTTTAGTTTGATATAGTCCCACTTGTTCATTTTTGCTTTTGTTTCCCTTGCCCATGGAGATATGTTCATGAAGAAGTTGCTCATATTTATGTCCAGGAGATTTTTGCCTATGTTTTTTTCTAAGAGTTTTATGGTTCCATGACTTACATTCAGGTGTTTGATCCTTTCTGAGTTTACTTTTGTGTATGGGGTTATACAATAATCCAGTTTCATTCTCTTACATGTAGCTGTCCAGTTTTGCCAACACCAGCTCTTGAAGAGGCTGTCATTTCCCCATTGTATATCCATGGCTCCTTTATCATATATTAATTGACCATATATGCTTGAGTTTATATCAGGGCTCTCTAGTCTGTTCCACTGGTCTATGGGTCTGTTCTTGTGCCAGTACCAAATTGTCTTGATTACTGTGGCTTTGTAGTAGAGCTTGAAGTCAGGAAGTGTAATTCCCCTCACTTTATTCTTCCTTTTCAGGATTGCTTTGGCTATTCAGGGTCTTTTGTCATTCCATATGAATTTTAGAACTGTTTGCTCTAGTTCATTGAAGAATGCTGCAGGTATTTTAATAGGAATTGCATTGAATCTGTAGATTGCTTTTGGCAGGATGGCCATTTTGACAATATTAATCTGACTATCCATGAGCATAGGATATGTTTCCATTTATTGCAATCTTCTTTAATTTCTCTCATGAGTGTCCTGTAGTTTTCAGAGTATAAGTCTTTCACTTCCTTGGTTAGGTTTATTCCTAGGTATTTAATTCTTTTGGATGCAGTTGTGAATGGAATTGTTTCCCTCGTTTCTCTTTCTGCTAGTTCACTGTTAGTGTATAGAAATTGAACAGATTTCTGTGTATTAATTTTGTATCCCACAACTTTACTGAATTCAGATATTAGATCTAGTAGTTTTGGAATGGATTCTTTAGGGTTTTTTATGTACAATAGCATGTCATCTGCAAACAGGGACAGTTTGACTTCTTCCTTGCCAATCTGGATGCCTTTTATTTCTTTGTGTTATCTGATTGCCGTGGCTACGACCTCTAGAACTATGTTGAATAAAAGTGGAGAGAGTGGGCATCTTTGTCTTGTTCCCGATCTTAGAGGAAAAGCTTTCAGCTTCTCGCTGTTAAGTATAATGTTGGCTGTGGTTTGTCATATATGGCCTTTATTATGTTGAGGTACTTGCCCTCTTTACCCATTTTATTGAGAGTTTTTATCATGAATGGATGTTGTATTTTGTTGAATGCCTTTTCAGCATATATGGGGATGATCATGTGGTTCTTGTCCTTCTTTTTGTTGATGTAGTGCATGATGTTGATGGATTTTCAAATGTTGTACCATCCTTTCATCCCTGGGATGAATTCCACTTGATCATGATGGATGATCTTTTTGATGTATTTTTGAATTCGGTTTGCTAATATTTTGTTGAGTGTTTTGCATCTACGTTCATCAGGGATATTGGTGTGTAATTTTCTTTTTTTGTGGTGTCTTTGCCTGGTTTTGGTATTAGAGTGATGTTGGTCTCGTAGAATGAGTTTGGGAGTATTCCCTCCTCTTCTACTCTTTGGAAAACTTTAAGAAGGGTGGGTATTAGTTCTTCACTAAGTGTTTGATAAAATTCAGCAGTGAAACCATCTGGTTCCAGAAGTTTTGTTCTTAGGTAGTTTTTTGATTACCAATTCAATTTCTTTACTGGTAATTGGTCTCTTCAGGTTTTCTGTTTCTTCCTGGGTCAGCCTTGGAAGCTATTTTTTTAGAAAATTGTCCATTTCTTCTAGGTTATCCAGTTTGTTAGCATATAATTTTTCATAGTATTCTCTCATAATTCTTTGTGTTTCTGTGGTGTCCATAGTGATTTTTCCTTTCTCATTTCTGATTCTGTTTATGTGTGTAGACTCTCTTTTTTTTTTGATAAGTGTGGCTAAGGGTTTATCTATTTTGTTTATTTTCTTGACGAACCAGCTCTTGTTTTAGTTGATCCTTTCTATTGTTTTATTCTTCTCGATTTTATTTATTTCTGCTTTAATCTTTATTATGTCCCTCCTTCTACTGACTTTGGGCCTCATTTGTTCTTCTTTTTATAGTTTCATTAATTGTGAGTTTAGACTGTTCATTTGGGATTGTTCTTCTTTCCTGAGGTAGGCCTGTATTGCAATGTATTTCCTACTTAGCACAGCCTTCGCTGCATCCCACAGATTTTGCAGTGTTGAATTATTATTGCATTTTTCTCCATATATTGCTTTATATCTGTTTTTATTTAGTCATTGATCCATTGATTATTTAGGAGCATGTTATTACGCCTCCATGTGTTTGTGGGCTTTTTCATTTTCTTTGAGTAATTTATTTCTAGTTTCATACCTTTGTGATCTGATAGGGTAGTTGGTACAATTTCAATCTTTTTGAATTTACTGAGGCTCTTTTGTGGCCTAGAATATGATCTATTCTTGAAAATATTCATTGATCCATTGATTATTTAGGAGCATGTTATTACGTCTCCATGTGTTTGTGGGCTTTTTCATTTTCTTTGAATAATTTATTTCTAGTTTCATACCTTTGTGATCTGAGAAGCTGGTTGGTACAATTTCAGTCTTTTTGAATTTACTGAGTCTCTTTTTGTGGCCTAGTGTATGGTCTATTCTTCAAAACTTGGTAAGAATGTGTATCCTCTTGCTTTTGGATGGAGTGTTCTGTAGATGTCCATTATGTTCATCTGTCCTAATACGTTGTTCAGTGCCTCTGTCTCTTTATTTATTTTCTGTCTGGTTGATCTGTCCTTTGGAGTGAGGGGTGTGTTGAAGTCTCCCAAAGTGAATGCATTACATTCTATTTCCCCTTTTAATTCTGTTAGTATTTATTTCACATATGTAGGTGATCCTGTGTTGGGTGCATAGATATTTATAATAGTTATATTCTCTTTTGGACTGACCTCTTTATCCTTATGTAATGTCCTTCTTTGTCTCTTGTGACTTTCTTTGTTTTGAAGTCTATTTTGTCTGATACAAGTACTGGAACTCCTGCTTTTTTCCCCCTATTAGTTGCATGAAACATCTTTTTCCATCCCTTTACTTTCAGTCTGTGTATGTCTTTGGGTTTGAAGTGAGTCTCTTGTAGGCAACATATAAATGGGTCTTGTTTTTTTATCCGTTCAGTGACTCTATGTCTTTTGATTGGTGCATTCAGACCATTTACATTTAGGGTGATTATTGACAGGTATGTACTTATTGCCTTTGCAGGCTTTAGATTTGTGGTTACCAAAGGTTCAAGGGTAATTCCCTTACTATCTAACAGTCAATTTTATCTAACTTCGTATGCTATTACAAACACAACCTAAAGATTCTTTTTTTTTCCTCCTCCGTTCTTTGTCTGTTATGAATCATACTCTGTACTCTTTGTGTATCCCTTGGGTGACATCTGTTTAGTCTTAGGAATACTTTCATCTATAAGCTTCCCTCCAAAATGCACTGTAGAGGTGGTTTGTGGGAGGTAAATTATCTCAGCTTTTGCTTATCTGAAAATTGTTTAATCCCTCCTTCAAATTTAGATGATAACTTTGCCGGGTAGAGTATTCTTTGTTCGAGGCCCTTCTGCTTCATTGCATTAAATATATCATTCCACTCCCTTCTGGCCTATAAGGTTTCTTTTGAGAAGTCTGATGATAGCCTGTCTGGTTTTCCTTTGTATGTGATCTTTTCTCTCTCTCTAGTTGCTTTTAAAAGTCTGTCTATATCCTTGATCTTTCCCATTTTTATTATTATATGTCTTGGTGTTGTCTTCCTTGGGTCCCTTCTGTTGGGAGATCTGTGCATCTCAGTGGCTTGAGAGACTATCTGCTTGCCCAAATTGGGCATGTTTTCAACAATTACCTCCTTAAAGACATTTTCTATCCCTTTTTCTCTCTCTTCTTCTTCTGGTACCTCTATTATGCGAATATTGTCCTGTTTGGATTAGTCACACAGTTCTCTCAATATTCTTTCATTCTTAGAGATTCTTTTTTCTCTCTGTGCCTCAGCTTCCTTGTATTCCTCTTCTCTAATTTCTATTCCATTTACCGTCTCTTCTACTACATCTAATCTGCTTTTAAATCCCTCCATTGTATGTTTCATTTCAGATATGGAATTTCTTAATGATTGAATCTCCATCTTAAATTCATTCCTTAATTCTTGTATATTTTTCTGTACCTCCATAAGCATGTTTTTGATTTTTATTTTGAAATCTCATTCAGAAAGATTGGTGAGTTCAGTTTCATTTGGCCCTTTTTGTAGGGTTTGTGAGATTTTGGTCTGCACCATATTCTTTTGACGTTACATATTTTTGTGTGGTGACCTGTATTGCCCAGATGCTCCAGTGTCTGGAGCTTCTCCCCCAGTAGAGTGAGGTTGGGGTTGTAAGGAATCAGAGCTGGTGCCTGGGGGTAGGAAAGTTCTGTTTCCTGACTCCCGTCTGCCCTGCCTCTCTGCAGTTTTAGAGCCAGTGGGCCGAGCACACAGGTGTAAGCCTCTGTGCTTGGCGTCTCTAGCTGTTGTAGTGGGGGCCTCTCTCTGGCTAGCCTGACACCAGAGCAGTGACTGCTGGTTTGTGAGCTGATGCTGTCAGGCCAGGAGGAAGGCTCAGCAGGCTGTGTATCTCAGTTGGGAGCCTCGGAGCTGAGTAGGCAGCCAGGGAGATGGAGTGCCTGAAGCTCCCCAATGTTCCCAATATGCTGGGCATAGCGTACCTAGACAACCTTTTCCCCCTATCCCTTCTCCCTCGCAGCAAGCTCCATGCAAACCACAAGCCTTCAGCAGCCCTCTCACTGCTAGGAAGCCTCTCAGATTGCCTGCCTTTCCCTTGTCTCAGAGTGGCCGGGTGTGGATCCTGTCCTCCACAAATGGCTGGAATCTGTCTCTCAAGCACTCTATGTGTCCCAGCTCCCCATCCTCCAGAGCACCACACAGTGTAGATTTCTGCTCGCAGAGCAGATATCCAGGGCTAAGTGTTCAGCAGTCCCAGTATTCCACCCCCTCCCCTTCTCCGTTTCTCTTCCTCCCGCCAGTGATCTGGGTTGGGGGAAGGGCTCCGGTCCCACCAGATCAAGGCTTTCATATATTACCCTGTTTTGTTAGGTCTGCTCTGTTCATGAGGACTGTATGCAGTCTGGTGCACCTTCTTTCCTGTTGCTGTTTTAGGGTTAGTTGTATTAACTATATTTTCACACTATCTGTGGTTTTAGGAGGAGTTCTCTGTCTCACCTCTCATGCCACCATCTTGAATCCTCCAGAAAATCTATACTTTTTAAATTTTTATTTTTCATGAGGGATTTTATGGTGATTAAGTCTCATTGTGAGTTGTCGAGTAAAGTCCAGCCTGGCGGACCTAACTCATAACTCAGAATGCTCCCCACTGCCTCTTTCTGCCGTCCACTATCAGGCCCTGTGCGCATCTGGCCACCCACAGCCCGCCCACAGCATTGGTGGCTCTGAGCCATGCACAAGGTGGAGACCAAAGCCCATTGCTTAGCTATGGAATATCAGAAAGAAAAAGAAAAGAGAGAATGTAGCCATTAGCTGGGGGAAAGTGGAAAATTTAATAAGTCAGTAACCCAGAAGAAGCAGGAGACTGTTAGAACTCTCTGGAAGGCCAGGTGCAGGTAAGCTGAGGGAGAAACAGCAAGCACTCAGGAAAGTGTGCCAGTGTGGCTTCCTGGCTGAGTCCCCTGAGGCCCTGCCCTGGAGAAAGGATCACCATGAAAAGTATAACTATGGGTCAAGGGAGGACACAGGAAAACTCATGTATGAGCAGCTCAAGGGAAAATGAGGACTTCTGTTCTGAAAGGGAACAAGCACAGAATTACCAATAAGACTTTTATTCACATGTCCTCTTTTTCCCTCCACCCTCCCTGCTTTCCACAGACTGGTATTGAGCACCTACTGTGTGCTAGATCTGCTGCTGGTTATGAAACATGGATAGTGGTCCCAGCTCCAGTGCCGCAGGGCAGAAGGCCAGGAGAGGCAGGGCACACAGAGAACCCATTGTTTCTCTATGTGAGACGCTTGGGTTTGTGGTCCAGAGTCTCTGGGTGGCACCCAGGGTCTTCATGATCTGGCTCTGCCTGGCTGCCTTCTGCCTCTCGGCTTACCCTTCTCATTCTTGGTGCTTTACCTGGAATTACTTGTTACTCCCTGAATACACAAGCGTCTTTTTCAGCGGGAGCCTTGTTCTTTCTGTAGTGCTCCAGGTGTCAAGGAATCAGTTATGATCATCTCCAGTGAAGATCAGGATTCTGCCTGCTTGTGGTGCCCGAAACAATGGGGAGACTTGGTGTTGAAACTTCAGAGTCTCTTGAGAATGGAATGTAGCTAAATGGGCTGTGGATCCACATTGCATGAGGTCACAGAATCATGAAGGATGCGGGGCTTTGAGGTGTGCATCTGGGACATCTTCAGTGGTGTGTGTCTTTATGTTCTCCTGGATGCAGCCTGGCTGCAGGCAGTATATGGGGTGGTGATCCCAGGAAGCAGGAGTGAGGGAATGGGGACTGGGAGTCAGGGAAGGAGCAGAGCCAGGGGTTTGTTACTGCTCATTGCTGTAGTCAGTTCAGCTCTTCCAGGATGTCCCCCAGAATGTTCTGCCCAGGTCAGGAGCCCAAGGCAGTTACATGCTGGCTCCCATCCCTCACTGGCTAAGTGTTTCCCCCACTCTATCAGCCTGTCTTCACTTCTGAGCTGCAGGGGCTCAGCAGGAATGCCAGAAGACATCCTGTGCAACGGAGCTGGGGTGCTGGTGAGCAGGGTGAGTCTGAACTGCTGCCAAAGGTGGGTGTGGGCCAAGGACACCGTGAGAGGCCCTCTGGCATTTGCTATGGGGAGGATCAGACCCCACCCAAAGTACGGACTAGATGTGGATCCACAGTCCAGGAGGGTGGAACGTGTGTATCATTCTGTCACCTACTGACTTAATCAGCTCTCTCTTTCACTGTCTTATATTGCTCACTTCTCCACTGTCTTTTCTCTGTGCCAATGACTTTCTCCTGCCATCCTCTTTAAGTGGTAGGTTCACCTCCCTGAAGGTGGGGGTCTTAGGATGTAGAGATGCAGAGGTCTGACTTTCAATGTGGTTCAGACTCTCCTAGGGCATGACAAATAGTATTTGAAGCTTCCTCTTCAGATATTCATCTGCAAAAACCACTCCTCCCCTCGCTGGATGGCTCTGACTGTTGGAAATTTCCTTCTCTGGCTGGAGTCTGTTATTGACCTCTACCCATGGGTTCTAGCTTTGCCTTTTTGAGTACAAAAGAGCAGGTCTTCTCTGTCACCTGGTTAGGGTCTTTACCTGCTACAGCCCAGTGTTAGGCTCAATAAAATAACAAGAAGACATGGACCCAGCCTTGGAGGTCAAATCCAGATAGGGCATGTACACAGATCACTGCAAAGCATGTGGGAAGTTCAGCTGCTGATACAGTGATATGTCAGTACATGTATAAGTGTGTGTGCAAACCCGTGTGCCTTTCAGTCTGTCATTAGGGCAAGCAGACTGGGGTACTGTTGCATATTCCCTGTGTACAACAAAGTCCAGAGGCTGTAAAAAGCCTGGGGTATTTGGTCATATGTAGCTCAGTATTATTGGAGCCCATAGCGGTGAGCAGATATGTACTGTGTGTGTGTGCTTGGGAGCCATGACCTTGAGGGTTCAGGGGCCATGGGAGATGATTATGGCAAATCTTGGAGGCTCTATCATACTTTCTCCTAATGGGGATGGGAGGTGAGCCACTAAGGGTTTTAGTCAGGGTTGGCTTTGATGATTTTACTCACTCTAGTGTCAAGATGGAGAAATGTTTAGAGAGTGTGTTAGTGAAGATAATTCAGTAGAGGCACCAATTAAAAACGATTTGGAAGCGGAATGTCCATTCTCATGGAAGAAGCTGTCCAGGACCAGCAGTTCCAGGGCTGGTTCAGGGCACAGCTGAGCCACCACAGTCCTGGCAGCCACCTTTTTGTGACCCTCAAGGCATTGAGCTGGCCCTTCGCTTAAGGTTGCCTCTGTTCAGGCTGTGGACCTAGCAATGCCCAGCTGCAGAAGGGGCATCACTTTCTTCTCAGGGAATAGCATCACCCTGAGGCCCCAGGAGCCTTCTCGCAAACCACTGTCCACACAGAGGTCCTGTTATTTCCCCCCACACCCCCCGCTGGGGGCAGCGGTCTCAGTTCCTGCAGTGGGAGGAGCGTTGCCCTGGAGGAGGAATGGGCATTGGGAGAGGGTAGGGCGGCTGAAGCAAGGCCACAGTGGGGAGCTGTAGTAATAGTTCTTCCCGTCTTCTCTTCCTGACCTGGGCCAGCTCAGCTCTCTCGATTGGTTTTTAATATTCCAAACCTTCATCCACGCCATCCTCTTCACACACCCAGTTCTGTAGTATATTCTTAGCATGTGCTGAGAGCAGAATCTACTAGAGTTCATCTGGTGCAGAACATGGGAAATGTACTGAGATTTCTTCAGCTGCTATTCATGCAGGCTAGCTTTGTGGGTGTGCTCTCTCTGTTTTCTTGATTCATGCTGTTACCCCAGGTTTAGTACATAGCAAGCTCTAATACTCAGGTTTTTGTTTTTGTTTAATGTGACATATCTGTTCTGGCTGTGCCACCCACACATTGAAGTGTGTCCCATGGTGTATTCTTTTATAAAGTGAAGCATCATTTTAAAAGCAAGAAGCCCCTTAATATGTTGTTTTTACCTCTCTATGGCATCTGTTATACTGTGCTATAGTTATTTATGCACATGTATCAACAAAGAGGAAGGCCATATAAACAACTTGTGTGACTCAGGCAATTTGTAAATGTTTTGAAATGTTTTTAATGTAGTCACTAAAAAATAAAATAATGAAAAACAGAAACTGCCATCAGGCATGGTGCAAATTAAATACCACAGAATGTAAGCCCTGGCAGAGACTTTGGAGATACTTGTTTTGCCCCTTTCTTCAGCTTTTTAGGAATCATCGTGATTTTCAAGGGATGGACATATGTAATGGTCCTTGGTCTTTTCCCTTTGGCCTTAGAGAGTAATGTACAGTTCTGTCTGATTCATGATTTCATCTACTAATTTTTCTTTTCAGTTTGTTTTTGACACATTCAGTGCTGACACTAATTATATGACTAAGGACCTTTTCTAGTCAATTAAAAAAATTCTGTAAGACTGCACGAGGTCTAAACGTGTTCCTGTCACCTGGATTTTGGGGAAAGCTACCAAAAGACTTTCATGTATAGACCTTGGAAAATTAGAGTGCTTGTTTTGATCAATTTGCCCCATTAGCCAAGTTTTTTTCATGCATCAACTTGAAGAGCTTTCTCTCAGCCACCATGCCCTCCTCAGATTGTACTTCTCTGTTTTGTCTTTTCCCTCCAGGCGTTCCTTGGTACATTAGAGTGAGGGTCTGGCTGTAGGCACACTTGAATCATGGGAATAGACTTACCTAGTTGCCTCAGGCTGTCTCCCTTTGGTTTCTCCCATTTCTCCTGCTTCCGCCTTATTACTGCAGGCTTCCGACTTCACCTCCCTGCACCTTACATAACCCCAAAGTCCAGCGTCTAACAAGCTCCCACCATCCATCTGGCTTGTGCCTGTCCTGCGACCACCCACATGCCCTGTGCTCATGTCTGATAAAGGGCTGTGTGGGGTTGTTCTTGTCTACTTGTCATAATTTTCTGAAGGACTGGTTCACGAACAGGTTATTTCAGGTTTGTGGCTGTGCTTCTAAGAAAAAGAAAACCCCTTTCCCTTCCTTCCATGTATTTCCTTCTCACTCAGGAATCTGGAGTAGCATACATTCAGGAGAGCACTTGCTTCTTCATTCTACACTTTGATATTCGAGTGCTTCTTACCCTTCAGGCTAATGCCAAGTGCAGCCATGTGACGTTAGCTGTTGTTCTATCTGTGGCTGATGCATCTGTTCTTCAGTGTGTTTGCATGGCATTTGAACCCATTCAGCTCATTCTCCCCAGTGGTGGTGCAGATTTAAAGCACAGATTTGGTCCAGCCTTTCCCCTCTTGCCATGCTCCAGTGCATCACCATTGCCTTTTGCAGTCAGATGCAGCCTCAGATGCATATTAAGAGATTTAGATAGAGTCAACCTTCAAAAATCAGAAGATTTCACATAAAAATCTGGATCTCCAGTCTCCCTTTGAATAGTCAAATGATTTGCTGACTCTGTCCCATGATTTGGCAGGTTGGCCCTGGCTGGAGCTGGGGTCCCTGCTGTCACCTGAGCCCCATTCGGCCAGCTTCATTCACTCAGCTACTTGACTGGTCCCCATGAGCATTGGTGCTTCCTCCCCTGGCACTCAGAGGGAAGATTCCAGAGTTTATAGGCATTCAGGACCCTCTAGGACCTAGCTTTTACTGCCTCCCTGTTTCTCCATGATGTTGTAGCCACACAGGAGGCTTGGCTAATGGTTTACTCCTTGTCTTTGCTGTCCTTTCTCCGAATAGAATTCCACTCTTTTTAACCACATCTGCCCCTTGCTCTATACTCCTTTTGCATTACCTGTTCCCCACAGCCTCCAACCATAGATGCACAAATCCTTGGTTTTCATGTTAACTGAAGGGTTGTCTCCCCAGAAAGTTTTCTCTGGCCTTTCAAGTGGAATCTACCGTCCCTTCCTGGGGTCATCCTGAACCCCTTCTCATTTCAGTTGGTACATGGCAGGCAGACTGCCCTTGACCTCACCTGTTTGTGTGGCTGTCTCCCGCTGGAGGTGGGCTTTCGAGGACAGGGTCTGGGTCTGTGCTTTATTGGTCTTGGTTGTCGGCTGAATAGGTGAATGATTTTCTTGGGCTGGACATCTTGGAGGCCATATCTTCCTTGCAGTGTTGTTTATCAATGACTCTGGAGTCTGTTAAGCTTCATGAAAACAAGGTGAGGGGCTTCACCTACTTTAGCAAGAGCATATCCCCAGTGCCTAGGTGGTGGTCTGTGGCAAGGTGCTGTGAACATTTATGAATTGAATGAAAGACTAAAGAACCAAAGATACCCAAGTGACATAGTGGCCTGTGTGCCACCGTGGATCATTGTGGACATCCCACATGTATATTTCCTTCACTATCCTGTAGAAGTGTTATGTGCACTCTCCAACTCTATCACTGATATAAAAGGATATTTTATACATCTTGATATTTGCTCCTTAGGTAATGAATCTGACCTTGACCTGGAAAAGAAGTATAAGGAAGATGATCGAGAAAAGGCCCCAAAGAGACCGCGGACGCAGAGAACAGAGAAGGTGCAGAAGATCTCGGGAAAGGAGGCTGGGCTGATTCCTGGAGTGAAGAAACCTATTATAAGTGTGGTTTTAACTGCACATGAAGCTATTCCAGGTGACCACAGTAGGTGGGAAGTGATGGAACAAGAAGCTTTTGGCTAGGCTGGTCCAAGGGCAGCCTGACAGTTTGGCCCCTGTGATCCTGAGCAGCTGGCCCTCCACTTAATTACCATTTGCTTGGGACAGTGGCAGGCCTGTGCTTCCAGGGCTGTTGTAGGTTGTGTGAGAGGTGTGGTTATGCAGGCTGTTCCTGCTACCACTGCCATGACCTCTACAACCCACCCCATCCTCACTGTTCAGCAGCCACTCGGGGTCTGCACCTAGCAGGCGGTTCTGTCCTTGCTGCCCTCAGCCAGCCCCTCACCCGGATGTTTCACTTACTGCACTCTGCAGAGGCTGACCTAAGTGTAGGACCAGACCCACTTACACCAGACTGAGGCAGGTTGCTTCTCAAAGTGCTTACGGGTTACTATGTTCCCTCCACCTAACTTCTTCTTTGCATATTTAGTGGGTGCATCAAATATTTCATAATACTGGAAATTTCTGTCTTCTCTTTCCTTTTACATAAAATAGCCAGCAGATACTTAAAAAACGGTCTCTTCCAGGAAGGGATACTTTAGACAAAAAGCAGTTTACGATAGATTTCTAAGTATAATAATGGGTTTTTTTTCTATCCATTTATGGTGATAGCCATCAGGTAAAATTTTAAAATAAAGTTTAGGATTTCTAAGGACAGCTATGGCCTTTTAAGCATCCATTTACAAGGCCAAATAGCACCTTATTATTTAAAATGAAAACACTGAATAAATGCCTTTTTGTACTTTGTGCAGAATAGGTGATCAGTAGAGAATAAGCCACATAAAATTATGTGACTTAAAGAACTTTCTGGAAAGACACTTTATCTTCCCCACCCTACTTAAGAGCAGTAGTATTATAGGAAATGATAATAATACCTGGGAGAGAGGTTCGTGTTCTCAGCCATCTTTAGAGAAAGTTCTTAAAATAATTTCTTAAAAATTGATGGTAATATTTTAAGATTTCCATAAGTAGGGTTGAAAACTTATAATTAATTTCCTTTGCTAGTCCAGAAACAAAGGGCAGTTTGGAGACTTTTTTTTAAGTCTCATATGCGTGACATGTCCACTGCTACAAAATTTCTTTGACATTTCACATCATAGAACTACACAAGTAAAAGCGACTTTTGAGTTTTTCCACTCCAAACCCTTCATTTCAGGGGGTAGAAACATAGTCTAGCAACGGTAAGGTAATGTCACATTTCCGACTGGACCCGAAGCAGCTCAAACTACTGTTCACAGTTGGTACTGCTACTTCATACTGTCTTGATGCAGTTTTACATTTACTTAAAGCTTAACACATGTGGTCCTATATAAAACCTTGCAGATAAATGTATATGTATCTTCCTGTATGTTTTTGTTATTTTAATAAAGTGTAGCTCAGAAAGATGTTTTGATAGATTATTAGAAAATTTGCCCCCTCCTCCCAAATACACACACACACTAGTTAACTGTGTGAACTGAAGGACGACAAATACCTTGCCTGGGTATCGTGCAGTAAAGGTCTATACCCCCCAGCTGCGTGCCCTGTGCTGGGTGGGGGTCAGGACCCTTATAGGCCCTTTGTAATGCACATCACATTGTGCCTCTATCGCAGGTGCTACTAAGATTGTTCCAGTGGAGGCCGGGCCCCCGGAGACAGGAGCTGCCAACCCAGAGGCCACCACGGCTGACCTGGCATCTCGGAGAGGGTACCAGGAGTATGCCATTCAGCAGACACCATATGAACAACCCATGAAGTCAAGCAGGTAAAGGTTTGTTCTTTGTGACTCCAAGGTCAGGCTCCAGTGACCGCCACAGGGCAGAGGACCAGTGCATTAGTTTATTGGGACTTGGTTCGCAAACCGATTCGCAAAGGTTTCCTGACTTAACCCAGGAATCCACCCCTCTACTATGGCCCTAGTATTGTGGCTGAGCCTAAGTTGCTTCTGTGAAATGTGTTGCAGATCAACATGCTTTTGGGACTGATCACCGATTGGTTTAATGAAGGAGGAGCATTTTATTTAAGACAAACATGTTTAACCTTAATGAAAAGAGGTGTGAACAAGGCCTTACTAAGTGAATTTGCTGGTTTTTATAGCTACACATATTATAATGAAAAGTAAATCTTTATTTCCCTCTTTTCAAAAGTAACACAAGCATCTTGAAGGAATTTCCAAAAGCCCATATAATGTAAAGTAACCCAGAGGTCATTATCTAGAGGTAACTACGATTGAGAGTTTGGTTCATATGCCACCATAATTTTTTCATTATACTGAAATAGAGTTCTTTAATTTTGTGTTTTTCTAACACGAAATAGCAAATGCACTGTCATCAATTAATTTTTTTAAACTTACCACACCTTGAAACTCTTTCCTTTTTAGCATGTATTTTTTTTAAAGCGTGTTTTCTATTGTGTGGATGTGCAGTGGTTCAGATAGCTGTTTTTTGCCTGATGGACAGTGCTGTATTCAAGATTTTGGTACCTGTGGTTTCAACAGTTCCTTACAATTTCCTGTGGGATTGACATTGCTCTCTGATATGAGCACTTAAAACTTCAATTGACATTAAAAACTGTCCTCCAAGTGCTCTGGGTCATTTGATGTCCCCACTGAAGGAGCGTGTGCCTTCTCCGCATCCTCCCCAGGGTCTCTCCCAGCTGTGACGTGTGCCTGCTGAGGCAGGTGGCAACTGTGGTTGCCTGAACTGTTTAGGCGTTTTTGCAGCTGAGAGGAAAGACAAAGAAATAAAGGTAGCCAGTGTGTTCCCTCTGCTTCCGGAGGAGGGCAAATAAGGTGTTCTGGAGGAGAACATAAGCCTCTGTCATACCAGCTGTAGATTATCCAATAAAGCCTGACTTAGTTTAGTTATGGGAATAAGTGATAAACTGTATGAGAGGTGTCTAGCACATGTTGATGCTCGTATTAAACTATATGAGGGAGCATGTGAGATGTTTCATTAGTTTGTAGCCCAGTCTTCTATTCTTGCAAATGTGAGCAACTGAATTTATTGATTAAGTTGCAACAATACTCATTCCTTTGGAAAAACTGTAGTGAAATTAAATTGAAGATCATTATGGTCTCAACTCAGGTTGATTTGTAGACCTTAGCTTATTATCTACACAGTATTTCCAGATTTGTTGAGGAGGGGTTCAACTAAATGCTAATCTAGTTATAGGTAACTATACTCAATATTTAATCCACAGATCTAGGCTGTATTCCAATGCCATGCATTCTATTAATATTTTATAGTATAAATTATAAAGCAGTTATGAAAGAGACTTTGTATATAATGATTTTGCTTTATAAAATATAAATGCAAACTTTTAGGGTATATTAATATATCAATTAGGTTCTCACACAAATATGATAGAGACTTACTGTACAGAAAATTTTGAAGTCCATAAAACCGTAAGAAAAAACATCATTTATAATCTCACTACCCTAAAATAATCAGTTAATATTTTAATGCATTTCCTTCCAGCCTTTTTTCAGCCCATGTATTTTATAAAACTGCGTTTATGTTTTATATGCAATTTTGCATCTTTTAATACTTAATGATGTTAAACTTCCCTTTGTTATTTAAATTATTCACAAACTCCATTTTGTAGTGACCCTGATTAACATAATGAGGCTATCCTGTAAGCTACTCAACTCTCCACATTGCAGCCAGTGCGATCTTTGTAAATTTCCCATTTGATTGTGCCCTTTAAAGGCCTCACATTGCTGTTAGGAACTTGGCCTATAAGGCGGTCCATGGCTGCCACCTCTCAGCCTGGTCTCCCTCCTGTGCTCCTCTGGTTCTCTGGGTTCCAGCATCTGCCCCAGCCATTGGGCCCTTTTTACTTCCTTGACCTCTTCTTGCAGGAGCCTCTTCCTCCTCCTGGATGCTTCCCCTCCCTCTGGTTTGTCCATCTTCAGCTGTCTGCTCAAATGTCCAGTCCCCAGGGTGACCTGTCATGCCCCCTAGACAGATTAGTCTGCCCTGACCTGGGCCTTTAGAACATCCTGCCGTTTTCCATCACAGCAGGGAGCTGGGAGTCCTTATCTGCTCATTTGTATGGCTAATCTGCTCATCTTTTATGGTTGTTGGGCTGACCCATCACTTCCTCTAGAAAATGAGCTCCAAGAAAGCAATATGTTTCTTTTGTTTCTATTATGTCCCCAGTGCCTGTACCATCCCCAGTACTTTTCCAAATGATTACATGAAAAAGCAAATGTGCAGATTAGTTCCTTACATTGGGACCTTCAAGCAGCTTTCCACTCTTAGCTGTTGTGAAAAACCATGCAGTGAACACCTTTACTTGAGTTTTGTATTTTTTTTTCCCTGATAAGTTCTCAGGAGTGGAATAACTGTATCATGGGGTCTGCCTTTTAAAGCTCTTCTTGATTGCTTTCTAAAATGCAGTGGGTGAGAGTGCTTCTCTCACTGAATAGGGAACATTTGGAGTCAGTAATTTAATAGGAATCATATGGACATTGCAGCTCTGTGCATCAGTTCACAGTCATTGTTAGTAAGGCTGTGCTTGAGAGTCAGATGTAGGCTGCTTAGCATCTTCATTAGATTCATTACCCTTAGCAAGAAACAGGGCACTGAGGGCTTTACCAGGTATTTGTGTAATAATACAAAAAAATCAGAGCAAAAGATTCTCCTAAGACCATTTAGATCTTGCATTAGAGGAGAAAATTCTGTAATTTGTTTATTTAATTAACATTATGAATCCAAGGCTTCTTCCTCCAGTGTTCTTTATACCAGTAAAATGTATCACCTTCTGGATTTCTTTGTCATTTGAGAAAGATCCAAATTAGTTTCCTTAAATTAGCCTTGGGTTTAGCATGCAGGCATATAACAAATGTTCACATATGAACATTTTAATTACATCATGTGAATTGTACCCTCTGGTGTTTATGGACTGCAGTCTATTTAAATATTTTTAATTTAAAGACGAGGCAACCTGTGTTGATCAAACATAGTTGTATGGATGGTTCCGTAAATATAGACTTTGTAGTTACAGGGTCCAGCTTAATGGCGTCTGGTTAACTGTGCTAAGTGATTATTAGTATTTCTGTAACCTTTGTGGACTGCCTGGACATGCCGTCCAGAGGAAGCCCTTGTGGAAAGGAAGGAGCCTTACCTGCCTGCCTCTCTGGCTCCTCTGCCAATTCCTGTCCCTGGTGCATATTGTAGTACTTTGGTGACTGTCACTCACTGGTTTCAGAAGCCAGACATGAGTGTTCCACTGGCAGTGGAAGCCCCGTACAGGGGCCTCGCCTGTACATACAGTCACACTGTGGTGGGGGTCGTGTTTTCAGGCAACATAGAGGATGAGGACGAAAATGCAGGCTCTAGAGGCAGTCTGCTTGGGTTCACATCCTGGCTTCACTTACTTAATAATTGTATGACCTTGGGCGAATGCTCAGTGTTGTCATTGTAAAATGGGCATAATAATGGGGTTGAGAATAAATACTTAGCATTAGGTTTGGTGTATTTAAGTCCGTGGTTAGCTATTATTACTATTCATCTCATTCAGCATACACATTGCTAAATTGAAAGAAAGAGAATCCATGAGGCAGACCATGCTTTTATTTTCTATCAAATGCATAAAATCTAACACAATGCCTGAAACACATTGGCAAGTATTAATAAGTGACAATCACTTATTAATAAATGATATATGAAGTTAATAAATCAAAAACAATCCTATTTTCCCCATCTGAGTTCTAAATGAGCCATGGTAAAGGAGGAGGAAGCTGGAGATTCAGTGTCAGCTCTATTACTCCTGGAGTTGTGGGGGAAAATGGTGTGGTGCAAGTCAGCACTGAGCTTCCAAGCACTGTCCTGCAGAGCTGGACAGCCTGACTGCTGCAGTCCTTGCCCATCTTGCTAAGTGCTTCCCGAAGCACACGTGTTAGTGTCCATGGGCAGACATGTCCTAACCAGGAGGGAGAGATGCAGCTCAGCTTGAGAAGGCTACCCCAGTCAGATCTACCAGTTCACTTTTCCTGGGAGGAAGTGAGGACATGGAGAAAAGCCAGGGGTCTTTCACTGATGGGTGGTCCTTGTATGGAAACTTGTAGCAAAGGGAAAGGCCAGCAGTTGTGTGAATGAATAGGCAAGTCTGGATTATTGAAGCTATTGGACAAACCCAAGCAGGTTGTATCTAGTCTTATGGAGCAGACTGAGTTCATTCCTTTATTATCAGTCCTGTTAAAATACCCCAGAATACATACAGGTCAGCTTTGGAACACAGCTGATTATCGTATACATTGTGAATGACACATCCCTCTTCCCTCTCCCTTCTCTTGCCTCCCTCCTCCTTGTTCTTGAAGCCTCAACTCAGACATCTTCTCTTCAGCAAGTTTTCCCAACTACCTTACTCCAGGTTAGATGTCTCTTTCTCTTTTCACCCTGCACATGTTCCTATTAACACTTACCACGCTGTTGTGCAACTATGTGCTGGCCTGTCCTCTCTCCCCCAACTGTGAGCTCCTGAGGCACAGGGCCCCACTCTTCATGTGTGCACATGCTGGGTCCATACTAGGCACGCTCCAGGCCTGTTTGTTGGTGAATGAATGCATCCATCCATCCTCAGTCCCATTTAGTTCACTTTTGAGCCTTTGGTGTTTGGTGCATAGGAGGTAGAGGTGGCTGGGAGTGTGTAGAGTCTCTGGCTGTAACAGTGCTCTCTGTCTCTAACATCTCCTTCTAGGCTAGGGCCCACCCAGCTCAAGATCTTCACTTGTGAGTACTGCAACAAGGTCTTCAAGTTCAAGCACTCGCTGCAGGCGCACCTGAGGATCCACACCAACGAGAAGCCATACAAGTGCTCCCAGTGCAGCTACGCCAGTGCCATCAAGGCCAACCTCAATGTGCACCTGCGCAAGCACACTGGCGAGAAGTTTGCCTGCGACTACTGCTCCTTCACCTGCCTGAGCAAAGGCCACCTCAAGGTGCACGTGGAGCGGGTGCACAAGAAAATCAAGCAGCACTGCCGCTTCTGCAAGAAGAAGTACTCCGACGTCAAGAACCTCATCAAGCACATCCGAGACGCGCACGACCCACAGGACAAGAAGGTCAAGGAGGCCTTGGATGCACTCTGCCTGTTGACGCGGGAGGGCAAGCGGCAGCTGCTGTATGACTGCCACATCTGCGAGCGAAAGTTCAAGAACGAGCTGGACCGCGACCGCCACATGCTGGTCCACGGCGACAAGTGGCCTTTCGCCTGCGAGCTCTGTGGTCATGGGGCCACCAAGTACCAGGCACTGGAGCTGCATGTCAGGAAGCACCCCTTTGTGTATGTCTGTGCCATATGCTTTAAGAAGTTCGTCAGCTCCATCCGGCTACGCTCCCACATCAAGGAGGTACACGGGGCTGCCCAGGAGACCCTGGTCTTCACCAGCTCCATCAACCAGAGCTTCTGCCTCCTGGAGCCCGGCGGGGACATCCAGCAAGAGGCCTTGGGGGGCCAGCTGCAGCTGGCAGAAGAGGAGTTTGTGATCCAGGGGGTGAATACACCCGAAGAGGAGGTGCACCCCAGAGACCCTCAGCCCAAGGAGGCGCAAAGGGAGCTGGAGGCCCGCGTGGAAGAGCTGGCCCTGCCCGCACTGTCAGCCACCCGCCGGGCTGGAAGTGCCGCCCTGCCACCCTGTGAGCTGGAAGCTGCTGTGGTCTCCTCCGACCTTCATCCTCAGGAGGGCATGGCGAATGAGTTTTTGTTAAAAAATGATACCTCGTCTGCTGAGGTTCCTGCTGTTCCTAAGAAGACTGGGGACACCCAGCACAGTGGCACCACCCAGACTCAGGGTGATGAAGTCCGGCTGCTGCCGTCCAAGGCCGGAAGAACTGAAGCAAACCTGGGGACCCAGGGAGCCAAGGGCCTCTTGGGAGAGGGCCTGAGAGTGGCTGCCCCTGCGTCCAATGGACCAGATTCCGGCATGTGTCTCGAGGCCAACCCAGCTGCGGCCTCAGGCCTTCCTCCAGTGGCTGGTGACAGGGACACAGCCCTGTACCAGCCTGACTCTTGCACGCCTATGGCTGAGCACTGGGCTGGCATCCCTGCATTCATGAAGATCCTGGACGGTTTACAGAAGAGGCGGATGAACACCAGCTTGTGCGAGAGGATCCGGAAGGTGTACGGGGACCTGGAGTGCGAATACTGTGGTAAGGAGGGTGGCGCCATGCGCCTGACCCAGTGCATTCCCAGCAGCCCCGTCACCCCCACGTTGCCTTGGGTCCCCTTGTGTTTGTTTAAGCTCATGCCTCTTGGAACAGCTTCTAAATGAGCTCTCCATTCTCCATTGTAGTTAGTAAGGGGTGGCCACCCATGCTGCCATTTACAACTTGAAGCCTTTGTGAAGACAGCCAGTTTGGCAGGACAGCTAGCCACGTTGGTGTGGTCAGGGGTGCATGCAGAGGCTTATCCCACCGCATCTGCCAGAACTGTAACCGAGAGCAGTCTTTCTTCTGGCACATGCCAAGTTTAAAGAGCTTTAAGTTGTGGCCATGCTCTAGATGAGCAGAAAGAACCTTTGAAAGTGGCTGCAGTTCTTTGTAGGAGGCCCTCTCTGGAACCCATCCAGCTCGCAGGCATGGCATCTGAGCTCCGGGAGAGCTGGCAGTGCAGGAGGTAGGGGTTCAGCTCATGCCCTGGTGTCCCAAGTGTCAGGAGAGTTTAGTGACCAATTTATACACATGCCTAGTAGTATTTGGTCCTCAGTAAACATTCAATTCCTCCTAGCTCTGACATCATGCAAAACTGATAGCAGCCTCCCACCTTTGAAAAGTAATTTCCAGACAGAGTGTGGTAGAAAGTGTGAGGGTGACCCAGGCAAGCACAGGAGGGAGATAAATCTAGTAGTTGAAATGTAATAGTAATTTTTAAAAAATCTAATTCAGTATAAAAGGAACTTCCTTGTTCTCATGTAAAAATACTTTTTTAGGCAAGCTTTTTTGGTACCAAGTGCATTTTGACATGCACGTCCGCACCCACACCCGGGAACATCTGTATTACTGCTCCCAGTGTCACTATTCCTCCATCACCAAAAACTGCCTTAAGCGCCATGTGATCCAGAAACACAGTAACATCTTGCTGAAGTGCCCCACTGATGGCTGCGACTACTCAACTCCAGACAAATACAAACTGCAGGCGCATCTGAAAGTCCACACTGAGCTGGTAAGTAGCCCGGGTGGTGGCCCCTGCCTGGGTGCCCACTGCTTTCTTGCTTTATGCACATGGAGGTGTCTCTGCCACGTGTAAACCAGCCGGTGAGTGTCCCACCCTCAAAGCAGGGAGGTCCTCCTCATGAAGTCTTCACTCCTTTTACCTGGAGAGTCTCAGCTACGTGGAAAAATGATTAGGTTGAACAGATTTGCTTTCTACACAAATTTTTCAGCATCAGAGAAAGTCTAGAAGATCTACAGAGTAGAAATAAAGCATAGATTTCTTAAATGACATTTGAGTAATTATTAATAACAGGGATAATAATAATCAGAGGTTACATCAGATAATGCCTGTTAACTGTTAGGCACAGTGTTGGGTTCATAGTGAGAGCACAGTAAATGTTAATGGCCACTGTTGTCCCATCTTTCCTGTTGTATTAATTATGTTTTCATATTATATATGGTTTTAGGAGGAGGCCTCTGTCTCACTTCTCCCGCCGCCATCTTTAATCTTGCCCTCATATTTTTTACCCCAATTTCTTGTGCTTTCATTTTTCTTAATAACTTGGCATTTAAGGAGCTTCTCTTTTCAATTTTCTGTTATTGTGAATCTTCTTCAGAGAGGCTTCTCTTTTCATTGTCGAAGCTTGAGAAGGCATTCAGGAAGGATGCGTTTGGGGAAAGTGAAGTGCCAGTTGCTGCCTTCATCCTGTGGTCCAGCTCATGCTGTCTTACTTATTAATTCTCCTGCCACTTCCAGGAAGCGGGATTAGTTTCCCCGGGCAGATTAGGAGCCTTCTGTGCAGTCATTCTGTAACTTGCCCACAGTCACACTACTGTTAAGGGACAGAGTGAAACTGAAGCCCTAGTGTTTATGCATGGGCCACGCTCTTGTCGCCATGGCTCTTTTTCGTGGTCACTGAATGGTTGTGAGCCACGCCATTCTTGGCAGGTCTCTTGGACAGTCACATGTCATTTGCTGGAATGCGGTGGAGGTGGACTTTATCCCCTGAGAGCAGGGACTGTGTTGATGCTTTCTGTGCTGTGCCTTATGCTATGATAATAAAATGTCTCTGAAAGTTACTGCAGGAGAAGAGCACTGGAGGGCGTAATGGAGTGTGACTATCTTGACTTTATAGAGAAAAGGATGTTACCTTATTCTCATCAACACTCACATTGTCTTTTAAGTTGTTAAAACTTAATTTCAGTCTTTCCTTTGGCTGATCTTTGCAGTTCTTGCATTTGAGAGTCTTTTAAAAGTGAGTGTGCAGCTGCTGCTTTTGAAGCTCACAGACTGGCTCTGGGCATCATTCTCTACTTGCCAGTGTACGATTTCAAATAAGAGGAAGACCTGGTGTCGCCCTTCAAGGTGCTCTTCATTTTGTGGGGGGATAGACAAGTGAACAGTGCTGGCAATATGGCAGCATGGGAGGGTAAGTGAGCCTATTGGTTTAACTGTGACACACAGGTGTCATTGCTGAGCTGACGACTCTGGGCAGGGAAGGCTGTAGCTGGGTCAGGAGAGCGCTGCTGCTCTGGCCAGGGTGAGTCCACAAACATAGTGAGCTGATGTTTGTGAGGGACATGGCACAGGTCCAGCACATAAGGAGAAGCCAGTCCACACGAGCTCATTCTTAGATGTAGCAGGAAGGGGAAGAATGGTAACTGTAGTGGTGATGTCACATCCATCCAGGTGAGCTGGACCCTCAACAGATGTTTAAAAACAGATGTTTAATGCTTGGCCCCTGTCTGAGAAGTGCATGTCTATTTTTTGGCTGTAAAGGTACACATATTTTAAAAAGTCTTACATGTACTTGCTGGAAGTAAACTAAAATAATATATTGCCCACAAAGCACAGAGAAGGTAGAGGGAGTTTCTTCCAATATCTTTCTGGGGAAAATGGGTCTGTCTATATATTTGTTTTAAGTAGAGGAGAATGTTATTGAACTAAAGTGATTGAACACAAAGATTTTCCTTTCCAAGAACTACAAGAGAATGGTCTTTTGTTATAGGATCACAGACCAGATTATTTCTGTGCCTGGGCATTTTTCCACAGTGCTGGAGACCTGGGCCTACCAGAGCTTCCTGTGGATAAAACGGCTTTCTCTTAGCAAGCCCACAGTCCAGAATTGAAGGGGCACAGCATGGCAAGGCAGAACTGCTTGTAGGGAACAGGAAGATCCTTGAGTTGAAATCCGAAATGGAGCACATTTCTGGCTCTTTTCTAACTGTTCAAATCAGTCATCTTTTCTGTCTTCACCACACATTCTGCATGTCCCATGATGCTTGTGTGTTGGCAGTTGTCATAACTCATGAGTCCATTGAGGGCACATGACTCTGGTCACATGCCTTTGTCCTCAGGGCAATGCCTGGCACACACTGGGGCCCTGGAAGGTCTGAGGAATGAGCAGGTGAGCCTGTAGAGGACGGCAGATGCTGTAACTGTGGCCTCTTATTCCTCAGAAATTGTTCACAGTGAAATCTCCCACCTTATTTTTTTAACTACATAACAGATGTTTTGTAGGTGTACTTATTATGTGATAGATAAAAATGTTGGTGGTGGGGTAGGGACCAATTCAATCATCTCCCCCCAATGCCAGCTTCAAACTTGAGAAATGTTTTGTTGCTTTGGGGGCCAGGGCACCTGCCACACGTGTAGACCAAGGAGAGATCCTCCCAGAGCGGGAGCTGGGCTTCGAGTGTCAGCCCTGCAGCTGCTCCTGCACCCACACCGTGGCCACAGCCTCCTGCTGATGTTTCCCTTCTTTCAAAGACTCCTGTGTTGCTTTGAAGGCCATTTCCATCAGAGCAAACAAACTCCGAGGATTGGGCCCTTTTACCGTCATTAGGGCATGGATCGCTCACTCTTTGCGTCTGCCAGGAACTGTTATAACCACTGCTCTTTTTAAGTCTGCTGTGTCAGTTTGGGTTTTCATCTCTAGAATGGAACTGAGGTTTTGAAAAAGAAGTAGATGAGTCCTAAGTGCAGCCTTCTCTCAGCACTTTCTCCACCGCCTGTGTCTTCCTGGCAGTCTTCAAAAGCAGCAAGAAATGAGGGCCCCTGATAAGCTCCCAGATAAATTGCTTTCAGACTGTCTGAGATTAAAAGAAAAAAATCAAATAGTGAGGGCTCAAGGGAGATCACTGTAAACTCCTCCAAAGCCCTTCTGAATGCCTCTGTCACCTCTGATGATGAGGGCACTGGGGGTGGTGACAGGCCTCCTTCAGGATGTGATTTGGACCCAGGGCACCTTTCATCATGGCACAGGAGCACAAGTTCCTGTGTGCAGACCCAGGCAGTGATGGGTGACCTGGAAGGGTCCAGGGCAGAGGAGGAGAGAGACCAAGTATACCAAGAAGTCTTGAGCCCACAATGTAGCCTGTGCAGGAGTCTGTGGCATTGGCTGGGCAGAAGGCTCAGGACAGTTTCACGAGAGCTGCCTGGATCCTTTGGACATCTGAGCATGGCTGCATTGCTTGGAACCCATATGTTTGGTGGGAAATACATCCAGACTGGTTTTTTAGAGGGACTTTTGTTTCATTCTTGTTTTTAAATATGAGGGATCATGCCTTTACCTAAGTGTGCTCTGGGGAACACCAGCCTCAGGAGACCTTCTGCACCAGCAACAACTAATCCGCAAAGGAATTTGGAGGAATGTTCATGCAGGTTCTCCTCTTGAGGTTCCCAAGGTGCATTAGCCCAGGAGAAGTTCAGTTACATGAGGCTGAGTTGCATTAATAACAACACAAAGACCACAGCACAAGGTCTTTCAGGTTTTTTGAGCACTCCCTATGGATCAGGCTCTGTTCTAAGCACTTTATGTGTATGTTTTCTTTTAATAAACTTTTAAGTTTTAGAGCAGTTTTAGGTTCAGTGCAAAATTGAGGAGAAGGTACAGAGATTTCCCATATATTCCCTGTCCCCACAAATGCACAACCTCCCCCACTCAGGGCATCCCACACTACAGTGGTTATAATTGTTGAACCTATATTGACACATCAGTAATACTCAGAGTCCATAGCTTACATTAGGGTTCATTCTTGGTGCCATTCCTTCTATGGATTTGGACAAACGTATAATGACATGTATCCATTACTGTAGTATCATACAGAGTAGTTTTACTGCCCTTAAAATCCTCTGTGCTTTGCCTAGTCATTCCTCTGTCCCCTCTATCCCTGGCCACCATGGATCCTTTTGATGTCTCCATCATTCTGCCTTTTCCAGAATGTCTCATAGTTGGGATCATATAGTATGTAGCCTTTTCAGGTTGACTTCTTTCACTTAGGATATGCATTTAAAGTTCTGCCATGCCTTTTTATAATTTGATAGCTCATTTCCTTTTACTGTTGAATTATTTTATTTGTCTGGATATACCACAGTTTATTTTTCCATTTACTTGCTGAAGGACATCTTGGTTGCTTCCAAGTTTTGGCAATTATAAATAAAAGTAGCTGTAAACATCCATGCATACAAAATTTTCAGTTCATATGGATAAGTACCAAGGATCATAATTGCTGGATTATATGGTAAGAACATGTTTAATTTTGTGAGAAACTATAAACTGTCTTCTAAAGTGGCTTTATCGTTCTGTGTTCCCACCAGCAATGAATGAGAGGGCCTGTTGGTCCACATCCTCTTCAGCATTTGGTGTTATCAGAGTTCTGGATTTGGGCTATTTTTATAGGTGCATAGTGGTATCTCATTTTAATTTGCATTTCTCTGATGACATATGATGTGGAGCATCTTTTCATATGCTTACTTGCCATTTGTATATCCTCTTTGGTGAGGTGTCTGTTCCGGTATTTGGCCTATTTTGTAATTGAATTTTCATTGTCTTATTGTTGAGTTTCAAGAGTTCTTGGTATATTTTGGATAATATCCTTGATCAGATATATCTTTTGCAAATATCTTCTCAGTCTGTCACTTATTTCTTCATTCTCTTGACAGTGTCTTTTGCAGAGGAGAAAATTTAAATTTTATGAAATCTAGCTTACTCTTTTTTTCATGGATAGTGCCTTTGGTGTTATATCTGAAAAGTCATTACCATATTCAAGGTCATCTAGATTTTCTCCCTTGTGTTGTAGGGCTTTTATAGTTTCTCAGTTTACATGTAGTCTGTGACCCATTACTAGTTAATACTTGAAAAAGGCGTAAGGTCTGTATCTAGATTTGTTTTTTTTGTTTTTTTCATGTGGCTGTCCAGTTATTCCAGCATCATTTTTTGAGAAAACTATTTTTGCTACATTGAACAGGACTTGCTCCTGTGTCAAAAATAAGTTTGTTTTATATAAGTGGATCTATTTCTGGACTGTATTCTGTTTCATCAGTCTATTTGTTATTTTTTCACCAATACCACATTATCTTCATCATTGAAGCTTTATAGTAATTCTCGAAGTTGAGTAGTGTCTGTCTTCTGACTCTTCTCTTCTCCAATATTATGTTGACTATTCTGGATCTTTGGCCTCTCTACATAAACTTTACAGTTTGTCAGTATCCACAAAATAACTTGCTGGGATTTTGGTTGGAATTGCATTGAACCCACAGATCAAGTTGTGAAGAACTGATGTCTTGACAACATTGCATCTTCCTATTCATGAACATGGAATAGCTCTCCACTTATTTAGTTCATTGATTCCTTTCATCAGAGTTTTATAGTTTTCTTTATATAGAGCTTGTACATATTTTGTTAGATTTATACTTAAGCATTTCATTTTGTGGGATGCTAATGTAAATGTTACTGTGTTTTTCATTTCAAATTCTACTTATTCATTGCTGGTATATAGGAAAGCAATTGGCTTTTGTTTATTAACCTTATAACCTGTAACCTTGATATAATCACTTACCAGTTCCAGGAGTTTGTCTGTTCTTTCAGAATTTCTACATAGATGATCATGTCATCTGCAAACAAAGACATTTACATTCCTCTTTTTTAATATGTATATCTGTTATTTCCTTTTCTTGTCTTATTGTGTCAGCTGGAATTCCAGTACACTGTCAAAATGGAGTATTGGGAGGGGACATCCTCCCTTGTTTCTAATCTTAGTAGGCAACTTCTCGTTTCTGCCATTAAGTGTGATGTTAGCTATAGGCTTTTTGTAGATATTCTTAATCAAATTGAGGAAATTCCTTTCTATTCCTAGTTTACTGAGATTGTTTGTCATGAATTGGTGTATTTTATCAGATCCTTTTTCTGCTTTTGATAATCATGTAATTTTTATTTCTTAGCCTGTTGATCTGATGGATTTACATTAATTGATTTTAGAATGTTGAATCAGCCTTGCATATGTGGGATACATCCCATTTGGTTGGGGTTGTATTGCTCTTTTTACACATTATTGGGCTTGATATGCTGATATCTTGTTGAGGATTTTTGTATCTATGTTCATGAAAGATATTGGCCTGTAATTTTCTTTTCTTATAATCACTTTGGTTTTGGTATTAGGGTAATGTTGGCCTCACAGAATGAGTTTCAGCTTTTATCTTCTAAAAGATACTGTAGAGGATTGGTATAATTTCTTCCTTAAATATTTGGTAGAATTCACTGGTGAACCCATCTGGACCTGGTACTTTTTGTTTCGGAAGGTTATTAATTATTCATTTAATTTCTTTAATAAATAAAGTAGGCCTATTCAGATTGTCTATTTCTTCATGTGTGACTTTTGGCAGATTGTGTCTTTCAAGGAATTGGTTTGTTTCATCTAAGTTATCAAATTTGTGGGTATAGAGTGCATAGAGTAGTTAATAGTATTTCTTTAGTGTCCTTTTAATGTCCTTGGGATCTGTATTTTCCCTCTTTCATTTCTGATATTAGTAATTTGTGTCTTCTTTCTTTTTTCTTAGTCTGGCTAGAGGCTTACTATTTCAATGATCTTTTCAGAGAACCAGCTTTTAGTTTTGTTGTTTTACCTCTGTTTCTTGTTTCCAATTGTATTGATTTCTGCTCTAAATTTTATTTCTTTTCTTCTGCTTAGTCTGAAATTACTCTTCTTTTTCTACATTCCTAAGGTGGACCTTAGATGGTTGATTTTAGATCTTCTCTAATATACATGAATGAATGAATTTATACATTCAATGCTATAGATTTTTCTGTAAGCACAGCTTTTGATAAGTTGTATTTTCATTTTTATTTAGTTCAAAATATTAAAAAATTTTTTCTTGAGATGTGTGTTCTGCTGTTGGATGATGTAGTTTATAGATATCAGTTAAACCCAGTTGATTGATGGCATGGTTGAACTGAACTTTGTCCTTACTGATTTTCTGTCTGCTGGATCTGTCCATTTTTGATAGAGTGTTGAAGTCTCCAATTATGATAATACATTCATCAATTTCTCCTGAAGTTCTATCAGCTTTTGTTCATGTATTTTGACTCTTTGTTGTTAGACACACATATGTTAAGGGTTATTATGTCTTCTTAGAGAATTGACCGCTTCATCATTATTTAATCCCCCTTTTTATCATTGATAACTGTGCTTATTTTCAAATTTGGTCTGTCTGCAACAAATAAAGGTACTTCTGCTTGCTGTTGATTAGTTTTGCATGGTATACCTTTCTCTATTTTCTTTTAATCTATATGTGTCTTCAGATTTAAAGTGGGTTTCTGGTAGCCAACATATGGATGAATCTTGTATCTTGATCTACTCTGACAATTTCTGTCTTTTAATTGGTGCATTTAGATCATTGCCATTCAAAGTGATTATTGATATAGTTGGATTAATATTTATCATATTTGTTACTATTTTCTATTTTTGCTGTTATCTTTTATTCCTTTTATTATCCATTCTTTTCATGCCTTTTGCAGTTGTAATTGAGTATTTTATATGATTCCATTTTTTTTTCCTTTCTTAGTATGTCACTTACACTTACTTTTTAACTTTTTTTTGCTGGCTACCCTAGAATTTGCAATATACATTTACAACAAGTCCATTTTAAACAGTCCACTTTCACTCTTCCGATTCATGGAAGTAAGAGTACCTTATAAGTAAAAAAAAATCCTAATTGTTTCTTCATAGCCCCTGTATTATTGCTTAACATTAATTTCACTTATATATAAGTATACATTTATATATAAGCATGTGTTGTTGAGCACATTGTTGCTCTTATTATCTTGAACAAACTATTCCTGTTAGATTAAGATTACCAAAATTAAAAGTTTTATTTTACTTTCACTTATTCCTTCACTTATTTTGTTTTTGTAGATTGTTCCTGACTCTCATTTTCCTTCTCTCTCAAAAACTTGTTCTAACATTTCTTGTAAGGAAGGTGTCTGTTGGTAACAAATTCCCTCAATTTTTGTTTGTCTGAGAAAGTCTTTATTTCTCCTTCACTTTTGGAAGGATAATTTTGCAGGGCACAGAATTCTAGGCTAGTGGTTTTTTATTAAAACACTTTAAATATTACTTCTACTCTCCTCTTATTTTTGTCCTCCCCTTTTAGATGGTTAAAGTGGCCTGGGTGTGGGTATTTCCTTTCTCCCAGGTAGCTTTGCCTTTGGTTAATTAGTTTCCTCTGAGGGTAGGCCTTGTTAAGAAAAACAGACTGCTCTGGTGTATTTCCTTTTTCCCTCTATCTGCCAGAGGCCCAAGACCATTTTTCTCTGATATTCACTGTGAGAACAGGGTCAGGCTCTGGAGGTAAAACTCAAAAAATTTGGGCATCCCTGTATAACTGGGTCCCCATAGAGTTTGTGTCCTCAAATTGTCCACAATGGGCTTCCAGCAATTTGTCAGTTACAGTTCTGGTTTCCCTCAGTCCTGGTTCTCAGGGAGGTTTCTGCTTATGGGTTTTTGCTCCAGTAAGTTGTGGTTCTCTGTACTCACCTGTCAGTCTTTCCAGTTTTGGGGGCAGTGGTTTGCCCTGTGACCTCATGTCTCTCATGGATCAGGAAGCGTTGTTGCTTTTTCAGTTTGTTCAACTTTTTATTTGTTGCTGGCATGGATTGGAGACCCAAGCCTCTGCATGCTGGACCAGAAGTTGGAAGTTCACTTTACGTGTTTTTAATCTCCTTTTTCCTCATCAATCCTATCAAGGAGGCAGTTCTTATTACTGTTTTACAGATAAAGAAACTAAGGCATTGACAAGTTACTTGCCCAAACTTCCCCAGCTAAAGTGGTGAACCCAGAATTTGAACTCAGGGACTCTGAACCCTGAGTCTGTACTTCCAGTCACTGTGCTACAGGAGCAAGAGCTCTAGAGTTCAAAGGGCTGATTTTGCTGTCTAGCTGTGCTCTCTGTGGTGGTGTGACCTCTGACAGGTTCTTAAATGCCATGCACGTGCACGTTGTGGTATGTAAAGCACTTTACACAGTGATCCACATGCAGTAAGTTCTTAAGAAATGGTAGCTTAGCTATTGTGTTGTTACTATTTATTAGTATGAGTAGGCTGTGTTTTGGGGTGGCTATTAGGATTGTATTCATTTACTGAGACATGGAAAACACTTGGCTCAATGCCGAGCTCACAGTAGGTGCCCAGTGAGTGGCAGCGATTAGTCCTCCTGTAAATCCAAGTGAGCATGGATTAACATCCTCTGGAACCTACGTGGCTGAGAACATTGCCTTGTAGTCATGGCTGTTGACTGTCTTGCTTTTGTTTTCCATTCATCTGGGCATGTAGAGTCCCTCCCACCAGGTTTTGGCTCTCTGTAGGATGCGGGCTTGTGAAGCTTGTTCCTGGCCATGCTTTCGGAGCTCATTGTGGGTTTGCTGGCTGTTTTTCTGCTTGACCGGGTTGTACTGACACTGCCTCATCTGGGTGTTTCGTCTGGCGAGGACGTGTAAGGTGAGAACAAGAAGGAAGCCATGTGCACAGTCCATTGTTGGGGTGCTCACTGCCACCTCTCCTACTACTGTCTACCTGATGTACATGGGCGAATACAGCTGCTGCCCTTTTTCTTCTCAGCTCACCTGCTGTGTTAGCTTCCCAGGACTGCCAAAATGAAGATCCACATGCTAAGCCGTTTAAATTGCGATACTCCCTGTCTCATAGTTCTGGAGGCCAGGGATGTGAGGTCTCTGTGTCAGCAGGGTTGCTTCCTCCCTGGGGCTGCAAGGGAGAATCTGTCCCACTCCTCTCCTAGCTTCTGGTATTTTGCCAGCAGTCTTTGGTGGTTCTTGGCTTGTGGAAGTGTGTCACATGATGAAGGATCTCTGCCTTATCTTCACATGGCCTTCCCCCTGTGTGCATGTCTGTGTCCAAATTTTCCCTTTTTTATAAGGACACTAGTCAATTGAATAGGGGCCCATCCTAATGACTCATCTTAACTAATTATAGCTGTAATGATCCTATTTCCAAAGAGTCTCATTCTGAAGTACTGAAGGTTAGGACTTCAGCATAAGAATTTTGTAGGGGTACAGTTTCACCCAAACACCCACCCTCTGGGAAAAATTGTCATGTAAAATAAGCTCTAAAGTGAGCTCTCAGAGACAAGGCAGATGAATAAAAGCTATAGCTCAATCATTCACAAAGGCTTCTGTTAGCCTTAAAAGGACAACTTGTCAGTTATTTTACCAGAAAAAATGGGTTTATTCAGGAACAGCAAAGAATTGCAATTCTAGGGAGGCAGACCCCCATAAATCATAGACAGGTGTGGAGAACAGAGAGGACCCCAGGGGCACTGTTCTAGAGGAAGGGGGGATCGGGAGGGGTTCCTGTGAACCAAGAGTCCATTGGAGGAAACTGGGAGTTTCAAGTGTAGTGGCTCCTCATTGGTTGAATTGTGACAGTCTTTCATTGGCTGGGCTGTTGCTGTGGGGCAGGAGGTTGGTGGGTTTCTTCCTCCTGCTGGGCTGGTAATGTAGTGTCACTTGCAAGGTACATCTCTTCCTGTTGGCTCTGCAAAGTGGTGAGGCCTGAGATGGCCCCTGCTGGCCTCCCATCTCCACTTCAGGGAGGCATCCCTGAACTAGTTCTCATGCTTCTCTCTAAATACAGCACTGTGGTTAGCTGGGTTGGTGAAGCCAGCATGGACCTTGGAGTGGTAGGAGGAGCCCAGGGTGGGCTGCTTCTCCCTCTCAGACTTGGGGCTAACTGCTTGTGGCCCTGGCATCTTAATCTGTAAAGTGAGCATAATAATGCCTGTCCATCAAGAGTGGTCTTGAGTCTCAGTACAGTAGCATCTGCAAAACCCGCAGGCATACCATGCAGGGAGCATTGAAGGACATCACCCACCCTGCGTCATGGGGCAGCTCTGGTCTGTGTGGTAGACCTCCAGGCTGAGTCCTGCCTTCTACTGGCCTAGCCACCACCACAAAACTCATCTGTAAGCCCCATTCTTTCCTTCAGAAATGGGGCTGACCCTATTCCTGTACCACTCTTGAGCCCCCCAGCTGTGTGGGGCTCGGTGCAGGCTGCATGACGTGTGCTTGCAAAGGTGCACTGTGTGTCTAGCTTTGATGATAGTGATGGCGTTGGTGGTAGTGACGACTTTTTTTTTTACAGAGCCTGGGTTTAAATGAGGCAGTCAGTTGATTATGCTCTCTTTCTGTTAAGGACAAAAGGAGTTATTCTTGTCCTGTCTGTGAAAAGTCTTTTTCAGAAGATCGATTGATAAAGTCACATATCAAGACCAATCATCCTGGTAAGTTGGGCATTTTAGAGTAGAGGATTAATTTTATATTGCTTATGTTTACTTTAAATCACAGTATTACATGTCAGCTGCCCTAAGTGGAAATAAAGAGGGATGAAGACATGAGTAAATTCAAGGAAAACAATTATCTTTATTTAAAGGTGGGAAGTTTATATAATTATTTTCTTCATTTTATCATTTTACCTGGTCTGCAAATGTATCTCTCCATACTCTCTGGATCCCTCTCCTTTTTTAATATTAAGTTTGAATGTCTTTAGAGGGTCATTTACAAGGCAGTGATGGCACAGATTCACCTGCAGAGGCTCTGCCCAGCCCCTTTGCAAGGTTGTTGCCTCTGTGGTGGTTTATGAGGGGGGTGGGCCCCCTCCCAGGCCACTCAGATCTTGAGGCATGAGCTACAGTAATGCCTCATCAGTTCTGTTCATACCACCTGGGGTGTGTTTCCTCCATTCTTCCTGCTTAATTCCTGTTTATTGGCACATTCTCCATGAGAGCTCCCCCCCGGGAGGCCTTGGTGGCCCCATAGCGGTGCGCTGCCCCTGCTTCTCTAGTCAGTGGCAGGGCTGCTGCTGGTAGCGCCTCGTCTGGTCCCGCAGCCCCAAGAGCTCAGGCATGGTGCTGTGTGCGGAATCTGCGTGTAACAGACAAGTGGACTGTGCCTTGCCCTGCATCCTCGCCCCTCGTCTTTCTCTTTTTTGGTATATGCCCCTGGTAATAGGAACTGACTCACTGGTTTTAAGTGGTAATGGAGGAAAATGAAGGTACAACGGGACCGCACTCGCCTCATGTTTCTCTGGGAACACGTGGAGCCTTGAGGCCTTCATCTGTGTAGGAGCGCATGGCTGTGCGGCTCTCTGACTGCTCAGCTTCGCCCTTCCCAGGTTGACCCGTGTCCCATGCGAGCCAAGGGCACTCATTTAAACCGGCCAACCTTTACTCATGGACATGTATGTAAGGTATTCTTTTTTCTTTAAGCTTTTTATCATGGAAAAAGTCCAAATATGTACAGAATGGAATACATAAGGAACCCCCCCAATATCCGTAACTCAGCTTCCACATTTATCTGCATCTTGCCAAACTTGTTTCATCTATCCACCCCCCAAATTGTTTTTCTAGACTATTTTAAAGTATGTCCCAGACATAGATAATGTTCCACAAATAAACTTCAGAATGTATCGCCAACTAATAAGCTTTTTTTCCAACATAACCACCATAAAACCATTAAAACAAACAGAATTAACAGTAATTCATTATTACCACTTAGTATTAGTCCACTTAGAAGCTCCCCAAAGGCACAGATTTTTTTTTTGGCTTGAATCAAGACCCAAGCATTTTGCTTGTAGTTTTCATGTCACTTGAGTTTTTTGTATTTTCTGGGGCACCCCACCCCTGCTTTTTACCCATGACATTGATTTGTTAGGGAGACTTGTTGGCTGCTCCTGAAGAGCCTTCATATTCTGCATTTGTCTCTCTGACTGTTGCCTCATGATACTGTTTCTCCATCCCTCACATTTTATATTAACAGGTATTTAGATCTGAGGCCTGATTGGATTCTGGTGGACCTGTGTTTTAGACATACCTGTCTTTGCCACCTCAGTGCTGCCAGGACTGACCAGTGGGTTCAGATGCCGTCTCAGGTTCATTTACATCTAACGGGAACCAGGGCTCCCTTGGCTGCAGTTGACGGTCCTCTCGCTTTTCTCCTAGAGGTCTCCATGAGCACCATTTCTGAGGTTCTTGGGAGGAGGGTTCAGCTGAAGGGGCTGATTGGAAAGAGAGCCATGAAGTGCCCATATTGTGATTTCTATTTCATGAAGAATGGCTCAGACCTTCAGCGCCATATTTGGGCTCATGAAGGTGAGTATTCATCTTTCAAGAGGGAGCACTCTTTAATTTTGTTCTTCCATACTTCATCTGGGAGCACGTTAGGAGGAAGCCATATCTTCGTGTCCCCTGCAATTACAGTTTCTTTAGCATACTGAGAAATGTGTCCATCGACCAGTTAAGATCAATGATTTAAATCATTAATTATTTAGCTTCAGTTGCAGTGAGCACAGGTGTGCAATTCCTCATAGCTCTCGGTGGACCTGTAGTAAAGCATCATGACTCTGTGCCAGAAAGCAGGCTTTGGGAGAACAGGAAGGGAGCCATCTCAGCACAGCAGGAGCTCCGGTGTCCCCTGCGGTGCGCTGCGCATGGCAGGTAGAGGAGGTGTTGGTATTATAAATGAATAATGGAGGCGAGGACAGCAGAGTCCTGGGATCCCAGCAGTGTGAGGCACTATCTTTCGCTTTTCGGAAGAAGAATCCAGAAGGGAGAAGAGCTGTGTGGAGGTGAAGTCGTGGGAGGAGGAATGTAGGCTGTCCTGGGGGTGTTTCCCTGTGACGGGGTGCCTGTTGAGCGCCCTCTAGGACTTTGGGAAGCTGGAGGTGAGGGAGCTGTAAAGGCAGCAGGCCGCCCACTCTGTTTTCTCCCCCTGGGTGAGGATGTGGCTCTCCTGAGGATGAGGCTTGGAGATGGGGGCCAGGGAGGGCCTTTCCAGACTCTTCCTGAGTTAGGAACCTAGAATGTTGCAGGAGGGAGACAAGGCAAATCCTAAAGAGGATGAAGGATTAAGTGTTTTCTACAATACGTGATAAAAATGCCCTGCTTTGGGAGATACTTTTTCATTTACCAGCATGAAAGCACCTCAGCCCTATGCCCTGGGCACATCCCACAGCCTTGTTACAGCCTCGGTTTCTCTGCTCAGAGTCTTAAGTGCTGTGGATGAGGGCTAAGAAGGCTGGGCTAAAACCTGTCTGCTACACCCCTATGTTCAGGTTTGCCACAACTTCCCCCCCTTGGCATGTCACACTAGGTTGTACCAGCCTTTATGCTTGTTGCATTTCCCTCTGGTTGGTGCAGCCAGGCGCCAGGGCTTCTTAGCTTCAAACCAACCCTCAGGGTTTACTACCAAGTAGGTCCTCAGTAGATGTTTGCTGAACGAAGGAAGAGTAGTTGAATGCCAAGCTTCACCCAGAGTCCAAGCCATTAGCCCAACAGCTAGTGTTGTAATGCTCTGGTTATTCTATGAAGTAAAATATGCTTTGATATCTGATCCTGAGTGCCTGAGCCCATTGGTTTTTTGCAAACGCCCTTGGTTACTTAAATTTTGGTCAGTGTGTGCTGCACACACTGTTCAGGGCCCATGTCCTCAAGGAGCTCCTCGACTAGGGGAGCCAGGTGTGAACAACTCATGGTAATGTGCTGTGGACAGTATAGCTAGTAGAGAGCTACCAAATTGGGAACATTGGTAGGGAAGCAAGGAAACCTACTTGGGGAAGTCAGAGAAAGCTGCAGAGTGCAGACCCTGGCAGACCAGGGAGAAAGGGCAACCTTGTTGGAAGGAACAGCATGGGTAAGAGCACAGTGTGGGGCAGTGTGGGGAAGTGTGCAGCATGTTTAGGGACAAGCAGTGCTTTATTCAAAATGGATATATATATATAGCCTTCGGATACATACACACAAAAGGAAATGTTTATAAATATACCTATATGTATGTGTATATATTTTTTCTTCCTCCTTGGTAGGTGTAAAACCATTCAAATGTTCTTTGTGTGAGTATGCAACTCGCAGCAAGAGTAACCTCAAGGCTCACATGAATCGTCATAGCACTGAGAAAACCCACCTATGTGACATGTGTGGCAAGAAATTTAAATCAAAAGGGACATTGAAAAGTCACAAGCTCCTTCACACTGCTGATGGTAAGCAAATGACTCCATAGCGAGTTTTTTTCCCCCTAAAAGTGTTGTTTGAAGCTGACATTCCAAGTCCAGCAGAAGCTATGGATGTATCTGCAGGCAGGAAAGAGCATATGTCTTTTAAAATTTCCATTCTGAAAAGCAGAGGGACCTCGCCTGCTTTGTCACTGCCCTGTGCTCAGTGCTGGAGCCATGCCTGACCTCCACCAGTGCTTGGTAAACACTCACTGCATGTGTGTGCATGTGTGCAGTGCGCGCGTGTACACGTGTGTGTGCGCGGGGGGGGCGGACATGGAGGGGATGCTGCTTCAGGGCATGAAGCATCCTCAGGAGGCCTTGATCTTGAAGTTTAGATCCTCTTCATCCCTGCATCCCCACTTGAGCCTGAGGATCTTGAGGGGCAACCATGATCAAACCTGACCTGATGTTTTACGTGGTTGCCCGTGTCATCCCAGCTACCTCAGGGTGTCTGTATTCAGTCCAAAATGGGGCTCAGTCTAAAATACAAACGATATTTGGACAGATTTGACCTTGATGCAGTACACTTAAGTGGATTTCTAATTTCATTCATTCGTTAAGAACCATTGATCGAGTTCTTACTATGTGCCAGCCGTGCCTGGGGGTACAGGGTCAATAAGGAGCAGTTCCTGACTTCAAGGAGTTTATAGTCCAGTGGGGAGGAAGAGAAGCATGCAGGCCATGGTCAAGGTAGGTGCTGTGATGAAAGGGAGCTTGGGTGTTCTGGGGAGGAGGGTGCAAGTCTCGGTGGGTGGGAGGGGCAGTGGGCGGTGGTCAAAGTGGCCAGGAAAGTCTCCCTGAGGGGGGCTGGATGGAGGGAAAGAAGGCAGAATTGTTTTAGAAAGACAGGCAGTTAAACCATAAAGACCTTAAACATTTAAAATTTTCCTTTAAAACCCCAATTGCATGAGAGTCTTATGAATATTCCATGTAATGTAATTACTAATAAGCATTATTATTATAGCACAATTATATACAAAAACTGAAGTTCACTATAAAAATTAAAGTGATTCCAACATTTTCGATTTCAAAATTATAGGATGATATAACCAGTATGTCCTACCTTTATTTTAGGAATATTCCGGGTAATCTGTCCTGTTGTATGCATATTTGGTTGAGCTTGAGGGACTCAATAGAGAGACCAAATGCTTAGCTGGGATTCATCAGAATTAAGGATGGAGGGCTTGCCTAAGGCTGAAGAAAAGCCAGAGCCTAACTTTTCAAACTTAAGCAGTATGCTGTAAATTAAAAAATTCATAATCAAAATAATGAAAAATACAGTGACAGTAAAGCAGTCATATCCTGAGTAGTGAAAGCACTACGTCACATAATTATTTATGAACGCTACACCTCCGCAGACAGTAAGCCTTGCTGATATTTCTTGTATATCATTATTCACTAAAATTCCTAAGAGTACAGTGCCCATAATGAGAAGCAGCTGTCCGCGGGGCCAGGGAGGCCTGGAGTGTTCAGCAGGCTGGGGTGGCAGTGTCTGGAGGGCACTCACAGGGCCTGGGAGGGGCACTGTGGCCTCATGCCTGGCTCCAAGATTGGGATCTGGGCTGAAAGGCTTCGAGGAGGTGGGATGCACGTCAGAGCCGGGGCCATGGACCTACTGTGCTCAGGAATAGGGGGATGGGTCGGTGGAGGTAACAGCAGCATAGCAGGCATCACAGTGACCGCCTCAGCCCATCCTGTCACTTCACTTGCTCCCCTGAGCTCTTTAGCAGAAAAGGGAATTCAGATGTGCATATATGTGCGTGAGGTCAACATAGTAATACAACCTTCTCAAAAAGGAAAGGTATTGCAGACCTTATGAAATATTTATGAAATAAAATGGGAAATTGACACTGTTTCTCTTCATTTTCTCTTTTCCTTGACATTTTTGGGAGGGTGAGTATTTGTGAAGTCATGTCATTCCCGTGGGCCTCAGTTTTATAAAGCTGCAGAGTAAGGACCTGAGACCTTAACATTTTTTGGGTCTTTCTTAGCCTTAATGCTCAGTGATTCTAGGAAGCAAGTGTAATGGAGGGCCAAATATATGAAAACAGAAGGCACAGCATGAGTTTATCGAGTCTGACTCTGAGATGGTCACTTGTTCCCTAGGGCTGCCAGGACTCTTGTATGTTTCTCCTTTAACACTCACTGTAATCTCATGTTTTCTCAAAGGCCAGCTTTTGAGTGGGGTGCTGTATCATAGACCAGTTGTTCTAACTCCATTGAGGACTTCTTATGTAACTTGAATCAAACTATAGGCTATTTTTCTCATTTTTCAATTTTAAAAAAGCTCTGAAAAAAGTTTAGTTACATCTCTTATCCATTTTCTGTACTATTATTTTGTTGATTTCTCAAAGCCTTTGTATCTCAGAGGTTTGTCATATGTAAATATTTCCCTCCAACTTATCATTCCCTCCAACTACCATATCATTTCATATACAGAAGTTAAGTAACTCTGCATATTTAAATTTGTCAATCTTTCACTTTATTTTTTTTTTCCTCTATGATTTCTCTATTTGTAAAAGAAACTTTTCACATATTAGGGGAAAAATCTTTCCTTTTTCTTCAACTTTTATTTTATTGGTTTGTAACACATGAAATTTAGTATTCCTGAAATTTATTTAGGACTATGAAGTGTGATAGGAATCTTCCTTTGTTTCTAAACAGTTATCAGTTGACTCAGCATATTTATAGAGAAATCAGTCCTTTTATTTTGAAATGCCAGAATTTTTCAAGATGTTGGATGGATTACAAGATTTGGGTCTGTTTCAATGATCTTTGTTCAGAAACATTGTTTTGTAAGACTGTTGAAAACTATAATTTTATTATGCAACACATGTTATTCCTTTTTTGTCTTTTTTTAAGTGGCATGTCTTAGTTTTTCCTTAATTATTATTCCTTTGGATATACTTTGGAACTGTTCAGTCAAATTAAGAACAGTATCTTACCCTCCTTGAAAGAAGGACATCTCAGGGATGGCCCTGTGAGCCATTGTAATGTCTGAAACATGCTTTGAACACCTGTGAGAATATGCTCTTCTTACTGAAGGGACTTGGTTGCCTTGATGAAGCCCTCAGCTTGTAACCATAGAATTAGTTCTTTATTTAGAAGAAACATTGCTTTAAAGTCTGCCTGAAACGATTTGGTTTTCAGTGTATATTATTGTAACAGTGATAATTCTATATGTTGTTCCACTGAGAAGCCATGTAGGTAGAACTAGAGAGGACTGAGTCTCACGTGCTGCTGTCTAGTAGGGTGATGTTGGTCAGATTAATTCTCTGAGCCTTGGTTTCCTTGTCAGTAAAATGGGAATAATTATACCCACCTTGCCTAATGGGTTTGAGGATCAAATGACAAAGGATGCAACCCTGCTCTCTTGGATTTTCTCCCGCTCTTCTGGCTGCTGTTCCTCAGTCCCCCTCACTGGTGCCCCCTTAGCTTTGATTGCTACATCTTGGAAGGCCACAGAATTCCACTCTTCTTCCTACACTCACACCCCAGTGATCTCTGCAGTCTTAAGGATTTACATATCATTTATATGGAAGGCTTCCAAAGTTCTGTTTCCTGCCCATCCTCTCTGCTGAGCCCACTGAGCCCTGCATCTGCATCTGGATGTCTAGAAGGACCTCAGACTCAGCACGCACAACCCTCAACTCCTCATCTTTCCCACACCTGCGTCTTCTGCTGCCCAGCAGTCACCATTCCAAAAGAGATGATAAATTTCAGGTTATGAGTGCCACATACGGCTTCTGCTGCATATTCTTTGTGGTTCTGTTTTGTTTTGTTTTTGGAAACCTGGAAAAAGGTAAAAGTGATTCTTAACTCCCAGTTGTACAAAAATGAGACACAGGCTGGATGTGTTCCACAGGCCTTAGTTTGCCAACCTCTGCTGTTCTCCATCTCAGTAAATGGTAACTCCTTTTCAGTTGCTTGGGTCAAAACCCCCAGGTCATTCTTGACTGTACCATTCACACCCAGAAATGGTTCATTAGCAAATCCTGTATATTCTCCCCTCAACATGATCCAGAATTCTGCCACTTGTTAGCACCCTTCCAGCATGGTGCTTTGTACAAGCCATTGTCATCTCTTGCCTTCTTTCTCAACATAGCTTCCTAACTGCTCTTCCTGCTTCTGCCCTTGTCCCCACAGTCAGTCCTCCAACAGCGGCCGGAGTCCTCCTGTTGAACCACAGTGGCAGAGTGACAAGTAAACTCCTTGGTCCAATCCGTCTGATCCATCTGATCCCACTCCCTTCGTCTCTAACCTCCTCTCCTCTATTGTCCCCTGGCTGTCCCCTCCTAGGCATCCTGGTCTCCTTCACCTCCCAGACCTGCTGGTATGTGCCCACTTCAGGCATCTCCCTCCTTCTGCCTGGCATGCTGTTCCCTCCACATGCCTTAGCAGATGCTGCAGTTACCGCCTTCAGGTCTTTACCCCAGTCCTTTCTGTTTCTTCAGTCTTTTCTCAGGAAGGCCTTACCTAGCTATGTATGTGCAGCAGATCTTAACACTTGCACCAAATCATCCAAACCCCTTGTGTTTCTGTTTTTTCTCCTTGGCTTAGCCTTCTTGAGGGTACAGCGTAGTCTCCTTGTTTCTCATGCTTGTGTCTCTAGCACTGTATCTCTACCACCGCTTACTTCACATTCTCCCATGTTTTTGCTGTTTTTCCCTTAGACCACTCTTTCTCTAATGTGTAAATGTGTCATTCATGATTTTCTGTGTCTGCCTGTAGACTATAGCTCCTCATGCAGGGAGTTTGACTTTCTTTTTGTTTTGTATCCCTACCCCTAAAACAGTGCCTGGCTTATAGCAGGTGCACAATAAATTTGTGTTGATTGAATGAGTGTAAAAAAAATGTAAAGTACTTTGTATCAAGTGGTTGGGATATCATTGCACTCAAAAAGTGCCAGTTAGGTTCCCCATCTCATCTCTCAGATGGTTATATCAAATGCTTATGAACTAGATGTTTTGAAATATGGTAGAGGAACTCACTGTTAAGTGGATCTTCTTAGGTGACTTTTAATGAAATGAAAAGGAGTTGAGTAATTACCCTCTCCTTTACCTGCTTGGGAATCTAATTTTTCACATTTATTGGCTTCTTTAAAGTGGTACATTCCTACTTACTCATTTCTGTTTCCTAAAGGAGCTCATTACTGTGCCTTAGAAGGGACTGATCAGAATGGGTGAAGGTTTCCTTTACAAAGATTTGCCAGTCGATATGTACAGAGAGACACTGATCTATAGAGGGCCTGATCAAACCCTTTGCACATACACCAACAGTATATAAGAATTTAGTGCAAAAATCACGCTGTAATACATTTTCCCTTTTGGACTTTAAAGAGAGTCTAGCCATGATGTATGGTCATGAGGTCTACATGTGAATATGCCCACCCATAGCAGATGGGGAAGGTTAAATGGTGCAATGCTTTCATTTACATAATCAAACAAGAATTCTCCAATCATGAAATGAAAAGCTCTTTGAAGTTTGGTGCTAATTCCTTTGGACCCCCTCCACCCCCCCACCAAATACACTTGAGTTAAGAAATTTTCTGATAAAATTTACAAAGAGGAATTCTCCAAGCTTCAAACACTCATGTGTGTGTACTAATTAGACAAGTAGAGAGCTGAGTATGGAAATTAGGTCTGAGTGGAGGAAGTACCACTTACTTCCTCACTTCTTCAGTTTATAGAAAGAGATCCTATGGCTGCATATTGCAGTATTCTAGGAGATGCAAGCATGGAGTTTTTCCCCTCCTCTTTTCTCTGAAAAGCAAAATCACCCCAGGATAAATTAGCCCCATTATCCATAGTCCCTTTCCTGCTGAAAACTTGCCCCTCTAGAGCCAGGAAGTTAATAGAAAATGGGGCTTGAGCAACCAGCTGGTTGATCTTAGCAAGTACATTTACTAGGCTTCAGGAGACTGGTCTCTTCCCATCACCCTTGTTTCCCTTATCCTTCCTCCAACTCAACCCTGGAGTTGGGGTTAAATGGAGAGGGGGTGGACAACCTGACAAACGCAGTAGGTTTTTGTGGCTTGTCTTTAGGGCTAGTGTCTGAGTGATGGGCAGGGAGGGCTGATTTCAGGGCCCAGGAATGCCATTTCATGTGTGCACCCCCTGTCTGGGTCCCCCTGAAACCCCTTTTCTCAGGTTTTCATAAACCAAGTAACAGAGCCAATACCATAAAATGAACCCTACAACCTACTGAACAGTTTGCTTAGAGTAAGTATGGGTTTAGCTGTTGAATAAGGGCTTGGTCACCTAAAACCTCACCAGGGTAGAGGGCTCTCCACTGCACGTACCTGGCCCAGTGTCTGGCTTGAATCCACACCTGGTGCCAGGCTGTTTCCTATTCTTTTAGCTGGCTCTGTGCCTTCTTCTGTTTCTTCCCATGTCTAATTCTAATCCATTCCTCCTTGTACCAAAAGTGATGTCCTAATTATAGAGAACCAGTCTCTAAGTCTACAGTTGCTTGAATTTCAACCATTAAAGCACACAGACTTCTTCTTTTTATTTATTTATTTATTTATTTTTATTGTGAAATGATTATCACAGTAAGTTTAGTTAACATCCTTCAACATACATAGTTAACAAATTATTTTTTCTTGCGATGTGAACTTTTGAGGTTTTTTCTCTTAACAACTTTTCAATACACAAGACATTATTGCTCACCATGCAACAAACAAGTTCCAATACAGTGAACAAGCTCCCACAAGGTGAACAATGCAAAGGCAGTCATATCAGAGAAACTAATTCAGTTACTATAATCAATCAAGTCAACTGTGATTATTCATATGATTCTTATACTTAAATTATAAGTGAATCCCACATTTCCCCCTTTTTTGTTTTAATTGACGCAAATGCATATGCATATATTTGTGGAAGATACGAGAATAATGATTAGCTGGGCTCGGCCTGTGACATAGCTTGTCACAGGCCATGTCTCTCTCGTCTGGAGGGGTGAGGTTCTATGCCTCACCTCAGTTGGCCCCCACGTTGCTCACCTGAGGTCCCTTGCGACTGTGCCTGTCTTAGGTTGTTCCTCCCATGAGGAATCTTACCCGTCTCTGGCTAACCAGCCATCTCCTGGGACCAAACAGGGAGATAAAATACGAAAGAGAGGACAGCCAGCAGCTATAATTCTGGATAAAATCACAATATACATGATTATTTTCTTGCAGCAAATGCAGGTGGGGAATCAGAATATGGTTTCACAAAGTTGTTTAAAAGGAATCACTTATTTCTTGAAGTTAATTCTTGAAAAGTAGCACATGCTTGTATTGGCTTTAAAAGACCAACAACTGCCTTCCGCACACACACTAGGAGAACAGGAATACAAATGCATAACAGTATTAGACCTACAATTATAGGCCATATCCAATGAAACAAAGAAAACCAATTTAACTATCCAGGCATTTGTGAAAACTTATCAATAACATGGTGAATGTTGTCTATTTGATCTTGAATAGTATGCGAAAAATCAGACAGATTAAAACAACACATCCCTGGAAATTGTTCACATCCCATATGTTCTTTTTTTTATAATTTATTTTGGATCATTAATCTACAGTTACATGTGCATATTATGATTATTAAACTACCCCCTTCATCAAGTCCCCCCCACCAACCCCATTACAGTCACTGTCCATCAGCACAGTGAGATGCTATAGAGTCACTACTTGTCTTCTCTGAGTTGTACAGCCCTCCCCATGCCCCCACAACATTACATCTGCAATCATAATGCCCCTTTTTCCCTCTTATCCCTCCCTTCCCACCCATCTTCCCCAGTCCCTTTCCCTTTGGTAACTATTAGTCCGTTCTTGGGTTCTGTGAGTCTGCTGCTGTTTTGTTCCTTCAGTTTTTTTTCTCAGTTCTTATACTCCACATATGAGTGAAATCATTTGATACTTGTCTTTTTCGGCTTGGCTTGTTTCACTGAGCATAATTACCCTCTAGCTCAAAAAACTCAATATAGAAATACCATTTGACCCAGGAATTCCACTCCTAGGATTTTTGCCTTTATTTTTTTCTAATAGTTTTATGGTTTCATGACTTACATTCAGGTCTTTGATCCACCTTGAGTTTACCTTTGTGCATGGGGTTAGACTGTAGTCCAGTTTCATTCTCTTACATGTAGCTCTCCATACTGCTTTCCACAATGGTTGAACTAATTTGCATTCCCACCAGCAGTGTAGGAGGGTTCCCTTTTCTCCACGTCCTCGCCAACATTTGTTGTTGTTTGTGTTTTGGATGTTGGCCATCCTCACTGGTGTGAGGTGATATCTCATTGTGGTTTTAATCTGCATTTCTCTGATGATTAGCGATGTGGAGCATCTTTTCATGTGCCTGTTGGCCAACTGAATTTCTTCTTTAGAGAAGTGTCTATTCATGTCCTCTGCCCATTTCTTAATTGGATTATTTGCTTTTTGTTTGTTAAGGTACATGAGTTCTTTATATATTTTGGATGTCAACCCCTTATCGGCTACGTCATTTATGAATATATTCTCCCATACTGTAGGATGTCTTTTTGTTCTACTGATGGTGCCCTTTGCTGTACAGAAGCTTTTCAGCTTGATTTAGTCCCACTTGTTCATTTTTGCTTTTCTTTCCCTTGCCCAGGGAGATATGTTCATGAAGAAGTCGCTCATGTTTATGTGCAAGAGATTTTTGCCTTTATTTTTTTCTATTAGTTTTATGGTTTCATGACTTACATTCAGGTCTTTGATCCACCTTGAGTTTACCTTTGTGCATGGGGTTAGACTGTAGTCCAGTTTCATTCTCTTACATGTAGCTCTCCAGTTTTTCCAACACCAGCTCCTGAAGAGGCTGTCATCTCCCCATTGTATATCCAAGGCTCCTTTATCAAATATTAATTGACTGTATATGTTTGGGTTAATGTTTGGATTTTCTATTCTATTCCATTGGTCTGTGGGTCTGTTTTTGTGCCAATACCAAATTGTCTTGATTACTGTGGCTTTGTAGTAGAGCTTGAAGTCAGGGAGCGTAATTCCCCCTGTTTTATTCCTCCTTCTCAGGATTGCTTTGGCTATTCGGGGTCTTTTGTGGTTCCATATGAATTTTAGAATTATTTGTTCCAGTTCATTGAAGAAAGCTGTTGGTAGTTTGATAGGGATTGCATTGAATCTGTAGATTGCTTTAGGTAGTATAGCCATTTTGACAATATTTATTCTTCTAGCCAAGAGCATGGGATGCATTTCCATTTGTTAGTGTCCTCTTTAATTTCTCTTAGGAGTGTCTTGTAGTTTTTAGAGTACAGGTCTTTCACTTCCTTCATTAGGTTTATTCCTAGGTATTTTATTCTTTTTGATGCAATTGTGAACAGAATTGTTTTTCTGATGTCTCTTTCTGTTAGTTCATCATTAGTGTATAGGAAAGCGACAGATTTCTGTGTGTTCATTTTGTATCCTGCAACTTTGCTGAATTTCAGATATTAGTTCTAGTAGTTTTGGAGTGGAGTCTTTAAGGTTTTTTATGTACAATATCATGTGATCTGCAAATAGTGACAATTTGACTTCTTCTTTACCAATCTGGATAACTTGTATGTCTTTGTTTTGTCTGATTGCCGTGGCTAGGACCTCCAGTACTATGTTGAATAACAGTGGAGAGAGTGGGCATCCCTGTCTTGTTCCCGATCTTAGATGAAAAGCTTTCAGCGTCTCCCTGTTAAGTATGATGTTAGCTGTGGGTTTGTCATATATGGCCTTTATGATGTTGAGGTACTTGCCCTCTATACCCATTTTGTTGAGAGTTTTAATCAGGAATGGATGCTGAATTTTGTCAAATGCTTTTTCAGCATCTATGGAGATGATCATGTGGTTTTTGTTCTTCTTTTTGTGATGTGGTGGATGATGTTGATGGATTTTCGAATGTTGTACCATCCTTGCATCCCTGGGATGAATCCCAATTGATCATGGTGTATGATCCTCTTGATGTATTTGTGAATTCGGTTTGCTAATATTTTCTTGAGTATTTTTGCCTCTACGTTCATCAGGGATATTGGTCTGTAATTTTCTTTTTTGGTGAGGTCTTTGCCAGTTTTTGGTATTAGAGTGATGCTAGCTTCATAGAATGAGTTTGGAAGTATTCCCTCCTCTTCTATTTTTTGAAAAACTTTAAGGAGAATGGGTGTTATTTCTTCTCTCTATGTCTGGTAGAATTCAGAGGTGAATCCATCTGGTCCGGGGGTTTTGTTCTTGTGTAGTTTTTTGATTACCAATTCGATTTCGTCACTGGTGATTGGTCTGTTTAGTTTTTCTGTTTCTTGCTTGGTCAGTCTTGGAAGGTTGTACTTTTCTAAGAAGTCCATTTCTTCTGTGTTTTCCAGCTTGTTAGCATATAGATTCTCATAATATTCTCTTATAACTCTTTGTATTTCTGTGGGGTCCATCGTTATTTTTCCTTTCTCATTTCTGATTGTGTTTTTTTTTTTTTTTTTTTTTTTTTTTTTTTTTTTATTAATTTTATTATTAATTTACAATTACATGTGCAATATTACGATTATTAAACTACCCCTTCATCAGGTCCCCCCCACCAACCCCATTACAGTCACTGTCCATCAGCGTAGTGAGATGCTATAGAATCACTACTTGTCTTCTCTGAGTTGTACTGCCCTCCCCGTGCCCCCCCAACATTACATTTGCTAATCGTAATGCCCCTTTTTCCCTCTTATCCCTCCCTTCCCGCCCATTTTCCCCAGTCCCTTTCCCTTTGGTAACTATTAGTCCGTTCTTGGGTTCTGTGAGTCTGCTGCTGTTTTGTTCCTTCAGTTTTTTACTTTGTTCTTATACTCCACATATGAGTGAAATCATTTGATACTTGTCTTTTTCGGCTTGGCTTATTTCACTGAGCATAATACCCTCTAGCTCCATCCATGTTGTTGCAAATGGTAGGATTTGTTTTCTTCTTATGGCTGAATAATATTCCATTGTGTATATGTACCACATCTTCTTTATCCATTCATCTACTGATGGACACTTAGGTTGCTTCCATTTCTTGGCTATTGTAAATAGTGCTGCAATAAACATAGGGGTGCATCTGTCCTTTTCAAATTGGGCTGCTGCATTCTTAGGGTAAATTCCTAGGATCTGATTGTGTTTATGTGTGTAGATTCTCTTTTTCTCTTAATGAGTCTGGCTAGGGGTTTATCTATTTTGTTTATTTTTTCAAAGAACCAGCTCTTGGTTTTATTGATTTTTTCTATTGTTTTATTCTTCTCAATTTTATTTATTTCTTCTCTGATCTTTATTATGTCCCTCCTTTTGGTGACTTTGGGCCTCATTTGTTCTTCTTTTTCCAATTTCAGTAATTGTGTCTTTAGACTATTCATTTGGGAATGTTCTTCCTTCTTTAAATAGGCCTGGATTGTAATATACTTTCCTCTTAGAACTGCCTTTGCTGCGTCCCACAGAAGTTGTGGCTTTGTGTTGTTGTTATCATTAGTCTCCATATATTCTTTCATTTCTGTTTTGATTTTGTCATTAACCCATTGATTAGTTAGGGGAATGTTGTTAAGTCTCCATGTATTTGTGAGCTTTTTTGATTTCTTTCTAAAATTTATTTCTAGTTTTATACCTTTGTGATCTGAGAAGTTGGTTGGTAGAATTTCAATATTTTTGACTTTACTGAGGTTCTTTTTGTGGCCTAGTATGTGGTCCATTCTGGAAAATGTTCCATGTGCACCTGAGAAAAATGTGTATGCTGCTGCTTTTGGGTGCAGTGTTCTGTAGATATGTTAGGTCCATCTGTTCTAGTGTGTTGTTCAATGCCTCTGTGTCTTTACTTATTCCACAGAGACTTCTTAAACTGTGTTTTTATTGCTGTAGCTATTTCTGTTCTGGTTTGCTATTACACATATTGCTGCAGAAGCTAGAACTGTGATGAAGTGTGCTCTGCAAAATGCCTGTCACGCTTCTTGCAGAGTGCTGTTCTTATGTTAGGTGGTGAACCTTTGTGTGCCCGGCTGTGGGGAGAGGCACCAAGGCAGAGTGGGTAGAACCTTGGGTGCAGGAGGGCGGAGTCACTTCCTGCCAGCATGACCTTGAACAGCTGCTGCATCAGCCCCAATTGCAACATGTATGTATTTGTGTCCTATGGCAACAAACTATCACACATTTAGTGGCTAAAAACAACACAGATTGACGTGGCAGCTCCGGAGATCAGAAGTTTAAAATGAAGTTGTCAGCAGAGCTGCATTCCTTCTGGAACCGCTAGGGGAGAAACTCTTCCTCTGACCTTTCTAGCTTCTGGAGGTGCCTGTCTGTATCTTTGCCTTACGAGCTCTTCCTGCCTGTTTAAAGCCAGCAGCGTGGCTCTTCTGATCTCTTTCTGTCCCTCTGCTTCCTTTATCTCCTCTCTGACTCTGACCCTCCTCCTGCCCCTGTATAGGGACCCTCACAATTTAATTGGGCCCATCAGGATGATCCAGGATAATCTATCCCAAGATACTTAACTTGATCACATCTGCAAAGTCCCTTTTGCCATGTATGGTAACATTTACAGGTTCTGGGGATTAGGACCTGGATATCTTTTGGGGAGATAATTAATTGGGAAGATTAATTGGGTTCATATTAGGTGTGTTGGTTGGTTCATGCTAAGTGTTGGGGAGATCTCTCTGTTCCACGAGGGGTCACTATCCTCATTCTCTACAACTCTGGATGCAGGGAAAAAATGGCTATTTGTAGTGATTAGTTTATGTTATCTATATCATTTAGGAAAGATCAAATTATTCTCTCAAATATTCTCTTATCAGGAAGGCACAGTGCAAGAGTTAATATCTAAAAGCATCAATGTTGAAAAGGGTAAAGTCAGTTTTTCTGAAAAATTTACTTATGCAAAAATCCCACCTTTTTCAGTAAGACTGGATAAATAGTCATAAGAAGGCATTTTCACTTTTATGCTTCTAGATTATTATTGCTAGTACCAGTTTAGATTTATGCAGATTTCTTTCTCTTAAGTATTTTCATGCTTCTCAAGTTTGAGGTAATGTAAAGTTAGATTTGGCTGGACTGATTTAATTTAACAGGTATTTTTAAACAAGCTGCCTTAAATTAGAAGGAATTTTCCATCAGTATCTTTGTGTTCTGATGGAATCCAAATGCCAAAAGATGAAGGGGACAGTTTTATTTTCATATGATTGTTTAAGATTTTTCTACCATTCCACTCCCTCCTAGTTTTATATAGAAGTCTTTTAAAGTAACGAAACATCTGGAACCATCCTCAGGGAAACTTACTATGCAGATAAGGGTGTACTGTGCGTTTTCTTTCTTCTTTTTTTTTTTAGTAATTTTTTCCAGTTTTATTGAGATATAATTGACATAATATTGTATTCGTTTAAGGTATACAAAATAATGATTTGATATATGTGTGCTTTGTGAAAGGATCACCACAAGAAGCTAACATCCATTACCTCACATAGTTAACAGTTTTTTTTCTTGTTATGATTTTTTCTTTTATTGAATATATTGGCACATAACATTGTGTAAATTTAAGATGTATATGGTGTTACTTTGATACATTTATATATTGCAATATTGCCATTGTAGCAATATTTATCATATTACATGATTATAATACAATATTGTTTTCTATATTCATTTTATCATGCACTAGATCTCTGTGGCTGGTTTACTACTCATTGCAAGTTTGTACCCTTAAACATCAGTTTTTATCCCTCCATCCTCCATCCCCTGGTAACCAACATTTTCCTCTTTTTCGAGTTTGACTTTTTTAGATTCCACGTGTAAATGATATCATACAGTAATTGTCTTTCTGTCTGACTAATCTCAGTGTAATGTGTGCTCAGAGTCTATCCATGTTGTTACCAATAGCAGGATTCCGTTCTTTCACGTGGCTGTGTAATATTCCACTGTGCATGTGTACCACATCTTTTTTATCCATTCATCCATTGGTAGGCATTTAGGTTGCTTTTGTATCTTGACTATTGTAAATAGTGCTACAATAAACATGGATGAGCAGGTAGCTCTTCAAAATCCTGTTTTCATTTTCCTTGGGTATAGACACAGTAGTGGGATTCTGGATCACCTGTAGTTATATTTTTAGTTTTCTGAGACACCCCCGTACCATTTGCCATAGTGGCTGCACCAATTTACATTCCCACCAACAGCACATAAGGGTTTCCTTTTCTCTACATCCTCACCAACATGCTGTGCATTTTTTAAAGTTTGGGCACCAGGCTGAGGGCTTCCTATGTCCTGGACTGGGCCCCCCACACCTGCCAGGAGGTGAGGGGCAGTCAGTGCTCCCATCTCCTTGAGCACAGGGCCTCAGTAAGTCAGATGCTCAGCTGGGCCCTGTCCACCCTCTTCACATTCACCTTTCTCTCCATACAGAAAATAGTTCAACAGGAAGGGCAGTCCCAGCTCCTTTAAGGTTGGGTGCATCTCCCTTTATGTAACCCAAGGCAGAATAACAGGGATTTCTGTTCCTTCCCTCTTCCTACCTCCAGATCCTATGCCCTCTATTCTGACAGGACAGACTGAGTAACTTTCTACCTGAGTAAGGCTTGAGCAAAGCTCAGGATTTCCTGACTCCAGACCCTGTGCTTTCTTTCCTTCCCTGTCTGACGGTATTCAAATTCAGGCAGCATCCGGTCTCCAGGCCCAGCCAGTGCTGAGATGGGCTTTATCCCATCAGCCAGTTACCCATGAAGTTCTAGATGAAGAGCTCATATTAGTGAAACAGTCTCCTCCCAAGAGAAACTTGAGACAGAGTAAGATTCTGAAAGGTGGTACCACACCTTCTGAGGGGTGAACAGAAGTAGGGGAAATGACATTTCCGTCCCTCACCCTCCCATCTTTGAAGACGAGTTATTCCAGATCACACATTTTGAGGGAAATAGAAGCTGGTGGTGAAACGTTGTTTCCAGAAGGGCTGCACTTACCTGCAGTGCACATTTGCAGCAAGCCTGTCACTCAGAAAGATGCCTAACAAAATCACAGCGGCACGTAATGCTGATGGTGTTTTTTCCTTACCACCTGCCACATCAGCCAGCATAATCCACAAACTGTCATGCAGTCCTCAGCCTTTGAACTGCTTGACACTTCGTTCTTGAACTAATTTGAAGACAGTTCCCAAGCCCCTTTTGGGAAAGAAGCCTGTTTTGTTCTTGTTTTGCAGGGTTTTCTTCTGTATCTTTTTAAGTTAAAGTATCATACACATACGACCAAGTGTAATTGTGTAAGTGTACAGCTCAGTTATCACAGAGGAGGCACACCTGCATGACCGACCTTAGATGAGGATAAGACCCAGAGCATTGTCAGCCCTTCAGAAGTCCTCAGCAGCCCTCCCCACCAAGTAGTCCCTTCCCTCCACCTCACGCTGCTGCCTGGACTTCTAACACCATGACTTGATCTTGCCTGTCTTTGACCTTCATATAAACGGAGTCATCTAGTAAGTGCTCTTTTGTGCTTGGCATCTTCCTTTTAATGTTGTATTTGTGAGGTTCATCTAGTTTGCCATGATAATGACTTGTAACATCTGGGCCTCTGGGTCAAACAAGAATTTCCTAAGTAACTGGGATCCTCGGTTCTGTGGTTTGTGAGTGGGAAGACTTTGTTCCTGCAGTTGGCTTTTTCCTCTCGGGCACTGTGTGTGCAGTAAGCTCGGAGTGCTCTCCTCAAAGGGGTGTTTCTCCACAGTGGTGTGACCAGCTTGTGTTTGTCCTCCTGGTTGACAAGTCTTGACCTAGAATGACTCTACTGTTTATAAAAGATAAATCCTGCCTCAGCAGACAAGATACGGCCACACCTGAGATTATTATAAAATTAGGTTACTGTCTTTTTTTTGTGAAATACAGGGACATGGGTGCCTGGTCAGAAAGAGCCACCCATACATCAGCATGCATCTAGTCAAGGCTGGGTGGTGTTTTAAAAGACACCGAACTCTCTGAACTTCAAATTCAGGAACCACTGATACCGTTGTTTGGTTGCATATTGAAAACTATCCTCTGGACTGTGTGCAATGGCAGATGGAAGGAAACATCACAGCCTTTCAGAAATGGATGCTAATCTATCTGAAATGCTTTTCTCTTGCACAGAAAACATTAAAACAATAGTCTCAAAAATCTAACCCCTTTCTACAAGTGTGCCCACAATTCTATTACCTTACAAATACATTATTCTTTTTAAAATACTTTTTCAGTCTTTATTCATATTCATATAGAAGGATTACATAGTTATGATTAAAGTATAAATATCATTCTTATAGCCTTAAAAATGATAATATAATTATTTTTTGTTGCTGCAGAATCCATGAATCATACATTTAAGTGTTGTGTAATGTTCCATTAAGGTGATCCATGAATTACATAACCATTCCCTTATTTTTGGGCAATGTATTGTTTTCTTTTTCCTCCCATTACTGTAACTTATGTTGCAGGGAACCCTTTCTTGTATATAAACTTTTTCTTTTTTTGAAATAATTCCTTAGGACACATTTTTAGGAGCAGGATGGCTATTTCATTTGGTAGTTTTAATCATGCATTACACTGCCAAAGAATTGTACCAGAATATGAAAGTGTTCCAGCTTACTTAACTTCCTTTTTTAGCATTTCATGTTATTACAAATTTTCAGTTTCTTAGTTTAATGAGTATCAGATCATACCATGTCATTATAATTTTTGGTTGTTTGATAACTCAAAATCAAATGGGTAAAGGATTAAATGGATGAAATGAGTTAACATGCATAAAGCATTTGTAACATTGACTGGCTCGTAGCACTGTAAGTGTTTGCTGTCATTAGACTTCTTTTGACGAGATCAATTAATCCTCTCAAGTGAATTGTTCGTTCATGTCTTGCTCTGCCTGCTTTCTGAGGTCTTGGCATTTTATATTCATGCATTCACTGATCATTCAACAGCTGTGTTTGTTGGAACTTTCAGTTGCAGGTCACAGAGACTCATTTGAGGTCACTGAAGCAGAAAAGGGGCATTTATGATAAACAGTGCCAGGGGATCTTACAGAGACTTGGGGTCTTCGTGGTTTTGGTTACTTCTTCCCAGAACTGTCTTCCCTTCCTCTTCATGTATCTGGTCCTTCTGTCCTTCCATCTTAGCTCGACTGTCACTTCCTCCCAGAGGCCTGCTTTCATTTCATTTCGTGGTGCTTGTGGGGAGGGAAAGGGAGCCTGGCTGAACAGACACCCCATTGGGGTGCTCCTGTACCTTACTGCTAGCACCCAGCCAGCGCACACCCACTGCCGCGCACACCCACTGCCGAGCACACGGATGTGGAATGAGAAGTGTACCATCCCCGTTCCCACAGTACCGGGAACCCAGAGAGGGTACCAGGCGGACCAACAGAAGGTGAACTGATGGACCACGTGGGTGGTTAGGCACTTGGATACAGCAATGGACTGTACAGACAACCAAGGCAGAAACCAGACTCCCACTGTCAGGAAGCCAAATGATAATTAATCAAATACGTGGTGTATTACAACTGAGATATGAAAATAAAAATATGAGTATGGAACAATTCAATTTGAATTTTAAAAGACTACAAGATGAGGAATGCAAAACTGAATCAGAGCAAGGGTGGTTCTCATAAATGGGCCATCGTGGAGGACTCAGGGAGATGGCATTTGGATGAGGATGTGAGGGAAATGAGCCAGCAGAGTGGTGGGTGTCTGGGAATGGTGCCCCAGGACCTGGAACAGTAAGCTAAAGGCTTGGAGGTGGTGTGGGTGTGCTGTGCCCATGGAATGGCCGGGGCTGGTGCATGAGCTCAGAGTGGTAGCAGGGAGCCACACCCTCGAGGGTCCTATCCACATTGTAGAATTCAAGGTTTGCCCTGGGTGGAAGTAAGGCCAGAGCAGTTGCTGAGGGCAGGATGAGGAAGCCTCCTATAAACTCTTTGATAATGTGACTACTTGCACTACTAGTTCCCCTACTCTGTTTTTTTGTTCTTTATGTTTAAGGTGTCTTATCCTAGGCTAGCTTAGTTAGACCTATCCCTGGATCATCCCAGAGCATGTCAGGGAGGTCAAAGAGATAGGTGTTGAGGGAACTGCCTGTAGCTCTCCCAGGTGCTCAGTGGGGGAGGAAGGTTCACGCCAGGTCACCAGCATGTGCCCTCAGCCTCATCTCTCCAGGGACTATTTTTAGGGTGCTTGCTGCCCAGTCTGAGTCCATCCTTGTAGCAGGCAGGGCCCTCCCACCTTCATTTTTCTAATGGGGCTGCTGAGTAGCACAGAAGAGGAAGCCAGTGTCTCATAGGGCGAGCTGAGCAGAGTCAGAAAGCAAAAGAGAACGCACCTCCCCCTCCACTGGCTCTTCTTGGGCAGCCCTTTTTAATGGCTGCCATCCTGTATGACAAGCCTTCATGTGTACTTGGTATAGATATGCCTGTGGTGGAATTGTGTCATGCCCATATTAGCTGATGGGATTCTTACGTGGCTGTGAACAAGGGCTTTGGGGTACGAGACTGGGCTGTTCCACCAGCCACTTCATGACCTGGCAAGTTGCTCAGATTCTTGTTCCTAGTTCGTCACCCATCAGGGGGTAGCACTGCCCTCCTCCCCAGGCTTTGGGGTGCACAGGTGAGATTATACACAGTACAGCTGCTGATGAGCAGTATGTAGCTCAGTGGGTAGAGCAAGGCCTGGGGTGTAAAAATGGATTAAGTTAAAAAAAAAATTCTCCGTTTTTTTCTTTCTAATCATTCTTCCCTTTTCCTGAGCTGCTATGTGATTCACATCCACATATAGCCACTTAATGTTCATCTGCCAGCCTTTCAAGGTCACTCTAGCCTCGGGTAAATAACATGCTTTCCAGTCAGCTCCCCTGTAGTTCTCAGGAGTATCTGGGTAAAAAACAATCTGATAGTCACAAAGCATTGCTCTTTTATAATTAGTCATGGCTCTACATTGCATTATTTTAATTAGGCAGCAAAAGATTATGTAAGTGCTCTCCCAGGCCTGTTTAATAAGGGCTGTCAGTAGTTGCTGAAAACATCAGTAATAGTTATTATCTGGCTCTGACACCACAGGGAGGTGTGGCTTTTAGGGAGCTGCCTTCCTTCCTTCTTTCTTGCAGAGCCTTGGAAGTATATCCATAAAAGGCTGACTCTTGAGCTTAAATGAGGAGATTCCATTTATTCATTTGAGAGTACTTTTTGTAGCACTTAATCTTTTACTCTTTGATCCAAGTGTAATGGCAGTGAGTGAAAATATTAATCTTGGAGAATGGCTCTATCAGCTTTCCTTCCCCCACTGTGGTGGTGGAGAACCAGAAATCATTTGTTTAGGCTGCCTGGCACAATAATGACATATTTATGCAAGTCACAAATCAGTGGAGAAGTATGGGTAGCCGTAATTGTACCCAAGATGTGTAGAAATGTGTGGCCATATGTTTGATAAAAGGTTATACTGTATTTAATAAAAGTGTTTATTGCTTTCTAATTATGACTTGTCTGCCTTACACAGGGAAAAGTTTTCCCCATACTTTGGACTTGCAGAATTAGTAGAATCTAGAATTGGGGTTCATTCACCTGGAATGAGAGGTACAATTGTAAAATTAATATATTTATACTATTGTTTCCTTTTGCTGCTCCTATTGCAAGTGTTATTCATGTAAGAATTACAGAATTTCCTTTTTGTTTCTTGCCCAGTTCAGTTTAGTAAAATACGTAGACTGTGTTCACCATGCACTCAGGCGCTGGGGGTGTCAAGATGAGTAAGTGGTTCCTGCCCTCGGGCAGCCAGTGGCAGCCCCAGGCTGGTGAGTGGGTAATTACAGTGTTGCACAGTTGAGGTATGGATAGAAGTACGTGGGGAGTGGATCTGGGAGCATGCAGAGGGCTTGCCGGCTCGTAGCCCCGTTACCAGAGCTGTTGTTCAGATGCTGAGGACTCTGAGACTGCACAGCATGGAGGAATGTTCCTAGAACTCAAGGACTCTGTGTTACAGAGCCTAAAATACAGAGGGGAAGGCAAAACAGGAAGTCAGAGGGGTTGGGTGGGGAGAGTTAGTTCTGGTTCTGGAGGGCCTTCTGTGCCATGCTCTGGAACTTCAACTTTGCTCTGTAGTTGGAGTCATTGGTAGCTCTGCAGGATGGGCTGTGGGGGAGTTTATGTGTTAGACTCTCTGGATGGAGGATGGGACATCAGCATGGATGAATGAGTGGATGGATAGAGGGATGGATGGTGGAGGGAGGGAGAGTGGGTAGGTGGGTGCATGACTGGTTGATGGATGGGTAGATGGATGAATGGATCATAGATGGATAGGGGTGTTATCTGAAGACGAGGAAACCAGTTTAGAGGCTTTTAGCATTGTCCAGGAAAAAAAAATGAGGAGGGCCTAAACCAGTGTAGAGGTATCAGAAACAGAAGAAATAAAGAAGTATTTAGGAAATGAAATCAGGTACTGAAAAAAATAGGATGAGTGAAACTAGGGTCCTGGAGGTGTTAAAGGCTACCAGGTCTGACTTAGGCAATCAGGTGGGTGTTAAACTAGGAAGGCTGGAGGTGGAACCCATTTGATGTGCAAGATTGTCCAGTTTAGGACAGCTAAGCAGTAGTCCAGCAGACAATTGGATACTCAAATCTCAGTTTCAAAAAAGAGTGGAAGATGTAAAAGAATGTAAAAGAAAAAAATGCAGATTTTTGGCATTAAAGGTTTACAAAAGCCTGTAGGGGGAAAGTGCCAAGGATAAGAAGACTAGGAGTGCAGGCCGGAAACTTGTGGAACATCAACATATAAAAGATGTAGACGGGAGAAATGACTAAAGAGTCAGAAGGGCCTGGGGAGGCAGTAGTGTTGTGGATTCGGCGAGCAGAGGATCCCAGAGCATGGTCTGTTAGCAGAGCCACATACAGCAAGGGTGGACATCTGCACTGGAAGCATGATGGCGCACATTGGTTACCTTGGTGAGAACAAGTTTCGGTGGAGTTGGTGCCGTCAGCCAGTTTGCACTGGGTTCAAGAATGCTTAGGAAGGGAACATGGAGGCTCAGAGGAGACAGCTTTTTTCACTTGGCTTGTTTGAGGAAAGGTGTGAGGGGTCCCCAGGAGCCAGCATTTCTGGGGCACCACATGCAGTGGCTGTGGTCGTGGCCCTTTGAGGAGGCTTGCGCCACTAGAAGTCGTTGGTGAACAATTTGCTGCTACCAGAAGTAGGTCATATTTATATTAGGTTGTATGTTTCCATTTTTGTACGTTGAGTTTTTACTTACACTAACGAAGGGGTAAAAAGTGTAGTGTGCCCCTGTGTCCATTAATATGCTTTAACATGTGGGCCTGTTCATCCATTATTGAATGCTTATGTATTGCTCAAGCATCAGTCCTCTGCAGAGAGCACTGTTGTACATTTCCCTGTAGTTTTCTTTCTAGCATCCCTTTAGCTCTGCCTTTTACACTCCTACCAGAGTTAGGAGTTCCACAACACAGATCTTGCTGCCTCGCTGAATGGCAATCTGCAGGTTCTCCTGGTCCTCAGGATAGCACCCATGCTTAGAGAGGTGCTGCAGGCCCCACAGCCTCTTCAAGGCAGCTCCTGACTCTCTCCAGACCTCATACTTTAGGTCCCGGAAGGAAGACCCAGCTGTTCCACTCTCCTGGCTGCCCCAGGGTCCAGGCCTCTGTGCCCCACCCAGGGGAGCCTCCCTCTCTTGATGCTTCTCTCCTCTAGTCAGCTGAACACACCCTGACCCTTTCTTTAGGCGCCTGCTCATGTGTCACTGCTCATGGGACCTTCCCAAGCAGAGCTGGCCGTTCCTGTCCCTCCGTGGCAGCCCCTCCGTGGTAGACTGAGTGTGCTGCATTGCAATTTCTGCACCTCCTTGCTGGTTCCCCTCTGAGATTTTGGACTCCCAGATGGCAAGGGGCATCTCCGTGTGCTTGGCTCCATGCCTGGCACTTCGTTCACACACAGGAGCTGTGCCTGATGACACTCACCTTGTCCTCCCTTCTCTCCAGGGAAACAGTTTAAGTGCACGGTGTGTGACTACACGGCAGCCCAGAAGCCACAGCTGCTGCGGCACATGGAGCAGCATGCCTCTTTCAAGGTAAGCCGCTCGGCCGACAGAGCCCAAGTGCCAGATGGAGATGCATTGCTTTTCAAAATGAATGAGGGGAGAGCATCCTCTCATTATTTTGGGTACTCCCTTCATTTTCAGGCACCCTTAGTGAGGGATTCCAAGGCATAACTCAGTTTATGGCATGCTTCCTCCTTTCAGAGGCATGACATTTCTCTGTCCTTTGGATATCAAGTCCAGGAACAGAATGTAAGGATGCAGACCAGAGAAAGGGCACATGCAGAACTCTTACCATGCAGACTGGGGTGATTTAGAGGAAAGAGTGTGTGCCTTAAGGACAAATGTGTGTGCTTTCAGATCCTGGATTGCCTCAGGTAAAGCCCCTGATAGAGCAGGTGTGTGATGCCCACCTGGCAGGTGTCAGAAGAGGCCGGAGTTAGGGCTCAGAGTGCCCTTTGGTGCCCTGCATGTGGTGACCAGCAGGAGGTGGCACTCTCCCTATTCTTTTAATGTCTCTCGATGTTTCTTTAATGTAGGTAGTGACAGCCACTTGGCCATTGCTTATGGTGTGATTATTAACAACTGTGGTCCAGTGAATTTGTTTAATCAATATTCTGCCCTGCATTTGGCAGCTCAACCCTTAAAATTGCTGCTGCTGCTTGTGTAGACACAGGGAGATGGAAAGCATGATGCTCTGCGGGGTCTGTTGGAATTGTGTCCACACTAAATCTCAGGGAGTGGTAGAATGCGGAAGGGACGTTTGGTCACCACAGCTGCATTTATCGAGCACCAACTGTATGCCTGCACTGTGCCAGGAACTTCACTCCATCAACTCTGATTTCCCCGCCAGGAGCTGCTGTGACACCTATTTGCCAAATAAGGAACCTGAGCCCCAGAGAAGTTAGTTCATCACCTGCTAATCCTCTCTGCCATGTCCATGCCCACAGATTTCACCTGCTCTTGTAATATTGGCCAACCTGTGTTATCACCCTTTCTGAGGTGAGCAAGGCCCCTCCCCATCCGCAAGCTCGTCTGATGCTCAGAACAGCCTTGTGAGGATGAATTCTTGTGCTCTCTTTCCTTGTAGCTGAGAAATCAGGTAGCTCAGAGAGGTTAAGGGCCTACATGCTTTAAACATCCAAGAAGTGAAGGGGCCAGACCTGGGGCTTCACCTCTGAGTCCTAGGCCTGACCTTTTCTCACGGTGTCATCTGTTACGCATTGTGGGCAGAAGGGGGAGGTGGAAAAACTGACTGATACAGCTGCTTTAGTGTCTGCCCTGAACAGGCATTTCTCAGGTAAGATTTGCTTAGCAGGTCTCCTATTGGGAATGTCACAGTGTCACAGCTGAGGAGGCTCTTCTGTGTTATGCTTATTTTGTACATAATTAGACCTAAGAACATTTTTCATATTTCATACTCAAAGATGTGTTTCTTTGGGGGAATCCTCGATTTTCTTAGACCAGTAAATTATGTCCTGGGCTACTGCAGGCTCCTGTGGGTTTAAGAATCCTCCCTACTGAGTGGTACCTTAACTGGAAATGAAATTCAGGCCCGCTTGAGAACCACTGAGTCTCTTGACTTCTCTCATCCTACACGTTGGGGTGCTCTTCTTGTACACGTGACTGTAAGCATGTTTCTCAGTTGATGAGGGCTGACACCACAGAACAGAGGGGATCCTGCCACTGCCCTCCTCCTCACAGCAGTAACTACTCTCCCCCTTTCCTCTCTGCCTGCCCCCACTATGAGTTTTCCATTATCACTGTAACCAATTTCCCCCAACTTAGTAGCTTACAGGGACACAAATTTATTATCTCACATTTCTGTACAGGATTCCCATACAGGGCTCACTGAGCTGAAGTCGTGGTGTCGGCAGGTTGGTGTTCCTCCTGGAGGCTCTCGGAGAAAACCATTTCTTTGGCTTCTCTTGCCTCTGGAGGCCACGCGCATTTCTTGGCTCCTGGCCCCTTGCTCCATACTCAAGCCAGCGGCGCAGCGCCTCCCCATCTCCTTGTCTGGCTCTCTTCTGCCTCCCTCTTCTATTGTGGGGACCCTTGTGATTGCAGCGGGTCAATCTGGATAACCCAGGATAGTGTCCTTATCTTAAGGTCAGGTGGTTAACAACCTTAATTCCACCTGTAGTCTTAATTCCTTTTTGCCATGTAAGGTCCCAGAGATTAGGGCAGGGACATCTGGGTGGGGGAGAATTACTTTGCTACTGTCTCCTGCCATTGTTTTCTTCCACTCACATCTACCATGTGGTAGAAAATTTTCATCAAATTCAGAAAATTCTGAGTATACATACTCCTACATTCCCTTTTCATACCAACAACAAACATCAAGATTTCAAACCTTTCTGTTGTCCTCATCCTAGATGAGGCCTCAAAGTCTTCATGCAGACACTGCCAATCTATTACACTTGGCTTGCAAGATGAAACAAATTTGCTTTTCTAGATCTAGATATATAATTTACAACATACAATTTGTGTCAGGAAACACTCCTTTAATAAAGGCCAACTTCTATATTGCCTTTTAAAATTACATGTTTTTACTTACATATTTATTTTAAAAGTAAAATTAACATGTCTTCCATAAGTGAGATTTGGAAAATACTTTTGGGTCCCATGTAGAATTCCTAGATATATATATATATATATATTTTTTTTTTTTTACGTGATTGAGGTCATGCTGTAATGTAGATGAGCCTCTTTTGGTGGGGATGAGAATGTCCAGTTTACCACTGATAAAGCTCTGTTGGGGAATGTGGCCTAGATGAGTGGCCAGATGGTTTAAGAACACTTCACTTCTGAGTCCGACAATAACCTCTACTCAAAGGCAGTACTGGAGAGCCTACATGCTATAGGCACTATAAACACTGCCTTGTATTTATCATCATTTCATAGGCATTTTTCCATTTCATAAAAATATACTTATTAACTACTTGTAATGGAAGCTTATGGGTGAGTGTCAGAGTTTAATTAACCATTCCTCTCAAATAACTGGACAGTTTGGTCGTTCCCAGTTATTGCTAGTACAGGTTCCCCTGCTGTGACATCTTCACACTGAAGGCATTGCCACGTCATCCTAAAATCTAAAGGACTTTAAAACACTGGGCATGGCCCATGAAACCACTGAGATCTCACAGACAGTAGAGCTGCCTCTTGCATCTGTCATTAAAATGCTTTCCCTAGGATGGCACTGATATGATCAGCCTTACCAAGTGCCAAAGAAGATGCTGGGACAAGAGGAGCTGCCACTGAGTCAGGCATCTCTAAACAAAAATAGGCTGTTGCCTCAGTCCAGCTATTCAGCTCTTTGCTTTCTTGCAAATCAACCAGCCATACCCCATTCTGTCATACAGTGAGGTCAGTGGGTGGCAGTCACCTTGGAGAATTTTCCCTAGGAGGCTCATATAAACCCAAGACTGTTGACAGAAAGGTTCTCAATTACATGACAAGTTGAGTCAGTTGAGGTCTCCTTGCACATTAATAAAAAGTGGCTTTATTATTTAAAAAATTATTTTGAAATAATTTTAGACTCCAAAAAGTCTCACACAGTTCCTGTGTATCTGTCACCCACCTTTCCCAATGATAGCATCTTCTTTAACCATCGAATATTATCAAAACTCAGAAATTGCCTTTGGTATGCTGCTATTTACTAAACTACAGACCTTATTTGGATTTTGTCAGTGTTATCTTTTTTTTTAATTAATAAACTTTTTAAAAGTAGTTTTAAGTTCACAGCGAAACTGAGAGGTACAGAGATTTCCCATATACCACTAGCCTTCCTGCCCCAACTGCCCCCATTTTTAACATCCCCACAAAAGAGGCATGTTTATTACAATTGGTGAACGTATACTGACACGTCATAATCACCCAAAGCTCATAGTTTACATCAGGGTTCACTCTTGCTGATGTACATTCTGTGGGTGTAGGCAAATGTATAATGGCATGTATCTGGCATTAGAATGTCATGAAAATGATTTCACTGCCCTTAAAATCCTTTGTGCTCTGCCTGTTCTCACCTCTCCCCCCACAACCCCACCCCCTGGCAACCACTGATCCTTTACTTCTTCCACTTAGTATTGTTCACTTATGGTTTTCCACATCTCTTCATGGCTTGATAGATCATTTCTTTTTAGTGCTGAATAATACTCCATTTCCTGGATGCACCATAGGTTGTTCATTCATTCACCTACTGTAGGACATCTTGATTGATTCAAAGTTTTGGAAGTTATGAATGAAACTGTTCCTAACATCTGTGTGCAGGTTTTTGTGTGGGCATAAGTGTTCAGTTCCTGTGGTAAATACCAAGGAGCATTATTGCTGGATTGTATGGTAAGAGGACGTTGAGTTCTGTGAGAGGCTGCCAAACCTCCCACCATGGCTGTACCATTCTGCATCCACACCAGCAGTAAAGGAGAGCTTCTGTTACCCCACATCCTCGTCAGCATTTGGTGTTGTCAGAGTTCTGGATTTGGGCTATTCTGTGTGCAGTAGTACCTCATTGCTGTAGTTTGCACTTCCCTGGTGACCTGATGTGGAGGGTCTTATCATATGCTTCCTCGTCATTTGTGTATCTTCTCCAGGGAGGTGTCTGCCCAGGTCTTTAGCTCATTTTTCACTCAGGTTGTTCATTCTCTAGTTGTGAGTTTTAAGAGTTCTTTATACATTTTGGATAACAGCCCTTTATCAGATTTGTCTTTTGCAAACATTTTTCCCCGTCTTAACTTGTCTTTTCATTCTCTTGAGTAACTTTATTTTTAAATAAAGTTTTATGTTTTCATTTAAATGGGACACTCATTTAAAGAGGACGCTTCTTTTTGCTAGGCTTGTATCATTGTATCATGTGCATCATCAGTACTACGTTTGGGAGTTATTTGTTCATTTCACTGGAATTCATACAACCCACGAAATCGGTAGTTACTGATTCTGAAAAGTGGAATTGTGCTGTTCTCTTTCCTGTCATGAGGACATGGAGGTTGGCGGGGAGGTGCTGATGAGACTGAGAAAGGGCAGGGGAAGAGGCAGACAGGTAAGGAGAGGAGGGCGGTGGTTGCACACGTGTCAGAAGAAGCCATGTGGGGGCCGACCTTATAACCCCCTACACATACGGTTCCACAGATCTACCATTTTTGCTGATTTGGGGTCACTCTACTTCCCTTCCCAGGTTGCTTGCTATGTTGATTGTTTCACTCATCCATTCTAGGAAACTCTTCTATATTTCTCTTACTGTAGTTATTAGATAACAAAGCCTGAGAATGGTACTTTAAGGTATTTTTCAAAATCCAAGATAAAAAGATTTAACAGAGTACATACGATGTTGGCTTTTTAACATTTGTCTTATTTTTATGAATGATTATCTCATTTTAAAAATAAGCTTCTACCTGTAGCCCAGATGAAACATCAGCAAAGGGTATAAAGAGAACAGTTCACAAGAGAAGGCAACAGCTCTTGGGTATATGATGAGGTGCCTAACCTCACTGAAAAATTTTTTAAAAATCAAATAAAACCACACTGAGGTACCATTTTTTACATATCAGGTTGGTAAATATTCCAGAGTTTGATAGCACACTTTGTTGGTAAAGCTGTGAGCAAAGAGCCATTCTCATTTGTTGCCATTGGGAGAGCAAATGATTGCCACCCCTGTGGGGGTCAGTTCGGCAGAAGGTATCAAAATTGTAAAGGCACGTAGTGTTGGCCTCAGCTGTGTCTCTCGTAAGACTCTATCTCACGGACACACTTGCTGATACACAAAAGGATGACTGTGTAGGGCTGTTTATTGGAAATAGCTGAAAGGTTCATGAATAGAGCAGTAGTTTGTGACAGATGCAAGTGGGACATCAAACAACAGAGTAGTGTGTAGCTGCAAGAAATAGTAAGGAAGCTCTCCACTTACTTCCTTGAAAGATACTTAAGGTGTGTAGTCAAGTGCAAAAAGCAAGATTTAGAACAGCATATAGTCTATTGCCTTTGATGTAAAAAAGGGCAAGGTATGTTTGTCTTTACTTATGTGTGCTTTAAAGCCTCTGGAAGCCTGTACACAAAATAAACAAAGAGGTATTACTGTTGGGGAGGGAGGGTTGGAACTGGGTGGAGGGGAGGTCAGGGCAGTGACCCTTTTCCCTGCATGTAATTTTTGAACCAGGTGAAGTGAACATTTTACCTGTTCAATAAACTTAAGTAATCAACAAACCTGTAAATAAAAATGATGTTTTAGAAATTACCCATTGTCAAAGCAGAATGTAGACATGTTTATCATCTACAACATCATCCTATGAAGATAGTGACAAATTGCTTTTTGGGAGTCCATTGAGATTCTGTTTGGCATTTGAGAATCTTTGCACACAATGAGATCTCATACAAAAAACACAGGATTTACAACCAGATAGACCCAGGTTGAAATCATGGCCTTGCCACTTGCAGGCTACTTTTAACTTGTTTAATACGATTTTATTGTCTATAAAATGCTGATGGTAATTTCTGTCTCCTGATGTTGAAGATATTAAAAGCAGAGCCATTTGTATGAGTAGTGGGTATGGTACATCTTAGAAGATCAAAAAATGTTAAAATAAGTTATAAAATAAAAGAAACAGGTAAAAAGATATAAGAATGGTTAATTATGTAAGTAAATATAAAATATATTTTAAAAATTATACTGTCAAAGTATACCTTAAATACTATTTAAAGCTAAAAATAATAACAGTGTATTGAGGAGTTTGTGACATAAATAGAAGGAATCCGGCTTTGGCACTGACCAGCTGCGTTATCTTGGGCACGATATCTAAGAGCCGTACTCGTTTGTAGCAGGGGGAGATAGCAGTACTTCTTGTCGCTTACAGATCATGAGTAGTAACCATGTACTTACAAGAAGTCTTGGCGTGTCCTTCTCAGGTTCCTTCTATTGAAACTCCACGCCAGCTGCTTCTTTCTTTTTCATCTCAGTATTGCCATGTCTGTACAGTGTCATCCTCTTATCACACTTTTGCTTAAGGTTCTTGGTGCCTATGACATGCTCTGTTTGCTCACTGAGTTGTAGTCACCTAATTCTACTGATTTGGTACATTCCTTTAAAACGTGCCTGACCACATAAGTATGCCACTTAACCCAGAGACCTTTTTACCAGGTACGTCTCCTGGGTACAGCTCTTCATAAATTCACCTTCTAAGAGATGGAGTGTCTCTCCTGAATGGTGCTGTTCAGTGCTGCTGGACCTATCTGCTCAGCCTGGTCTCCTCTTCCAAGAGGCCAGTGCCGCACTTGGCATGTCATTCTCTCCTGGGCACTGCTTCTCGCCTGTCGTTTGCATTGCACTGAGATATCACAGGGCCCCAGTGATGGAAGGAGTTTGCACTTTGGGTCTTTGCTCTGTGAGGTGCCAAGTACACCCAAGAGGTTCCTGACTTCCGAAAAGCAAGTCAAAATTCTGGTGTGAATTGTGGTGTGAATGTGCAAGTCTGGAAAAAAAAAAACACCACAAAAACAACCCAGTCTGAAATCAGCAACTTTCAAAATGTGTGCATTTTGGAAACTGTGCAGTGCTGACCCTTCCTTTTTACATTAGACTTCTTCATTTCTGAAACAAGGCTCAGCTTGTTTGACAAATGGCTCTGGGCATTCCTCTGCCCTGGCTTCCAGAAGGTGAGGGCTAGCCTTCTCTCTTGTGGTCATAAATCCCTCAGATACAGACGAGTATGTTCTTGTAAAAGGGACCAGCCAGGCCATATTCTTGAAGAGACACTGTTACATTTAACTTATATTTGATATGTATCTAAAATCAATTAATCCTCAAAAATTTGTATTATGAAGCCTGAGGAACGTATTACCTGTTGTCCAATTAAAATTTGCATAATGCAAGTATTTTAGCAAAACTAGTAAGAAGTAGGGGAGATTTCAATCATTGATTTCATTACCATTGATGAACTTTTTTTGAGAATTTTGTATGGAGTACATGATACCACAGTTTAGCATTTAGAATTTTACAAGACTGCATAAGTACAAATAAAGTACTAAATTTGCATCTGAATTTTTGATGCAAAACATGAGATGTTTACTCATTCCTTTAACATACCTTTTCTGTGCACCCACTGTGTGCCAGGCCCTATGCCAGGGGCAGGGGATGTTGGGGCGGAGCCAGGCCTCTGTCTGCCAGGTCTATGAGTCTGGGGAGAGCCACGTGTGTTCAGAGCAACAGCACGTGTGTTAGCTGCTACAAGAAGGTCATGTACTGAGTGCTGTGGGAACCCGGAGACCAGCTAATTAGTCCAACCCTTAATATTTTTTAAAAGCCATGTCATATTTTAATTGGGTTAATATAGGATCATCCTATCACGTAAAACCTCTAGTAACCAGAAAGTTCTCTGGCCGACTGATACCCACAAATCAAAGGGAGCTAGTGTAAGCCCTGGTGGCATTCCTGATAATGCAATGGGTCCCAAAGGCATTCACCATGTGTCCATGTGAAGCTGAAACAAGTTACATAAACAAAAGACACTAGGAACTGAGCTCATCGTAAGGGACTTAGATGCTAAATTGAACAAAGGTGGTATTTGGATGAGGTCAGCCAGGATGTGGCTGTGCAAGTAATTGACTCCTAGTTTCCAGTCTAAACTTAGCAAGAGAGCGGAATTGCGGAAATGATCTCAAATCAGCAGAATATTTAGAACCACACATTTATAAACAGTTCAAGTTGATCCTCAGTCTGATATTCTCAATCTTGCTCAGAAAGCTGAATCATCTGGCATTGCTTATGGTATCATATCTTTATTTCTATAACTTCGTTTGTTACCTGGGAGATGGTTTTTTCTTTCTTCAGAAAGTTCTGTCACAAGGTCAAATGTCTAGTTAAGTATCTGCTGTCAAAATTAAGAAGATGGGGACCTGTCCTTTATAATAGCCTTGTGCTGGGCATTACGGCAGGTGTTTTCTGTATGTTACCTTATTTTGCTGTCAGAAACCCTGTAATGTGGGTATTGATATTCTCATCTTACAGATGAGGGAACTGTGGCCCAGAGTCCAGGTTAGTAACATACCCAAGAATAAAGCAGTTAGTGAGTGCTGGGGTGGGGATCTGATCCTGTCACTTTGTAGACAAAGCTCCCCTCTTTCCATTACACTTTCTCATTCTCAAGCCAAGTAGAGGGGCGTTGTTGCCTCTCATCCTCTCACTGCTTTGATCATATAAATCTGCAGGTATGTGTTTACCTATGAAAACTCAAGCAAAATGCTGACTGAGTGTAAACTTAGCAGCTGGAACATTTTCAAAGTTCAGTGGGAATTGCTGAACCTTGGGGCAGAGAGGGTAAGGAGTAAAGTGTAGGGTTTCAGGTGGTGTTTGTTTTGCTTTTCGGTTCTTAATTTGCATGAAAATGAAGAATCTGAGATGACATGCTTTTCTTTTTTCCCTTAAGCATGTGTTTGTGTGTGAGAGGAGGAAGGGCCAGTGGCTGGGTGGCACTGGCCAAAGGGGCCATTTATTAAATTGCTTTCAGTGTCTCTGCTAAAAACCTGTCATGCTATTTTCAGCATCCTTGCATTTTAGATTTTTGAAGCACTTCTGAAAAAAAAAAGGAAATTGGACTGTCTTAGGTTAAATTAAAATCCTGTCTTTCTAATAGTGTGCAGTATATTCTCTGGAAATACTGCATATTTGACAGCACAAGCGATTACCAAAAAATCAATAATCAGAGAATGCTGAAGAGTCTCCTAAGCTGTAGCACGAAAAGCAATTAGTGTGGATAGATTTACTGTTACTTATTGTGATGAGATAATTGCTTCAATGCAAGCCATTCTTGAACTTGCGGTACCCCATGGTTTTAAAACATTTATTCTTTTAAATTGTTTAATTTGCCTCTGGCCTTGCTTTACAACAAGAGATGCCTCCCTCTGTCCTTGTTAAACGATACGAAGACCTGGCTCTTTGCTCTCTGGATCCTTAACCTCTGGCTGACTTTGTCCCTGTTGCAGTTGACCCTGGAACGAAGCCCTGACCTCATACTCTCAAGCTTATAAATCCTGAAGAGACAGGTCTAAAAAATCACAGGGCTCTTCTCTCCTGCACAGATGGCCTGGGGTGGCTTTGACCCATGGCTCAGTTGTAGAGCACCATGTGGAGTGCCTAATGGCCTGCAGGGCATGTGGCCAGTGAGGCAAGGAGAAGGGAGTGATATTCTTATTCACACTTTTAGCATCATGTGAAATATTTGATACAAACTTCTTTAGAGTCTAACCATCAGGAATGTGAGTTCAGGGAAGCCTGCTTGCCCTGGTGTCCCCTGGGATGCTGGCCTTGTCCTTTCTGGTGTGTGTTTCTTTGCTTCAACTTTCCCCTTGTCTGTCCCCTGTGACTTGCATTGTTAGGCTCTGTGTATGTATGTCAGTTTGGGCGCAGTTTACCAGTCCTCACTCATGATTGTATGTGTGTGTAGTTCACCAGTGGGCTCGGGCTGGAGAAGGAGGGGAGGGAGCCAGTATTGCAGATGCAAATGCTTTCTAGGAATTTGTCTTACAAGCATCACCATGTTGTTATAATTTACAACCTCAGGCCTTTTTCTTATGAATATGCATGTTTTCCCTTTGGAGTGGCTCACTTCTCAGTCTAGGGGCACAGGTGCAGTCTGTGGTGATTGACCTGACCAAGGTGAGGGACCTGCACGTGGCTCTGCTGAAGTGACTCTCAGAGCAAGCTGTGCCCTGTACTCTGGATGTCCATGGACCATTTCAGTCTACCAGACCATGTCATCATCCAGACTGTTTCCCAAGGACCACTAGCTTTGATGCCGGGGTCATGGAACTTGGCAATTCAGAGAGTCAACGTGATGGAATTTCTCTGAGAGGAAAAGAGGCTCCTCGTGGGCACATTTACCACTGCGTAGGGAGGCGAGTCCTGTAGCCAGCCTAGGGGTTTGTTTTTGCGAGTCTCTAGTGTCAGGTACTCCATCAGCTGCTGTGGGCGGCCCTCAGAAGTGTTTGTCATGGCAGCCGGCACCTGACAGGCAGTTCATGGTCTGCCTGGGCAGGTACCTGGGGTGGGGGGGATGATGGCTAGAGGCAGAGGTTTCCAGAGTGTCCGTCAGACACTAGTCCATGGGATGCTGGTAGGTGCTGTGCGGAGTCCGGTCAGTGCACTTGGGGATTCTCAAACTTATTTGACCACAGAAACCCCTCCTCCATTTTCTTCCCCCGGGGCACCTCCCATCACTTAGGTTGTATGAAACAACTTGGGGAATAACTGCTTATCAGAGAACCTCAAAGTAGAAAAAACAGTGTAATGAACCCTACCTGTACGTGCCACTCCAAAGGCCTCTAATCACACTCGGAGTTGAAGCTCAGCTCCTCCAGGCAGTTGTACACGGCTCCAGGCCTGGTCCCCCTCTGCCTCATCCTCTGCATCCCCACTGCACACTCTGCTGCAGGCACAGTCCAGCCTCTGCACCCCCTCCTGGCTTCACTCCTGTTCTTCCCTCTTCTTGCACAGTTCTTCTTCCAGAAAGCCATGGAGTCTCTCACCTCCTCCTGGTCTTGGTTCACGTGCTTTACTTTTTCTCCACGATATTTGACGATATCTGGCAGATGATGTATTACTTTGTTCATGATTTTAAACCAGAAGTTAAGTTCTGTGGGGCACTTTGTTTTAGCTTTTGTTCTATTCTCAGCACATAGACAGCACTTAGTAAATACTTGCTGAGTCAATGGGTAAATGAGTAGATTCTGCAGGGCTTCAGTGTCATAGATTCAGCATGGGAGACATCTGAATGGAGGTGGGACTCTGAGCTCCCTGTAGGCCTTGTAGCTCCAAGGGCAGGGGTCTACAACAGCTCTTTCACAACTGGGTCCTGCTTGGTTCTTTGCTATGGTCTCAGTTCCCTGTGTGGCCTTGAGCTCTGGGCACTTCCCTTCCCTCAGAGGAGCAAGGGGCAGTGAGGTTAAAATGAGATAAAGTGTGTAATTCCTTTGGAAGTGAGATGCTCAGTCCTGGGGTAGCCAAGTGTGGTCCAGGGTCATGGGATTCATTCAGTTCACTCACAGCACACTGCTGTGAGTCAGGCCCTGCATGGTGTGGAGGCTCAGTACAGCCCATCAGGAGCTCTTCTAGCAAAGAGCAGATTTAAAATCTGTAAGTGTATTGTCTCCTTATGTCGGGCTCAGTAAGTCTTGCTTCATTATTGTATTATGTTCAAGAAATCTCTCAGTGGAGATACCTGTCAAAGGCAGTGTGCAATTTTTTTCTGGTGTGTTCTTTGGAAATCTGTGGAAGTGCAGGCATGATGGATCGCAGTATGGCAGTGTTGTTAACTGGGTCTCATGTGCAGTTTTGGAGGTAGTGGTAGGAGCAGGTCATCCTATGGGCCATCCAGACAGGAGGCTGTGCAGAGCCAGGTCCCTGAGGCAGGACTAGGGAGGCTGGGGAAGAAAAGGTGAGTAGTTTGTGCTGTCAAAACTTGATGCTGGAAATACTACCATGAAAACAGAACCTTCTTGTCAATCCTATGATTAGAAACACAGTCATTTGCAAAACCAAAAATAACATTATTATAGGAAAAGTTGCAGAAATCGTCCATCTAATCCACCAGTCGGGAAGTCGTTGTGGATATGGTGCATGTTTGCAGTAAGTGTTCCAGCGGCTGAGAGGGACCCTCAGCTTTGGGGTCAGACATTCCTCAGCTCACACCCTGGCTTTTGCTGGTGACTGACTGGTTAACCTTCAGCAAGCCACTTAACCCCCAGGCCTCTGCGTCCCCATCTGGAAGGTGAGAATTTTCATCTCTTCTCAAGGTGGTCGTGAAGCATGTGTACACTCGAGGATCACTGTCACCATCACTGGTGAATTCTAGTTCCCTTGTTCATCTGGTCTTCTTGTATTGCTCCAAAGATGAACATGGACATTCTCAAGTCCCAAATGCAGATATTTGGGCAGATGGAATAGTACTCCTTCTTTTCCTCTAAATGAGGCGGCTTGCCCAAGCATCTGTGCATAAATAGTCAACAGTAATCTGATGAGCATCTCCATGCAGGTGGCTGCGTGTACACTGTCATCACGACCCCTTGTGATAAAGTGAGCAGACGTGCCCCAAATGGCACAGCTGCGAACTCAGATCCCTGACTGAGCCCAGGTCTCCCTGACTCCAGAGACCCCTGCCACTCAAAGGATGTGAGAAATGTCCTGGGGCACAGCTTTCCATGGCCACTGGTGGGGAAGCATCTGTTCTCATTGTTTTTTTCCAGAAATAACATCCGAGTAAGACTTCAGAAGAAGGTCTCACTTCATCCTGTTCTTTCCAGGCTCTGATGAGATGAAATTGCCTCCTCAGTCTCAGGTGTAACTGAGAAATTAAGTCTGTGAGAGAGAAGAGTCCCAAACGAAAAGTTCTCAAGAATTTGGGAGCCCACTGGCCCCCTAGCCCAGCTGCATGCTTCTCAGGGAGACTTAGTGCCAGCTTGCATTTTAGGGAATTGATGGCCACCTCAGACATTAATGACAAAACTCCATCTTCCTGTCGGGTGTACTCAGCTGTAGCAGCACTGTTGCGAATCTTGTAGGTGTCCCAGGACCAGACCCAGAAACACACAGTATCAAGACCGTCTCTCCTCCCTGGTAACTTGATTTAAGTTTGGCAATGCCAGAGTTACACTTAATATTTTCTCAAGCCTTGTCATTTGGTCTTAGTGAGACCTCCCACTGCAGTCTTCTTTTTAGGCATTTTGGATTATGGTGGATATGTTAGTCATCAGTCTAGTCTCAGTGTAATTTTCATCACACAGATGAAAGAAAAGATGCCTAAGGGAGTCATGCAGAGGGAGAGGGAAGACCTCATTGAAACAATGGGCTTTGACCTTGAACTCTAACTTCATGTTGCATAGAGTCTAGCAAGGGGTTGCCCCTGAGAGAGCCTGGGCTGCAGGTAGGGTATCCTAGGTTCTTGTGACAGTCTTTTCTGAGAAGTATATTAGGTGGAAAACATCACAGCAGTTCATAAACTCACTGAGCATTACTCAGATTACTCAGAGTGACGATAGAGATGAATGTCTTCTGAACACTTGGTAGCACTTTTCTCTGTAGAATCCCATTTGTCTCTCCCAGGAATTGGGTGCTGTCAGTGTCTCCTTACTGCTGACTTCCAAGGAGGAAACTGAAACATCAGAAGTTTGGGAATGTGTCTGAGGTCACATGACTGGTAGGCGAGGGCCCTGGGAACCCCGCCATCCTGGCCCCTGCACAGTGAGGAGGTGGACACAGCTGCCCAGAGCAGTTCTGGCTTGCAATTGGTACCACTCAGCCTGGAGAAGCCATCATTTTGCCACGGGACCAAGTCAGGAGCCCTCCTACCATCTCACCTCCTTGTTCTTGGCAGGTTTTCTTATGCGCATCTTTTTCCTTCTGCATTTGTCTGCTGTTGTGTTCTATGGCCCTGTCATTTTCGTCATGGAGCTCCCTTTCTGCCTGCTTTAGACGCGGTGTCTGGTCGCCTGATCGCAGTTAAGGAAGGCAGTACGATTTGGATGCACCTGCCCCTCACACCTTTTCCTTAACAGATAAAATGTAACCATCTCCACAGCATCTGCCTGTGTAACTGAAACTTACTGTTCTGTGTAAATCCTGTGAAGATTATTTTTTCTTTTTGCTGCTACTTGCTTTTTATGGTTAATTTTCTTATTTTTCTCCTCTCATTTTGTACTACATTTTGACTCTGAGAATGATAATGGCCATAATAATAGTTAACATTTACAGACTGCTTCTGGTGTGGGGACCTGTCTCGAGCCTCAGGCAGACCCGGCTGCATCCCTCAGTGACCAGGTTCCTGGGGAGGGTCACGGGCTGCACACAGGTAGCTCCTCTAGGAGGGAGGGGGCCATGGGCATGGCACTCACCAGGAGATGCTTCACGTCATACCACTAACAAAGGCGAATTTACTAATGAATTGAGAAAGCGCTGCGGTAACGAGGCCTGATGTGTCTTACTCTCTCCAAAGCACAGCCACACTCTCCCTTTGCTGAGGCCTCCCCTGGCCCACCCCAGGGAGGCAGGGAAGGTTTGTTTTCCCATTTCACAGGTAGGGAATCCAGAGCACTGGAGTTCAGCCAGGGCATCCCAGCTAATTAGTGGTGGACGCCACACCTGAATCCTGAACTCCCAGCTTCTGGTTCATCCATGCTTTTTGACTTTATCTCCTGCCTGTGTTTGATGTAAAAATGCTATGTGTCAATCTGAAGGTCTTTTACCCTGTGAAGGTGTCCAACTTCTGATACCCAGCTTCTCTCAAGCACAGTCTAAGTTGTCTTTTACCTGCCAGTCCGCTTCATATCGGCTGTAACAATCACAGAACTTTTTCTTCCATTTTGGATCCAAGTTCACCCAGATACCACTTAGATTTGTGGTTTGTCTCCTTTATCTCTGTCTCTGTCTCTCTGTTTTCGTCTCTGTCTCTTGTGTCTACATTGACTCTTATTGAACTAAGGTGATGAAGTCATGACTTGTGGCCATAGGTTTTTTTCTCAGTAGTCATCCCAAACCTTCTCCTTTGTCATATCCTTTTCCATCCTCTGCAGAGAGTGGCAGGCCCGTCATGAAGAGGCAGGCTCACATTTTGATTTCTGAGCCTTTCAGTGTAGTTGCATGACCGCGATATATACTTGGTCACACACCAGACTGCAGGATCTTACCTGGTGAGAGTCCTCCTGCTTTCTGTGAACAGAGTCAGCGCAACACCATATCCTTTTACCAAAAAACCATCCTGTGGTTTTTAGGTTGGTTACCAATGTCATGACCTTGGATATTACCTCCTCAAGCTTCTTACCTGTTTTCCAATATTCCTCTAAGTCTCTTTCTGGATGCTGATGGGAAATGGGGTCAGCCCCTCTGATGTAGTTAGATGTCTTCAGATCACATTTTTCAGCCCAGTTTCAGACAGTACTTCTTTCCACTTTTATTTTCTTTCTTTCTGTTTGAAGAACCAGAAGAGTAAATCCTCAAATTGTGAAAAAGTATATTTTACCTGATTTTTTTCACCTAAGTCTGAGAACTTAGAATTTCAGTCTTAAATTCAATTGCACTTTTCCTTTCAACTCAAATTGATGATCTTCAATGTACCTTTTGAGAAAGATCCTTTGATGCACCTTTTGAAAAAGGTGTATCATTTGCCTCATTGTACCATGTCCCAGAATCTAGCTTCCTGCTTCTCTTCTTGACTGAGATTTTTTGTTCTCACTGTTACTGAAACTCTTCTTGTAAGGCCACTAATGCACACTTCGCTAGTGGACAAGTCCAGGAGATACTCACTAGGCCTTATCTTACTGGATTCCTTAGTACTTGACTCTGTCTTCCCTCCTTCCAGATACCCTGAGTCTCTGTCATTCTTTCTTGTCCTGCTTCATGAGCTCATCTTGTTTTCCTGTAGCCTGGATTCCAGGGTGCTGTTCTGGTGCTGCCTCTCTCCCCACTTCACACATTCTCTTGTTTGGGTGTGTCCCGTCTCAGGGCATCTGCTAGGTGCCTGTGCTCAGATCTGTTTCTGCGGCTCAAGGCTTCCCTCTGAGCTGTATGGTCATGTCTCCAACCACTTTCTGGGCCTGCATCCAGGATGTCCAGAGTCTTGTACTCACGGCCTCCCTCTGCCTTATGCATAGAGCTTCCCCCACAGCTGGCAGATGCCTTCCTCCTGTGTCAGCAAAGCTGGAAACTTGGGAGCCATTCATCTCTGTCTTCCCACTGGGCCTCTCATTCAGCAGGTCCATCTGATTTTACCTCCTCCATCTCTCTGAACCTGCTCTTCCTTTTCTGTTTTCTTGTTCTGCTCTCTCCTTTTAGGCTCTGTAAATATGCCCAGATTATTTACCTATAGTCTGTCTGTGTAAAGGTATATAATCTACAATCCCTATATCTATATTATAGGGATCTCTGGTTCTTTTGTCTGCACCACTGCAACACTGGACACTTGACTCCCTGCCTTTAATCTTGCTCCTTTCAAGTCCACCCTCCATTACTTTCCAGAGTGATAACTCTAAATGTGAAGTTGGCACGTTACCCCCTGCCTGACACCTGGTGGAGTCTCACATCTCCTGAAGTCACTTTTCTGACCCAGCGCACATCCCATGTGATCTGGCTGCTGTCTGTCCTCAGCTCCCAACAGCCCCTGCCTCATCATGATATTCCAGGACTGGTCCTTATTTTTCAGAAGTTGATGGTTAGATCTGCCTTATGTCTGAGAAATGCAGCAATACCAAACCATGCCTCTCAGTGGAGCTCCCAGGGGAGGCAGATGCTCAGGAAATCATGGCCAGTGGGAAGTCCAGTCATCTCTGTATTGCTGGCTGGGCCTGAGGCCCAAACTCCATTGCAGACCAAGTGGGCAGGCCGGGAGATGGAAACTTTGGGCAAACTCCTTAACCATTCTGCACCTCAGTTTTCTTTCCTGTGAGATGGGGATAATTGTAGTTATCACATGAGGTTTTTTGTAAGACTTACAGGAATTAATCCTGCAAAACAACTACCTGGCATATGGTGGCTGTCAGTAAATGTTAGCTAAAATAGTAATAATTATCAATAATTTTAAAATAGTAGTAATAATAACATGTAATTATTAACACAATCACAGTAATTAATAACACCAGTGCAACACTGAGTACTAGGTGTAGCAATGGGTTCCTGGTCACGTTTTTGACTCACTCTCTCTTTCGGCCTCAGTAAGAACTTTGATCTTTTGTTTCACATGAATTCCACTATTGTAGCTTGCTTATATCTTTCTCCTAACTCTAGGTCAGATTCTGGTCTGAAACCTCTCAATTAATAACTTCCCTTTGGAGATCTAGTGTCATTTGCTGCCTGTGAGTATCTGATTTAGCAACCAGGTTTTATGATTTAGTTTGCCTGGATAGCATTCAGTCTTTGTGGTTGATATCTGAGTCCAAACACTTGAGTGTTTTGAGAGAATCATAGATCTGTCTCATTCATCATTGTATCCCTCGGTGAGAGAACAGTGCCTGACTCATAGTAGGAGGTCAGTAAATACCTGCTTCATAAAGGAGATCTCAATACTTGTGATGTTAATAATGCAGGCAGACTTCACGTCTGGCAATGCGTGCAGGGTTATCATTTGCTGTGTCCCCTTCATCTCCTGCCCTGCGGTAGGCCCAGCAGAATTCCCTGCTGAAATGTGGCATTGCCTCCCAGGTTCGAGCTTGCTTCATTTGAGGGGTGCAGGTACACCTCCGTTACCACAGTTACGGAGAGCAGGTTCCCAGTAGAAGTTAGGCGGTTGCTGATTTAACAAAAGATTTTGAAGGCTAAACAGGAGAATACCAATGAAGGAAAGAGTGAGGTTTATCTTTCTAAACCCCCAGAGCTGCTGAGCAGTGCAAGAGGCTGCCAAGGCTTCCACTGCACCTAACAAAGACCAAGACACAGACTGTCAGAGGCTCCAGGAAAATGTCTCCCCTTGGAGGGAAGGTTGGTCAAAGTCGATCTGTTAAACCCTCCCTTCTAACTTCAAGAGTTGAAGATTTTGACAGAAATTCATAGCTCAGAGGCTGATCTCGCATTTGGGCTCATCTGTACATTTTTGCCAGTCTGCTCACAGTTCTCCTTGTTAGCAGTTCTCTCAAGGAGGGGTCGTCGGAGATAAAAGGAGTTGAAACTCTCTTGAGGCAGTTTATCTGCTTTGCCGGAAGAATGATGACGTGGGTGCTTGAGCCTGAAGTCAGCTTTGCAGGACCATTCCTCACGTTATTTGCCCCTTCCAGCCGCTCACACCCGCTGACTGCCCACTGACTGCCCAGTCCTGGTTGTACAGCAATTTGGGTGGTTCTTTTTTATTTCTATGTAAATGATAATTTTACAGAAAAATGTTTACAACTTGTTGCAAAAATAGTTTCATAATATTTTCTTAGAGATGAAAGCACTTGAAAATGTTTTAGCTTCTGTTTTAACTTTGCACATAATCACATATTGGCATTTTAGACCCCTGGTCTCTGCTCAGCAGATAGATGAGAGAACCTAATTTTTGGCCTTTGTTCCAGGTCCTTTGTTTAATAAACCCATGGGCTAAAGCACAGGGGTCTCTTACATGGAGGACTGAGAGGAGCCCATGCTGGGCAGCACAAAGTACCTGAGACCAAAGGGTGGCCTTCATGTGGGGTGGAGTCCCTGGGGAACATTTCAGAGAGGGTTGGCTCACTGGTTTAACTTCCCTGTGTCTCTCTGTCCCAGAACAGCCCTTCTGGGAATAACAGCATTTCCTTTCTAGGCCAGGGTACCCCTTTCTCTGGGCTGGAATGACAGGTGGGGAGTCGGGGGCAGGCTCTGGAGGTTTCTGAGGAAGCCTGAGCAGGACTCAGCTATCAGTTGAATAGTAAGAGAGAAGGACAAGTCTAGGATGGTGCTCGGGCTTCTGCTTCTGGGTGATGAGCTGATTTTCAGAAAGATAGTGAGTCTGAAATTGTGCATGTTTATTTTGAGGTGCCTATGGAATATCCCCATAGAGATACTTGGAAGACAGTTGAAAATGCCTATTGTGGTTTGGGAGAGATCACAATGAGCTAAATATCAGCACGTAAATATAATCATTGGAGCCACAGCAGGAGAACACACAGGCCCCAGGACAGAGCCATGGAGAAAGCCAGTCTTTGCTATCAGGCCTGGGAAGCAGATCTAGTAAAATAAACCAGGAAAGTTCAGAGTGGGTGAGAACCTGGTGATGCAGTATCACCCTGCCACAAATGTCTCAGTGGGAGGTAGCAGCCAGATAAAGGAGGCAGGGGAGGGAGTGGGTGCGGGTCTTTTAAAAGACCACTGGCGATGCCTGTGGCAGAGGTGTGCAGGGTGTCCCTGATGCCAGCAAGGGAGGAGAAAGGCCTAGGCGGTGGCAGAAGCTGCTCTTCCTGAGGTGGGTGGTTGGGGCAAAGGGCCAGGAGTGCAATGACCTAAACATGGGCAGGGTAGGTGGTTTTTCTTTTCACCCCCCCCTCCCCTTCATTTCTCTCTTTCTCTCAGTGGGAAGACATTAACACATCTATACCCTTGAAAGGGAGGAACCATTGAAAGGGGGGCTGACCAAAGCGCAGAAGGGAGCCATTCCCTCCCTGTTGGTGCCTCACCTTCAGAGGCCTGCTGTGCCTGGCTTGGCTCTTCTGGGTCACAGTGGTGAGAGATTGCTGGCCTGGATGGCCGAGGAGTCAAGGGTTTGGAGACTCTAATAGACACAAGTGAGCACCAGCCCCGACAGGCACACTGGAGTGGTGTACCAGTGCTGATACATACGAGGGCTTTCTGTGGCCTCTCGGGTGGTGGTTTACATCGTATCTTTTAATCCTCACCTCAGTCTCACAAGGCAGCATTATCATCTCCATTTTATATGAGAAGCTAAGCGCTCAGAGAAGTTTGGCTGATTGTCTGCGGTTCTTTGCAGGTCAGTGCAAGAGGTCAGGTGTGCTTGCTCCTTCTGCCCGCCTTGCGCCAGTCACAGTGCTGCTGCCCCAGGACATTTCCATGCTTTCCCCACCTGGCCAGGAAGCTGCCTGTGCTACCAAATGGGCCCTGAGTGCAATAGGACAGTACACCCGTAGCATTCTGCCGTGAAGTTGTACAGCACGTGGTTCAAAGGGACACTCTAATACTGTCCCAGCTGGGAATGAGGCGTGGCATAGGACATCTGGATGTTCGTGCATCGTCCAGCTGATGTCTGGGTTTCACGGGGCTCCCCAAGAGGCCTGAGCAGGCCCCCTTTCCCTACACCACACCTTACAAGCCCCCAAAGCAGTGTGCAAGATGGCAGACAAGGCTGCAGGACCCGTTTGTGTCCTTAACCTGAAGAATGCCTGGTCTTACCCAGGTGGAGGGCTGGAAATAGATTTTACCAGACAGATTTCCCTGATGGTGGACAGTGGTGGGTTGACACTTGTGTTTTTGCAAGTCCTTTGTAGGTAAATACTGTAGAGGAAATTGTTTAGTTAAAGAAGCAAGTGTTTCAGGGAATTAATTGTAAAGGGAGCTAATTTGAAAGTTTCTCATATAAAAAAAGTGTTAGATTACTGTGTTTTAAAATTTTTCTTTTTAACTAAGCACTGACTAAGTTCTGGGGTGACCAGAAAAGAGAAAGAAACAGAAGCAAGCAGATACGGCAGAGACCCCTTCAGCCCTGGGGATGCCACACCTAATCACTTGACTCAGCATTCTGAGGTCATGACTTTCCCAAAAGCACATCCCAGGGGGCAGCCTGCTCATCAGCTTTCGGGGTGTCAGACCCTTGCAGATGGGAGAGTAGTGAAGGAGGACATGGGGGGGAGTGTGTCTGTTCCTCTCACTTGGCTTGATCTCACCTTTCCATAACCCCTCCTCCTCGTCCATGCAGCCTTTCCGCTGTGCCCATTGCCATTACTCATGCAACATATCGGGCTCTCTGAAGCGGCACTACAACAGGAAGCACCCCAGCGAGGAGTACGCCAACGTGGGCACCGGCGAGCTTGCGGCCGAGGCACTCATCCAGCAAGGTAGGCGAGGGCCCTCGGGGCCTGTGCTGGTGAGCTGGCACCATTTCCAGCTCGGCCCTAATCCCTCAGCTCTTTGTTTTTTTAACTCCTCCTCCCTATTGTTGTTTCCAACCCCCTCCTTATTATTTTGTACCAGCATTACTTATTGCCAGGATTACATTATAGCAACCTAGTGGAAATCTAAAAGGAACACAGTAATGACGTACCCACAGATTTTGCCCCCCAACCCCCATAACATTCATTTCTCAGCACTTCCTTCTGTTCGTTGTCCTTGAATACATTTTGCTAAATGAAAGTTCCTGGCTTACTTTCTTTACTAAAATTGATTTCATTTGCCTTTCGGTACCCGTCTTCCTTAGTATAATTGCCAAGGTTACAATGGAAGTAACCCCATTGTATTATTTAGCCGTGCTCCTATTGTGGGACCATGTAGGGTTTCCATATTTTTCTTTTATTTCAGTTACATCTAATGGCATGGTAAACATGTGTGCTTCCTTAGGTTACCTGAAAATATTTATTGTGTTTACCTGAAAATATTACCAATACTCATCCTGAAATGGAAAAATCATTTGAAACATTTAAACTAAAGAGAATGAATACAAACTTCTAATATTGAAAAGTTTGGGTTTTTTTCCCTTCTTTTTTTCAATAAATAATCATATATTCCCACTTAAAAGGGTTTACCTCATGCACTGTTGCCAGAAAAATGCTGTTGTATTTAAATGTGCACTTCAGTAATTCAACTGAAAAATGATTGCAGCATGGAGGGTGTCAGTTGCTGATCTTTCCCGAGTCCTATGACTGTTTGAAGCCAAAGACAATTTTAGAAACCTGCCCCCAGTAAACAGAGATGTGGGATTGTAAACTCGGCTGCAGCTGAGGACACTCAAGAGTTTTCAGATGCAGCATGAAGCTCTGCTTCCTAGAATTGGCATGAAATGCTTCTTAATGTAAAACAAATGAATTGACTGTATCCTTCAGCACTTTCAGTGGCAGGGCTGATGTATAGAAATAGATGAACAGCATAAAAAACTCAGGATAATTTTAAAGCCATCCATCTGGGGTACTGGGAAGCATGTGCCTTGTGTTTTCTTTCTGGGCAGTTTCACCAAGCTGGAGAGCAGGATGGTGCTGTGGGGGGCCTGCCTCAAATCTCTATTCTCCTTCTTCAGTCTTGCCATTTAGGCAAGTCACCAAACCTCTCCACCTCAGGCCCCACCTAAGAGTGGATTTGAAGCAGCCTCTCATGTGACGGGGGAGAAGGTCAAATGAGAGGATACTTGAGCACTTCATACATTTTTGTTTCTTTTTTTTCTTTCTTTCTCTTTCTTTTGTGAAACTATCTGTGCCCTCTAGAGCCATTGTATCATTTTTAATGACTCCTCTGTCCAGGAATTTGCCTAGAGTCACTAGATAACTAGAGCAGCGGGCTAGAGCCTCGTTTTAACATCCTTCACACTCTTGGGTTGGATTGGCAGGAAACAGATGTTTACCACGGCGGTTGAGACAGGTGTGGGGATCTGACTGATGACGCTGTCATTGCTCTGTGCTTGCACACTTTCATCATTGCCTTGCAGAAAATTGCTGAGGTCGAACTGTTTCATGCTCTAAGTTTTCACTTAGCTTTCTAAGACCCTCTATAATCTATGGGTATTCCCTGCCAGGGTCGGGGTTTTATTTTGAATCCTTGCAGATTAAAATCTTTGCAGGTGTCTTTGGTCTTTTTAGATACTGATATATGTTGTATGTCCCCTTTAAGGACCATATTGCGGAAGGAAAAACTACATGTCTCTTGGCTTTTAAGAGACACTGTGCCATTGTGTTCTAGGGGGAAAACTATTTTTGAAATCAGATAGCTGGTTGATTATGAGGGCAGCTTAGAAATCTCAAGAGCACAAAGCTCACACTGTTCTTAAATCTGAGAGAGGGAAGGAGAATGGAGGGAGAAAGTGGGACTGGATAAAATTACTGTGTTTGGAAACGCTGAGTCATTCGGTACCACTGGAATTCTTCATTTTCTTTTGATTAATTTCAAGCAATTCTCCCCATCCCAACTTGTTTTTATTTTCCTCTTCTACTTGCTCCTCAAAAAATATCTTCATGGGGCCTTGTAATTTCTTGTTTTTTTATAGAGAAATGTATTAAAATGATAGCAGAATAAAAAAATAATGAATTAAATGTAGTTTTCTCAAAATGATGTTACAGCTTCCTTAAGCCCAGCACAGTGACTCCTTGCCCATCAGCTGTGTTTAAACAACAGCATGCTGGGACACAGGCAGAGCCATCAATTGCTGGAGAAGGTTCTCTTTTCCACCTGTCCACTGGGCTCAGGGATTGGGAATGGTGGCAGCACTGTAGAGGAGTGGGAGAAGAAGACCTAGGTGTTCACTTAGCTGACATCTCTGTTCCTTGTAGGTTTCTGAGGGAAGGCAGCTGGTGTTTTCCACGGAGTCTGGGTAATTGCCACTGTGCCCCAGAAGCCCTAGAGTGGTGTCTTTCCAGGCACCCACCAGGAGTGTTCTGCAAGTGTTTAACAGCTGGCACCGCAGGGGCAACCCGATCTGTAGCATTTGCCAATTTCTATGGTATAAATATTTCCACCATGACCAATTTGAAGATGCCAATGTGCTGTCACTGAACTGGGAAGAGATGTCACAGTCAGCGTGTGGGCCAGTTAGAGCCAGCTCCAGCACACCTCTGGTCCTGGTCCAGGGGTGACATTGCCAGCAGCTTGCCAGCTGGGCACCTTCAGAATGCACCAATTTCCTCAGAACTCTGGTACTTTATGGTAATTAGACATGTACTGAATGCTATGTAAATGTTTTAGTGCCTGCTTATATTTGATGCACTGCTGATATTTTGAAGGCAGATTGAACAATCTCTTGTTTATTCCTCTTAGCTCATCATGTTTCATTGTATGGGTTCAAGGCATTTCCCCACACAAATGCATGTTTTCATGGTGTATTGCTCCAGCGGACCTGCCCCTCCTCCCCTTGATGTACTCCCAGTTAAGCTGGCTCAAGGGCTCATTCAGTAAGTCTAGGTCTTGAGAGGTGTAAGATGCTCTGGTGCTAACCTTCAAGTCGTTAGCTATTCCTGGAGCTCACTGTGGGGTGAAGACGGGACTTGGCAGGCTTGGTCATTTTCTAGTGACCTCAAAGCACTCCTGCAAGTGCCCCTGGTCCTTAGCATGAGCACAAGTTTGGGAGTCAGATGGACCTACAACAGGGTCTCTGGCCACTGTGGCCCTTGGACCAGCTGCTTCTCTGAACATCAGGTTACACATCTTCAAAGATGGGGTGCTAATTGCAGAGATTCAGTGTTATTCTTTAAGATCCCAGCCCATCCCTGACATGTAGCATGTACTTGATAAACAGCTCAAATTGACTACGTGTTTGTTCCCATATTCCTTCCTCACATGTCTCCCTTGAGCTCCTAGTGTGCCCGACCCTGTGCTGGGCCCTGGGCTGTGGTGGCATGTACTGGTGTTTACTGCCTGGGTGAGGGGCGAACGCTGGGCAGCTGCTCCTCACGGCTCATGATCTGAGTGTAGCAGAGAGCATGTGCTCCTGCAGGAGGATTTGCTGCGTTCCCAGGTGCCAGCCCTTCTCTCAGAGCCCAGTTTAGAGGGTCAGGGGAATGGGGGAAGGTAACTGAGAGAAGCAATGAGAGGAGAGTCAAAGGGAAGGCTTAGTTTTGGCATCTGCTAAAATCTTTGCATTATTTTGAACTACTGGATTAGAAGAATGTGGATCTGTGTGCATAGTCATGTCTTAGTTTTTCACACCAGATTCAGGGAAAATAGTATAGATGAAAAATCAGAAACTATCTGGGTACAGAAAAGTAATTTGATTTTGGGACATTTTTACTTCAAAATTATTTGTATCAGGGCCCGCAGTCCAAGCATTACTGTAGATGCTTCCAGCAATGTGATGCTCTGCTGTGTTACTGATTGTGACTTAATATATTACTTCCTCTCTCACAAAGGCCCTGTGAGGTTGGCATCATCACTCCTGTTTCAAAATGAGGCAGCGCAGGTGGGGAAATAACTGACCCAGGCCATCAAGTGAGCAGGTGGTCAAGCCAGACCTGATTCTGGTTCAGAGTCTGGTTCCTGACCACTGATGGGCTGATGTCCCCTCAAATTTGCACTTGTTAAAGAGGAGGAAGAGGCATAGTTCCATTCTAGGATACTGATTGGTTCACATTTGCTACTAGTCCTGTGATAATGTGTTGAAAGGTCACACATCCGGGGTGCTGTTTACTCTCTTATTTCTTTTTCTGAGATCTGGTTGGTAGTCTGACCCTGGGCTGACTCTGGGAGTGTCTCTCTTCTTAGTGCTTCCCTGTGGTTGCCCGGAGCATCTCAGACCTCAAGACTGTGAGGAATGTGTGGGGAACTAGGAAGAACTGGGGAGACCTTGCTTAGGCTCCATTTACCAGGTGGTCCTCGTTGGGGTTTGGGAACGTCACCCTGGCTAATAATGAAATGCACTTTGTTTTTCCTCTGCTGTATTTTTCCTTAATGCTGGTTTTCTTAGGTATCTTGCAGGAAGGGGCTGGGGTTTGAGATAGGAAGCAGATATCCTGGGTCCCATGGCCCGATCTTCCCTAACGGTGTGCCATGTCACCCGGAACCCTCTAGCTCGGTGCTTGCATATGATGCCCACCTAACCCCTCCCCTGAGCGCACTCCCTGGTTCTGAGCTGGCACGCTGGCTGGGTAGCAAGCAGGCCCTGAATTAAGAGACAGCAGTAAGTGAGAACGAACAAAGTCCAGTTCTGCGTTTCACTTAATATTGTAAAATAAAATTCTGCTGTGTCCACCTCCCTTGATAAAAGCTGCTTTTGTTCCAGTGGCCCTTGAGCGCCTGCACTAGTTTCTGTTCCTGCTCTAACAAATGACTGCAAACTTGGTGGTGCTTTAAGACAACACAACTTCATGGAGTTCTGAAGGCCCAGAAGTCCCAGGTGGGTCTCATGGGCCAAGGGCAGGTTTGCTAACACATCTGTGTTCCTGCTGGAGTCTCTAGGGTAGAATCCATTCTCTTGCCTTTCCAGCTTCTGGAGGCTGCCCTCGTTCTTTGGCTTGAGCTCCTTCCTCCATCTTCAAAGCCAGCAATGGCCAGAGGACTCTCTCTCATATCCCAACTCTGACTGCCTTCTTATAAGGACCCTTGTGACCACACTAGTCCCACCAGGATAATCCAGCATCATATCTCCATCTCAAGACCCTTAACTGAGTCATCTGTGAGTCCCTGTCACCATGGAAGGTAACACATATTCTAGGGATCAGGATGTGAATGTCTTTTTTTCATTTTGTATGTTTATTTACTTTCCACTATAATAAAAACCCCACATACTTGTCTTTGTTGTTTATCCACATTCCATTCTAGACTGTCAGCTCCATTCCAGCTATTTAATTTGGGGTCACAGTGCCAGTCTTAGAGCTCAGTCCAATTTATAAATGGGTCTCCACTACTTTTTTTTTCCAGCTTCATTGAAGTATAATTGACAAAGTTATAAGATATTTAGGATTCCTGTCATCATTAATTAACACATCATCACCCACACACATTTATTCTTTTTGTTATTAGGAACATTAAGTTCTCCTGTCTTAGCAAATTACAGTTCTGTAATGTAATGTTACCAATAGTCTATTTTACACTAGATCCTCAGACTTATTCATCTATAACTACAAGTTTGTGCCCTTTTACCAACCTTTCCCTATTTCCCCTACCATCCCACCCCTGGCAACTACTTTTCTTCTCTCTGTCTCTATGAGTTTGACATTTTTTGATCCCCCATATAAGTGATAGCATGTTGTATTTGTCTTTCTCTGGCTTATTTCACTTAGCAAAATGGCCTCAAGGTACATCCATGTTGCTGCAAACAGCAGGATTGCCATCTTTCTTATGGCTGAATAATATCCCATTGTATATATACCACTACTCCTTTATCTCTCATCTTTTAATGGATACCTAGGTGGTTTCCATGTCTCGGCTCTTGTGAATAATGCTGCAAAGAACATGGGAGTAGGGATATGTCTTTGATATCCTGTGTTCATTCCCTTTGGATATATACCCAGAAGTAGAATTGCTGGATCATATGATAGTTGAATTTTTAATTTTTAAAGGAAGCTTCATACAGTTTACCATAGTGCTGCATCAATTTACATTTCTACCAACAGTGTACAAGGATTCCCCTTTCTCCACGGTGTATCTTTGTGTGTCCATTATTCTGCCTACCATGGTGCCTTTGTTAAAGGTTAGGAGTGTTAGCATTTTCACTGTAGAGAAAACTAACACCTGAGAGTTTCAGGAAATGGTTCTAGGTCACACGAGCAAGTGCCAGATTCAGGTTTCTGACTGCCCAACCCACTGTTGCATGCCATTCCGGGAGTCATATTATTGGAAATGAAATTGAATTTTCAATGATGTCAGCCACCACCAAGGAGTGCAAATATTTTAATGCCTGAAACTCTTCCAGAGTATATTGCGTTCCAGAAAGAGCAAAGGATGCCATGATCAGTTTTTAAAATTGCTCGTGAAATCTCTTCTTTTGCCGGCTTCATTATCCCTTATGAGGAAATTGTGATATGTGGGTTTGCAGTTATTTTGGTGCACACTTAATATCAGTGCTCCAAGTAAATTCACCAGTCCTTCCTGTGACCTTTACTTTGCATTGCCTAAGAATGTAGTGAATTGAAATAGAAGTTCATTTCTTTAAGCTGTAATGTCAGTTAATTGGCACTGTTGTACATGTGGTGTAGTTACATGTTTCCATTTGTTATTCTTTAAAGTCACTGTGGCAAAGGTTGAAGTTTTAGTTAATGTGGAGGCATTATCATATTAATTTTAGTTTAAACATAATATAAGGATGTTTTTCTCCCTAAATTAGTTTCGATTAACAGTACCCCAGGAGGAACTTATCATTTAATTTTAAAGCCTAAGTTTAACTGTAGGTAGTTTGCTTTTGTTCATTGCCCCATATTAAGTCTTTATGGGAGAAGCAGCGTCAGTTTAACCAAAAGAAAAGGCAGAGGTTCCGCACCTTGGAAAGTATTGAAAGATGTTCATAGGAAAAACCAGCATTTTGGATGATTAATAAGTGATAATGAAAGAGGCTAAAAACTAAGTTTGATTATCCTCTAGGCAAGAAAGAACAAGCCTATTTGATTTTTGCCCCACAAAAAAGAGTGCAGAATGTTTAAGTTTCAGAAAATAAGCATCTGTTTGAACTGTCTTTTCTGTAGAATATTCTGGAAGTTTAGAGTTTGGTGTTTGCTGTCAGTCATCTTGCTGACTCTTCTCTGTCTCTATTGGGCCTGCTGGGCTGTCCTGTGCCCCCCAGAGCAGGGAGGCTGTAAAGCAGTGAGCTGAAGGCATAAGGGTACGTGCTCTTGGACATGTGGGTTGACTTCCACTTCTGATTATGACTATTCCTGACTCAGCATCTCAGGGGTAGACAAGAAAGCTCAATTACAGAACAACACTCTGTAAGATTCCATGAAATGGAATTGATTCAGGAGATCAAACACATCATAGCTGCCTCTGGAGATGGTTAAATTGTTTGTTGCACCTCCATGAGATTTGTCTGGTTATTATATAATTTGTCAAGACAACCCTGTCATTAGGACAGAATTCCTCTACTCCCTCCTTAGAAGCCCAGTGAGCAAGAAATGAATGTCTGATGCTGGGAGAGCACAGGAGCAGCACAGCAGGTCCCGGGAGCAATGGGTCAGAGTCAGCGGAGAGACCGGCAGCAGACACCAAAATGGCAGGTGTCCTGGGCAAGGAAGGAGTGTGATCAGGGCAAAGACAGAGAGAGGACACAGTGGGGTGGAAGGGAGACAGGCCAGAGATGGAGGCTGGAAACAGGCCACCTAGGGCTTGCAGTCCACAGTGAAGGGTGGGATTTTGTTCTGGGTGTGACGGAAAGCCGCTGGAGAGATTGATTGATGGCTCTGAGAGATGTGATCTGGTTTATTTTTTTAAAAGACTGTGCTAGGTGAAGAGTGGACCAGTAGTGGAGGACCAGCCACTGAGGACCTGGCATTCCGCTGCCCCAGCCACACCTAGTGTGGAGGCCTGCTGGTGCCAGCAGTTAGTATGACTGGCCTGCTGAAAGGCCTGGTAGATTTGGAGACCTGATGCTGTACCTACTCCTGAGGCTGGTGGTTTGCTTCTGAAGCACACAGCCTGTTAAAGTGGTTTCTGTCCAGTTGTTAATTTAGTTGCTGCCTCTGATACAATTTTAGAAAGACAGTCTTTTGTGTGACTGTTAGTTTTGTTTTGTTTTTTTAAACCTAGGGTTTTACATTCTCTTAATTGAAGCATCCCAACACTTCTGGAATGTGTGCAAAATTTCATCAGTTCAATAAATAGTGACATTTCAGGATGTGACCAGCTTTTTTATTTACCCTTTACTGGGGAATTTATACCAGAAGCTCAGCTTCTGATGTCAGGGAGACTGATAATCTCGCTCTTGGTTTTAGTGTTTTGAGACAAAGGTGCTTGAGAAAAGCAGCCACTGCCCTGTAGTTATTTCTATTTTATAAGTTACTTTCTTTTTTCAAATAAAAAAATACTTAAGAATTATTAAAGCCACTTATCTACTAGGCCAAAGGAATATTGTTACTCATCTTAACTTCTTTCTGTGCCTAAAATGTTAAGTACATATCAGATTGTCTGCAAATGGTTCATTTAATAAATGAAAAGAAGTACATTAAATTTTAAAATCTCACCCCTGAAACGCACATATACTGTTGCAATTTTGCTCTAATACTAAGGTAAGCTTGGACTGAATTAATTACTGGAGACAAAATAATATACGTCCCTTGGATTTGAAGCATTTGGATGGAAGGCAGGCAGTAGAACTTTAATGTGCTATGAATGTGTCATTTTTCCTCTGTCTGTGCTTCCAGGTGGTTTGAAGTGTCCTGTTTGCAGCTTTGTATATGGCACTAAGTGGGAGTTCAACAGGCACCTGAAGAACAAGCATGGCCTGAAGTTGGTGGAAAATGAAGGAGACCCCAAGTGGGAGGTAACTTTTTAAAATATGGTATTAAATCTGACATTTCTAGGCACAAATGACAAATCAGGCAAGCTCAGGTACTGGGCACAGGCAGCCAGAACATTGGGTTTTGTAGTTGGGGAACTTGGAAATCTTTTTAGATCATGTCTTCTATCTGAGCTATAACTGGGTGAGATCTGGGCCATGCATGTAAATTCTTACTGTGGTTGAATTTAGACCTTTTTGTGAATGTCTCTATTGGTCTCACTGGCATTTTCACTTCTATTATTCGCAAATCCAGAGTTTCAGATATTGCATCTAAAAGAATGCTTGCAAGGAATATATTGTCAGTCCTCACCAGGAGAACTGGGGAGGGCTCCATTTCTTGATTCTAGGCCCTTTTCTCCCTCTACAGAAGACATGTGCTCCTACCTGTCAGCTTTTTTTGCCCTCAGGTGTTGAAACCAATCACTTGGTTGAAAACACATCTACAATAAAAGCCACTAGCTGTCTCTCTTTTCAAATACCAGGTTTCACTTCCATGGACTAATTGCAGGTTATCTAAGGCAGGTTCTCAAACTCAGCACTATTGATGTTAGGATCTTCGACATGATAAATCTTTGTCGTAGGGGGCTGTCCTGTGTATTTCAGGATGTTTGGTAGCATCATTGACCTCTACCCACTACACACCAGTAGGATCCCCAGTTGTGACAATCAAAAATGTCACAGATATTGCCAGTGTCTCTCAAGAGGTCAAAATTACCTCCAGTTGAGAACCACTTTTCTAAGGACCTTCTGGAGCTGGAACATCAGAGCATCCAGTGGTTAAGAGTAAGTAACAGCTTTCAGACGCATCCAGCAATACATGAAAAAATAATTGATCATAGAAATGTGGGGATTAATCTAGAATGCCAGAGAAGGGTGGCTTGTTCAGAGGGAATATGTTAATATAATCCATCATAATAATTGAACTAGAGAGAAAAATAAATGGTTATCTTCACAGATACAGAAAAGGCATTTTACAAAATTCAGCATCCACTGATTAAAAATAGCCAATAAAGGAGAATTGGATCAATATATTCTTAAGGTGAAAAAAAATATATATATATATATCTCAGGCCAAAAGCCAGCATCTTACTTTGTGGGGAAACATTGGAACATTTCTCACTAAATTAGGAACCGGACAAGGATGCCCAAGGAGCTCTGCTCTTTAATGTCATGTGGGCGGTGTCAGCTGGTGCATTAGGGAAGGCAAAATAGAGACATAAGAATTGGAAGAGAAGAAATAAAGTATGTGTATCTGCAGATGACCGGATTATAGTTTTAGAAAATTCAAAAGAATGAATGAAAAACTATACATGATAAGCAGCAGATTAAAATTTCAATATTAATAATGAATATATATAGAGAGGGACTAGTCCAAAAGGATCAGATTTAAATGTAAAAACAGTGATATTACAAATACCAGAAGAGAATATGGGTGAATTAATTCATTTATAAATTGAGAGTTGGAGAACTTTTCTAACAACAACTCAAAGACAGAATCAATAAGGGAAATGATTGAAGAAATTTGACTACATGAAAAAAATTTTAGTAGTCTTTGGAAGAGGTTTCACAAACCAGGTAAAGAAACAAAGGACAAAAAAGTATTTTTCAGTCATATCATAAAAAAAGATGACTACCTTTACATTATACAAGGCTTCTAGAGATAGTGATGAGAAAGATCAACAACCAACCACCCAGCAGGAAAATGGGTAAGAAATAAGAAAGGTTCATAGAAAACAAGATGCAGTGACCTTGAATATCTGAAAACACAACCAACTTCACACACAGTATATGTTAGTTAAAATTAAGCAGAGAATTTCTCATCTGTTAGATTGGCAGGAAGCCAAAAGTTTGACCCCATCATCTCTGTTGGAGAAGCTGAGGGGAAACATGCACCCTCATACATTGCTGAGTGGGAACACAACATGTTATGACCTCTGTGAGTTTAGCAATATTTAGTAAAATTACATACGCATTTCTTTATCCATTAACTAAACAATCCTAGCAGTAAAAAACCACCCCAAAGTTAATACTGACAAAAGTGAGAAAAGGTATCTGCATAAGGCTATGAATTGCAGCACTGTTGTATAGCTAGTGATAGAGTGTATATACACATACCACAATAGGTGGATACAGAGATAATTCCAGGTGCATATGTATACATGATTAGTATAGATATACATGTTTTGCTTAGCTTTTTGTGCTGAGAGGGCCCAGAAGCAGTGAAACCCTGGTGGCAGTGAATACACCTAGTACCCAGATCTTGGTTTCCCAATAGGATTCTCCAATAAAATGAAACAGGGTCCCTTTGAAAAGTGTTTGATTCCAGGGCTGAGGCAAAAAACATATAAGGTGATCCTGAAGCATTTTGCAGTCCAGGGAAGTAACAACAACCCAAAAAAAGATGGAGGCCTGTCAAAGGGATACATGAGACAACATGAAGACTTCTGAATGGCCAAAGCTGGAACAGTCTGAGTAAAAAAATAAATAATGATAGTGTTGGACAATAACTCAAAGAATAAAATTAATATCTGAGTCCATACTGATATAAACACATGACTAAATAAATAAATAAATGATGGGGAAGGAACCCACAGAAGAATTCAGGATAATGTAGAAGGAACAAGGGAAATGGTGGATTACCATTAAAACACCAGAGTCATAATTGCAGCAGACAAGATTCAGTGATGAATGCTAAAATTAATAGGCAAGATTTAAGGAGAAACAGAATGCTTATATGGCCTCAAAATATCTCCCCTCAAGTATGTATTAATTATAGAGGGAAAAGTAGTACTTTAGAGTTGAGGCATCTGGCAGACACCCTCCTCACCATGTGACCAGAGGTTCACATCCTCAGTAATAAGTCATAGCGACATCATTGTCACCTGATGTGATGCGTGCCCTTCACCTTGTGATAGATACTCTTCAAAAATCCTCAGCCTCCATCTAATTGTGAGAAACCGTCAGACACATCCAGATGATTGTTGGTGTGTGGGGGCAAATACCTGACCAGTACTCCTTTAAAGTGCCAAAGTCGTGAAAGCCAGGGAAAGGCTGAACAGCCGTCACAGGTGGGAGGAGACTACTGAGACATGACGACTACGTGCGCATGGGACCCTGGAGCAGAAAAGGGCTGCCTGCCGAAAAGCCAGTGCGTCTGATAAGCCTGCTCTGGTGCCGCTGTTGGTTTCTTGGTTTTGACAGTTGTACCATGTTTATGTCAGGCTGGGTGAAGGGTATGCGGGAACTATTATCTTTATAACTTCTGTAAATCTAAAAATATTCCCCAAAAATGGTTATAAAAGGGGGGGCATTATATGTGGAAAAGGTAGGGAGGCAAGATGGTACAGGTAGGAGAGAAGCTGAACTTCTCTTAGCATTCCCTGTCAGCGTGTCCATTAGTGTACCAGTTAACGTACGCAGTAACTATACTCAGCTAGTGTACCCAGTTTGCATACCCAGTAGCGGTATCCAGTTTGCATACCCAGTAACTGTACCCGGTGTACTCAGTTGTATACAATTTATTTGGAAGCCATGGAAATATTTTATATGTAAGAATAAAAAACGTAAAGTTTAAATAAGAGTAAAATAAATGATCCTAACTGTATACCAAAACGACGGCCTAACTACACAGGGACTGGACTGTGTCTCCCTAGTGGGGTAGAACCTGAGGACAGGAGAACTGTGAAAACACATTCTATTGTCAGGAATCTTATCGTTGGAGGTAGAGTTGACATTGTTCCTCTGAGGCTATTGTGTTTAATAACTAGTAACACATATCCAGCATGTATGAATCCATAGGTTTATGATGATACTGGGGAAAGACTCATAAGTCACCTTTGTAGGATATTAGGGAATCAACTCTGTTTTGATAACTAGAACTGTATTTTGATAAATAAAGGCCAAGAACCAAGCAATTACTGTACCTTTTCTAAACAAACTATACCTCAGCATAACCAAATGTTTGATGCAGCGAAGTTTCTCTCTAGACGTATTCCAGCTAAAAATGAAGATTTACAATATACAGCATTTTGCAACCCTCCTATGATGTCATGGATCTAGCAGTGATCATCAGTTACCTGCTAACATCACAAAAACAAAAACAACAGAGACACTCAGCAGGTGTCTTCTGGTAGAAGTATATACAACATAACCCCTGAAACGTTCCTGCCAAAAAGGGAACCAGTATCTGATGAAGTTGCTACATCTACCAATTTACAGGAGATACAGTCGGCAGAGGAACTGAAATGATTCCATGGTCATGCAGTCAGCAAAATCCAGACTACTGGAGACTCTAGAGGCCACTTGCTTCAACAAAACTACAAGTGAGGGAGAAAGTCAGAGTTGGGAGAGAACCTGTAAATAGAGGTCTTATGAGATGTATCATTCAGTTCTACTATGTGGAATTCAGTGACAGACTTAAATCCCATTTGAAGAACAAGTTGTGAAAAGTGAAATAATTGGAGAAATTAGGTCACTGCCTAGATATGTGATGGATATTAAGGAATTACTGTTACATGTTGGAGTCATGTTTTGAGTCTTATCTTTTAGAGATACATTCTAAAATACTTATCGATATAGAATGATACGACTTAGGCATTTGCTCCAAAATCATCCAAGGGCAGGGTGTGGAACATGTCAGGGCCTAGGTGAGACAAGCCTGGCCCCGAGCGGGTAATTGTTGATGTTGGGTGATGTGTACCTGGGGGTTTATCTCTGTTTTGGTGTATATTTGAAATTCTCTATAAGAAAATTTAGGAGTATGTGCCTTGGAGTTTGACAGACTTCACTTTGAATCCCAGCACTGTCCCCTGTAAATGGCTTGACCTTGAGCCGTTATTTAACCTCTGTGGCCTCAGAGTGTTTACCCATACAGTGAGGCTAATAATACCCAAGAGGTGAAAGGATTGAGACACGTGGTATGGAAAATGCTGAGGTCAGTATCTAGTCTGTGATAGGCCCTTGGTAAATGGCAGCTACATGATTATTGGTGGTGGTGGTGAGGCGTCAGCATCACACCCTTGTCTATGGGAAAACAGTCCTCTCTGTTTCCAGTTTACACTGCAAGGGTTTGCCCTCTGTTAAATAGATATCAGAATGCAGTTCCTGAAGTGAAGACCCATCTCTCTTAGCCAGTGGGTGCTTGTAGAATTATAGTTGGCCATGCCCCTCTTCTCTGAACGCCTCCCTTCTTGCACATTCCAGTGAAGGAGTTGGCACAAAGTCATGCACTCAGCTCCAGAAGTGAGACAGCAGAGCAGCCAAGGAGCCAGGCGCAGGGTGGTTGCCTGTGGAGTAGCAGGCTGCCTGGTGTCTCCTGGCTCCCAAGAGTGCCTTGCAGAGCACTGTTCTTCCACAAGTGACTATTACACAGTTTCCCCCAGTGAGAAGGAAAAGCCATTCTGTGTGCATCCTGTTTGTCAAAAGCTAAGTCCCTCCTTCAATCCAGTCAGTGTTGGCCAGTATGTTGCTAACAGTACTTAAAAGGAAATATGCTTCTTTTTATTCCTTTATGTGTTCATCAAGTACTTACTAGTGTCTATGAACTGTCAGGCTGGAAACACCTAAATGAACTTGGCCACTTGGCCGTAGAGCACTGCCACGCTATTCTGAACCTGTGTCAGTAGAGCATGCTAACCTGAGTTCCTGTAAATTTTGTGGAAAGTCCTCCTTTTTGTTCTTTATGGTGACATTCATGCTTCCTGTATTACACTTTCACTTGTGCATCCCATCCCTCCCAGAAAGAAGTCATTATTAATATCTGGTTCTCATGAAAATTCTGTTCCGCCTCTACTCTCCTTGAGGTACAAGGGGCCTGCGAGTGTGGCTTTGGCTCCTCCTGCCCTCACAAGTCCTGATTTTGCACAGATATGTTTTCTGGGGTCAGTTTTGTTTATCATATCCTTCAGATAAAAATAAGAATGGCATAAATTGCTAAAATTTGCTAAACTTACTATGTGCCCAGTGCTACCCGTTTTGCCTGCAATTACTTGTTAAGCAATTACTGTCCTCTCCCTTCTTCCACCGTCACCGCTGCTGGGCTCTACCTCTGTCGGCCACACGGCATGAGGCCAGGTCCAGGGAGGATTGAAGGCTGTGCTGGTCCCACGGGGGGAGACAGAGGAGCCCTTACTCGAGCACATGCCAGCACCGCTGCACATGTCTAATCTCTGATTAGGAGCAGCAAACACTGTTCCCCAAGGCAGGCAGGAAGGTGTAGCAGGAAGCTTTCTACCAAAGCTGGTTTTAAAGAGTCTTGGTATTTGCAAAGAGAGGTGTTCTCTTTGGGAAGAATGTTTTCACTGGAGCTGTGGATTTGCAGGGATGCCAGGCAAACCAGATGTCGCAGAGAGTTGCTTGGGTGCATTGATTTTGCCTTAATACCTTATCCTGGGCCTTCTGAGTAACAGGTGGTCCACTAGAGGATCACTTAGATGACATTGTGTTTTTACTTAGCCAGCAACAGAAACTCCTGAGGAGCCTTCCACCCAGTATCTGCACATCACAGAAGCCGAAGAGGATGTCCAGGGGACTCAGGCAGCAGTGGCTGCACTCCAGGACCTGAGATACACCTCTGAGAGTGGTGAGCGACATGCCCCGTCTCCCTCTGACAGCTTAGAACTGGTCTTTAGTCAACATGCAGAATGAATGAGTTTGCGAATGAATGCTGTCCACAGTTGCTCTGACTTGAAAACCTCTGACCCAGTGTTCAGCCTGCAGAAGCAGCCCCATGTCAGGCTCAGAGAGCTCTTCCTCTTGACATAGACCTACAGCAGATAGTGGAGGACCGCAGTGAGGCACCACAGAGGTCGTGCTTTATAACAGGGTTGCCAGATGTCTACCCTTCATCACATCCGCTCCTTCTAACAGCCTGTGAGAGAAGCAGCCCCCCGGCCCTCAACTCACTGGGCTCGCCTGCTTTTGGGTGTTGGCACAGATTCTGAAATCTAGGTTTCCTGACTTCTCATTGGGGTGCTGTCCCCATTCCATGCTTCCTTTTAGCCATCTACTCTGGGGGCAAGTTCCAGGGCCTACAGGGGCCAGCAGGCAGGGCAGTGGGTGGCACGTCTGAGCCCGGGCACAGCTGCTTGCCTTGTCTGTGACCACCTTGCAGAGTGGCAGGCCCAGGACTGCCTACTTCCTAGCTCTGAAAAGCCCCAAATCAGGATTTCTGTGTCAAATGTCATCATTTTCAAATGTCAGATCAATGTTAAATAGCAAAGCACTGTGCCAGCCAGTGGTGACTGGGGCTTTATGCTTAGAAACACTTTTTTCTTAGTGCTTTTGTGAATATGACCAGAGCCAAAGTTAACATAATGGACCACAGCCCTGTTTGTATTTAGGGGACAGAGGGGTGGCAAGTGGGATTAAGAGGAAAGCATTAATGGTGACAGGGGTTAGGAGTTAGGAAATCACCATTTTTTCCCAGTTCTTAAATCTCTAACTCCCCAGTTGTAAAAGAGTGGCACAGAAATCTCCTTGGGGCCAGTTACTTTAGGGGAGATTAACTGCCAGGGCTAGTCTCTGCCTGCTGAGCTTGAGGGGATTCAGGAGACAGTGCCTCTACAGTGCAGCTGGGGGGAGCGGCAGGTTCTGCAGAATCGAGACCTGGCTGTAAATGGTGGTCCTAGAGCTGAGGCCTTGTCTGAGCTTGTGTTTCCTTCCCTCCTGTTCAGTGACTTCAGTGATGCTCAGGCCCTGCAGAGGCTGTCTGTCGTCATCCCCCCACCCCCGCCAACACACATGCCCATCCCTTCTAACACCTCCCTGATGTCTCTTCCTAACTCTTGGGACACAGTTCCGGCTTTGCAGCTCAGCAGGCTTACAGCCTGCGCTGGGTCCTGGACTCCCCACCCTACATCTCTTGCTGCCCTTCCCCTGAGCTGTGCTTCCTCCACTCTGCAGCTCTCATCACATCTCTGCCAACCACACGCTGCAGTGCTTCTGAGACCTGGTCCGTCCCCTTCATGCGCACAGCATTTCTGGCAGACTCATCTCTTTGCTTTCAGTATTCAGACTGTATGTCACCTGCAAGGAACCTGCCTGGCTTTTCTAGTGTTCCCCTGATTATCCTCCTGATAGGGACCTGACCAGGTGCTGTAATAATTTGCTTACAAATTCTTCTCAGTAACCTGTGAGACCCGGAAGGAGAAAGGGAGAAATGGTGTTAGATCTTTGTCTTTATTCCCACTGGGAACACATTGCTGGCTGACAGATTTGATAAATGGTCATTGAGGGAGTAATGGATGAGGACTTAAACTGATCTCAGTTCATTTTAAGGCAAATTTTTTATTCAGTCTTTGGATGTTTGGGTGGTTGGCCACAAGGCACAGTTGAAACATCTCCCTTGAGAAAGAGAAGGAGGGAGAGAGAGAGAGAGAGTGAGTACACGTGAGTGCGAGAGAGAGTGTGTGTGTGTGTGTGTGGAGGGAAATGCTGGGTGGTTCATTGTGAATATAAGCAAATCACCTCATCGTGTGCCACCTCTTACCCTCTGCATAGAACACGTGGAGTCCCCATCTCCCATCTCTTATGGGTAGACTCACACTGGAATGTTGTCTGCACAAACCCAGTCCTGAGATGCAGTCATTGGCAGAGACATCAAAATGTTAATGCTAACACGGAGACCAGTCATTTCCCTTTCAGTGAATTAATGGTCACGGTCAGAGTGCCATGTTCAGGAGAGTCACAGGTGGCGAGAGCAGGAAGTTATCCTCATGAGCTGCCCTGATGGGAGCGATTGATAAGTGAGACTCCTTGTGTGTTTTGCCTATAACTGGTGTAGGTCATTTGGCACACTTTCCCTGCCCACCTAGCACACATGTGCTAGAGGGAAACTAGCTTTGCAGTTTAACAGATTAGCTGGTGCTTTTCACAGGCTCTGTTTTGAGAGGCAGTCTTGTGTCACCAAGCTTGGATTGAGAACATCTGGGCCTAACTCGGGCTTTCTGATGTGAAGGACCTGACAGCCCAAGGTCACTGCCAAAGTCTCGTGACTGTTTTGTGGGGCAGTGACTACTCTGGAAATGGGGTAATACATTACATTGCAATGTCATCTCCTCATAGGGTGCTTGGGATTCTGAGATGTTCTTATGGAAAATGCTTTGTAAGCTGTGCAGTGCCATACAGATCATTTGTGTTGTCAGGATGAGCACCTGCTGAGAACCCATGCAGCCCCGGGAGAAGGCCCCACCCAAGAGGGGCCTCTCCCAAGGACTGGTTTCACCTTCAGTGGCCTGCAGAGCCAGCAGCCTGAATGGTGTCATTTGCTTCTCCCTCATAAGGTGACCGACTTGACCCCACAGCTGTGAACATCCTGCAGCAGATCATCGGGCTGGGCACTGAGAGCCACGACGCAGCTGCTGTTGCCTCCGTGGTGGCCATGGCCCCGGGGACGGTGACTGTCGTGAAACAGGTAAGCACCCCCTCCTTTTTCAGTCTCACCTCCTCACACTGCCTCCCACCCTATGTCTCTCCCACTCCCTTGGCTTTTCAAGGCTTTAACTTACCTAAGCTAAGACTCTGGAATGAAATTGGTTTAGTCTCATGCATTCTTTTACTCCACCTCTGATTATTATGGAATTGTGTCTTCAACAGCTCCATATGCGGAGGTATGTTTTTGGGGAGAGGTGCGATGTATTTTTTTAAATTCTGGAAGCTTTTCATTCATTTCCTGACATGGAAATGAGCATGATGAGGACGCATCTGGACACAGCTGTTGTGAAGAGCAGCCCTTGGTGCCTGTGTGCCAGTGAGCAGAGTGGGTGAGACCCATGGGCATGGCCGGAGAAGCCAGGAGGGTGTGTGCAGTGGGCCAGCTGTCTTAAATATCAGCACCACCTGAGAGAATCCACAGGAAGACTGGACTGGTAGATGAAATGATCAGTTTTGAATAAAGGTTATTCCATTTAATTAATAGTTATGCCACTTGGCTTATTTCCTCTTCTATCCTCAGAGACTTTGCCATCTGTTAAAATGCAGTTTGATAATTAGACCATCCTTTTATTCTGTCTATACCTATCTCTCTGCTATCTCCTGCTTTACTTTATAAAAGGTCTAGGCTGGCTTTCACAAACACTTAAACAAACAAAAACAGCAGTGGACACATCAGACCCAGGGTGTATAGTTTAGAATCAAAGTTCAAGTTCATGGAGAAAGCTGAAATGCAGACCATAGAGTTTTAGAGTTATTCGTATTTTACTTTTTCATTTACCAAGTATTTCATTAGTGCCTACTATTGTTAGGGGTTTCTGGAGTTCCAGGAGAGAACCCATATCTGCCATTAAGGTGGTTGCTTTCTAATTGGAAGGAGATCAAATACAAATGAGCAAGTGAGCCATGATGGATATCAGCAGGCAAGCCAGCACAGTGGGAGAAACAAGGAAGGTGGGCAAGGCGTGTGGGCTGAGGGCTATTTTATGACGGGTTGTTGGGCAGATGTTTGAGCAGAGACCTGGAAGAGGTGTGTGTTACAGGGTTACCCCAGTTCACCTGTGAATCTGGCACTGAATTTTTGTAACAGTAAATAAGAAGGAAATATGAAGCAGTTAACTTGGTGGAAGGGGTAAGGTTTCCTTGGCACTAACAAAAATATTTCTTAATGCGGCTTTCATGCAGGGACCCCTGAGTGCTGTGTCCCCAGCAGCCTGTCTTTGGTGAATCAGTAGACATCCTAGGGCTGTCTCCATGAGTGTCCCCCGAGGTGTGTCCAGGGCACAATGCAAAGCATGAGGTTCAGGCTCAGTAATCTCTGGGAATTAGTACATTCTGGTTCAACTCTGGATTTCTTGATCCACAGACAAGACTTAGCACATGTAGATAGATGTTTGGACTGCCTGTCCTAGAAACCCTCCTCTGCTGGTCTGGCATCTCTCAAGAAGATCCTGGACAGAAGTCGGGCAGTAGGGTTTGATGTTTCCTCCTGCAGCAGCTGAGTGTTCTGCGATGGTTGGGAACAGACTCACACATTTCTAGGCTGAACACTCTTAGCTTTTCTTTGTATTTACCAGATTGCAGCCTTCAGATTGTCTTATAAATCTCTTCTGAAACTCCTCTGCATTATGATACGTGAAATCCTGAGCTAGACCTGGAATGTCAGGAAGGGTCTAATTAGGATGGTACCAGGAGAATTTTGGATGTTTCATACATGCCAAATCCTTTTGAGAATTGCAGGAAGTTGCTACTGTTGTGATTTGTGTCTTTTTAGGAACTGGATTGATTTGCTGCTACTCAGGGACATGATTTATTGAGCATTACCGATGAGCAGTGATACATTAGGTCGAGGACACAGCTTAGGTGGGCTTCAAGGCATTAGACTGACAGCGTGACAGGGACAAGGCAGATAAGCATCCAGCACACCAGTGTGAACCGGCACCACGTGTTCGCAATAGCAGGAAACAGTGGCACCCTTCAGAGAATCTCCTGGCCCGTTGAAAACAGGACTGAGAGGAGTGTCGCTGTTTAACACAGTCAGAGTAACCGCGTGTGGAAATGTTCCCCACAAATGTGTGTCCTAGTCTTGTCTGGCTGCCCAGCACCTCGCTGGCTGAGGCCATTGATAAACGATGGATGGGAGAGAGATGCGTGGACTGATGGGCAGGCAGACATCAACGCCCATGCCTGTGGCAGAGGGACTGCCGTGTGCCTGCTCTCTTCGTGAAAGGATGCCCTCGGAATTCCGTTGTCCTGTAAATTAAATGTAAATATAGCTATTTTTATTAAAGAGTGTGGTTTCAATTTTTTTCTTTCATTGAACTCTGGTTTAGGATTTTGCAGTAGAGTAATTGTATCTGTTTAATGAGTGTGTGTAAGCCACTTAACAGTGCACTCTGATGCCCCTGTTGGTGAGCAGTATGCTGGCCTTTCACCAGGAAGGGAGCGCTTTGATGCTGGGGGCTTCGATTTGCCGCCACCCAAGAGGTCACCCCTAGCAGTTGCTCAGTACAGGACACGAGTCTAGGTCTGTGCTGTAGCCTCACACACGCACACCTGCCCATGCAGGCAGCCAGTCGTGCCTTTCTTCGGGCCTCATAGTTCCCATTCCATACACTGATCTCTTTCTTTTTTTTCTTTTCCTTTTTGTTAAACCTTCCTTTAGGGTTTTACGAGGAGAGAATTTATATTTGATTAATAAAACTGCCTGAGTAGATTAAATGTAAGACCTACCAGCATAGGATATATTATCACAACTGTATTAAATCACAGATGGGCGTGTGGGGCGTCATTGTGGGTATAAGCCTCTGAGGGCGAGGTGGGGGGCTTGTCTGGGAGAAGATCCCTGAGCCTCTGGTGAAGCGGTGTGGGCCTTCACTCCTCTGGGTTGCTTTTCCAGCAGCCTTTCCGCCTGTGTGCCATGTGTGAACTGGCTGGGATGTTCTGTGCACAGGGGCCCGCCTGCCGTGGATTTAGCCCACGTGGGGCTGTCTAGTGGCGTGAACTTTGCCAAGCCTGCCCCCTGTGACTTTCTGACCATTCCTGCTCTGCTGAGACCTGACAAGAAAACATGTTATTACCATTGTCCAGAGAACAAATCGGTGGTGTGTGTGTGTATGTGTATGTACACATGTCATGTATAAAGAGATATATTACAAGGAATTGTCTCACTGGTTATGGAGACTGACAAGTTCCCAAACCTGCAGTCCACAAAGCTGGAGACCTAAGAGCTGGTGGTGTAGGTTCCGGTTCAAAAGCCAGCAGGCCAAAGACCCAGGAAAAGCTGATGTTTCATTCTGGATCCAAAGGCTGGGTAAAACTAGTGCCACATCTCAAAGGCAATCAGGCAGGAGAATTCCCTCTTATTTGGGGGAAGAGTCATTCCTTTTGTTTTATGTAGGCCTTTGACTGATGGGATAAGGCCCACCCACATTAGGAGGAGGAATAAGCTTTAGTCAGTCTGTTAATTTAAATGTTAATCTCATCCAGAAACACCTTCACAGAAACACCCAGCATAATGTTGGACTAAATACCTGGGCATCCTGTGGCCCAGTCAAGCTGATACATAAAACTAACCATTATACACATCCACATGCATTTCAGAGTGTGAAGCCCTCTGTCAGTGGAAGATTATTGTTTATTCCAGGTCATTGTTTACTGAGAGTTGTCATAGAAACAGCTTTGACTTACAGATTTCAGGGTGATTCAGCAGCTTGTGGAAAGCATACATTGGCAGCTGTATGTTTCTATCAGAGGTGATGTTTCAGTAAGCTTTAGGGTCGAGCTCCATGGAGCAGCCCTTGAGAGAGGCCAGGAGAGCTCCACCTCCCGCCAGGGCTCCCCTGCTGAGCACCAGCACTCCTCTCTGACCCCCAGGTCAAGGTCAACCTGACTGTCCCTCTCGTACCTCCTCCTGTGGAGTGACTGCTTCACTACTAACTACGATCAGCAGCACTTTTGTCAGCAAGACCATTTCTCTTCATTCCTGGGTCTCTGGTGCCCCCAGGATCGCCTCTCTTCTGTTCACTGTGTTCCCCCATGTGCTGGATGCTCCCCAGCTGCCAACCTGTGCACTAGTGGCGGGGAACACCAGAAGAAGAACGTAAGACTGCCTCGGACCCGCAGGCCCCCTGCCCACTTCCCTTGCACAGACCCTCCTCCTGGCATGGTGCAGAGTCCAGGTCTGTGCAGGGGACATAGACCTGTCCCACGGCCATAATCTTGTCCAGAGTCCCAAGTGCTCTTCTCATACATGCTTTCACCCAAAAGCAGAAATTCCAGGTTTGCCAGAAGCAACCCCCCTTGTGCCAACTGCTTCCCCACACCCTTGGTAGCTCGGGCAGGTCCCTTGTGGTGTTGGTGCTCGAGGGGCAGTTGGAGCGTGCCCAGGTCTTCATGGGCTCAGCATGTAGGGCTTAGTCTGAGGGGCAGTTTTGGTTACTCTTCTCCCTGGAAGGCATATGTTGCCAGCCAATGCTGGGATTGCTCTTTGTTATTTGCAGTTCATTATTTTTGTAAGGAGATGCAGTCCATTTTAATGGCCGACCAGGTACACCAGTTACCTGGTTGAAAGGAAACATGAGTCCGGCCTGTCTCATTTTTAATCCAAGACCCTGAGTACTCTACTCGGGTCCTCTGAAATCCATCCATGCCGCCCATCTGTACAGGGCATGTGCTGGGAGAAGCTGCTCTTCTCAAGGGCAGCCCTTGGCTTAGGAGGAGCCTTGCAGTCTGGTCCACCTGGAAGGGGAGCCAGCACTGGCCTCCTGCCCTCTGGGGATGGATGTTGAGCATTTCATAGACTTGCAGCAAAATAATGGGGAGGGATCTGGAAAGTGATTTATGTGAGGTTGCAAAAGAGTCTATTTTCATTATTTTTAAAAAACAGTCACTATTCCATTAATTTGATGTTTAACTACACACAAGAGACCTGATGGAAGAATTGGTGCAAAACACTTGTAATCCCTTGAAGGTCTTTGAAGATATTGGCCATCTGCATTGTCATAAAGTGGGCTGAGCTGAGATCTCCCCCCTCTGTGCTTATCCTATCCACAAAAAGGATAGGGAAGCCCTTCCAATTCTTTTATCCCTTCAAGCTCAAATAACTGATGAGTTCATGGAATTTTCCTTTTTTGGCTTTCACAGGGGTACTTTGTGACTCATCCTGTAAGCAAACCTCTCCCTGATTGAATGCCATCCACATGGCAGAAATAAGGAGAGTCACTCCTTTTCTCTCTGTACTCTCCCCTGCAGAACCTCATTTAACCTTACATCGTGTGCTGGGAGTGTGGGACATTATAATAGCACGTGTGGGTCCTCTTGCACCGTAATGAAACCCTGGCATCTCCATCCATGTGACTCATTCTGCTTTCCCATCATGCTTGTTTGGCCATTGTGTGGTTCATCTAAAGGAATCTTTCCTGGAAGATAAAGAATATGTATAAATTTAAAAGAACTGATAATAACTGCAGTTTCTATCCTGTGCAACTGCTTGTCTTTTCTGTTATTCCTTGTTGTGTGACGGGAATGTCACCTCTGTGGCTCTGTAGTGTGATTACAGTCATGACGGACTCAAATGCCTTTGGAAGGCCCACGCAGCAATCATGTCTTTCTCGTGATCAAATCTGTTGCTCATTTCGGAACTGAGAGCACGTGCCTCTCTGTACCTCCTCACCCTCAGATGGTCTGATACTGGATTCTCTAGTAGGAGACTGGTAGATGCCTGTAACCCAGTAGACATCATTTATCTTTTAATTCCCAGTTATTTTGAACTTTGTATTAATGCTGAAGTTTCACTGACTACTTTCTTTGTTTTTCCCCCTTATCAAAACCCTTACTATGAAAACCAGTTTTTGCCTGCACATTTTGATTAGTGAGGTTTGGCTCCTGCCTAGAGAACTTTGAGGTACAATTTATTTGATCCTGGGGCACTGCCAATTTTAATTATATCAAGCTCCTAATTATACGTGTGTGTATATATATATATATATATATATATATATATATATAGCCTCTTTAAATATTTCCATATTTCACATTCCTTTTGGAACGTTTTTTTCTGCTTTCACTGAATGGTGACCTTCAGCATATAGACCCGAGACAAAAAATTCATTCAGCATTATGGTGGTGGTTTACTCTCCCTTGTCACTTAATGCCAGCTTTTCTCCTGTCACCTAATACCAGTTCTGGTCCTTTGTAAGCCCTCCTTAATTCTCCTTAGCCATTGAATCTTTTCTTTGTCTTAAACAGAATTTGTTTCAGAGATTTCTGTGTCTGGTATGATGTCTGATGGCTGATAGGAACAATTGCATCTTCTTTCCCAGTTCTTTTATTACTTGCTGAGTCCTCTTATCCCATAGTAGTGGTTGAACATTCCATTTCTTAGTAAAATTTTAGAAGTAAGAGTAAGTTCCATGATACATCAGTGGCCATAGGGGAAATTGTCTCAAAAAATAGAGAATAATGGCTTTTTCCCATTCCATTCTGGTGCCTTTTTTCATGTAAAACGTTGTTAGCTAACCTGAAGATGTCATCAGTCTGTTTGAACTTTGCCTCTCTCTTCCCTTCCTTTTCCTGAGCCCTAATTTTTTCCTACTGTTGCCTCCCAAAAAGCTGTAGCTTGGTTGGTGCTATTTGCAGAATCCCGCTTTGCATTTTAATGCTCTGTAGTTTATCACCAGTTGTTGGATGCCCGTTTCCTCACCCATGGCCTTGCCAGGGCAGGTGGGTTTTATTTGATTCCTTGCCTCTCTGCAGCTTAACCTTGCCTGCTGAAACCACTCAGTCTATTTAATTTCAGGCTTGGGACAAAGGCAGGGCTGTAACGGCACTAACGGGAGGGAGCCAGAGGTGGAATCGCATCCAAAGGAGATGTAGCCGCAGCCTTCCTTGGGTTGTCCCAGGGCAGTGCTGCCTCCAGCCAGCCCTTGCCTTCCATCCCCTCTGGCGCTGTCACCCTCGTCCTGCTGGGCGGGATTCCCCTCCACAAGAACTCTGGACTCACCTTCCCCTGACTCCCTTCCATGTGTTCCCATCTGAACACACTCTCCACTCCAGCACTCAGGCTGCAGGCTGGGGGTCTGCCTCATCTCCAGGATCTCTCATTCCCACATCTGATCCATCCTCTCCTTGCTGTGGGCACTCCCTTCTCAACCTATTGCAGGTAGTCCCTCTGCCCCATGGCTGCCATCTCCACCTAAGCCATTTTTACTCAAAAGGTGGCCTTTGGGGAGTATTAGAAATGTAGTGTCCAGCTCCAGTCCAGATCACCCAAATCAGAATGCTTTTGACCGTTGTCCCTGGTCCCCAGGGATCCACATGCTAGAAGAGCCTGGGACACTGTGCTCTAAATGGGCGTTGCCTCCTCTGGGTGGCAGCTGCTGCTCTCCACCAGGCTCCTTCCCCTCCCTCCTGCTTCTCTAAGGTAGCAGATGCAGCAATCTTTTCAAAATGTGAATTAGATCCCAGCCTTCACTGAAAAACCCTGCAGTAACTCAGGAAGCTGAGAATGGGCCCTCACAGTGCCCGCCTGGCCCCACAGCAGTCCAGCCTCCTGTCTCCCTGCCCTCCTGGCTTGTAATGCACCTGTCCCCAGGCTCGTGCCTATACCCACCCCCAGGCCTCTGCCCTAGTGCTCATCGCCACCCTGTGCGAGGCTGACTTCTTCCATTCAAGGCTCGCAGTGGTGCCAGCTCTCACTAGGCCCCGTCCTCTCAGGTCTGCACTGGCCTCTCTGGAACCTTGAAGCAGAAGAGCCATCACTTCGCGGACTGTGTTGTTAGATGGCGCAGTTGACCTTGAGAAGGGAAGATTGGGCCTTATCTAGTCCCCCAGCCTTTGCAGGCAGAGAACTTCCTCACTTGGTGGCAGACATCAGCGTGGTTAAAAGCAGGAGAAAGATGAGTGTCTAAGCCACTACGTCTGTGGGAATTCGTTAGGTGGCAATAAAAACCAGCAGAGTCACTGCTGCACAGGCAGAAGAGGAGCCCAGTGCCCCTTGTTAACGTCAGGCATGCTGGCGGCACCCACAGTGCAGGCCTCTGGGCTCCCTGCTTCCCCGGGAGCAGTCAGGTTCACCCCCACATCTGCCATGTGTAACGAGAAAGAGTGGATGGCGGTGTGGCCATCCTGCACCACCTACATGGTGACCGCAGGAGGTGAGAGATCCCAGAGAAGCTGCTTCCGTGGAAAAGCAAGAACTCAAAGCCCACAAACCTGTGGGCTTGTCCCAAACATCCCCTGGAATTTGGAGTATCGAGCCCAGATACGTGGTCAGATTGTGGTCCTTCCGCCCCAGGGAGGAAATTACAAATGAGATGCACAAGCAGGGGCTGAACCTAGGTAGGGGTGAGCTCTCCTCCCCTCCATGGATTGGAGAACATGTGTTGTGGGTGGGAATATGCCCCACCCCATCACAGCTCCTCGGGGCTTTGTCATAAGCCACGTCTTAGTTTGTATACGTGCCTTTACTCCCCATTAAATTGGAAGTTTGGCCTCCTTATCTGGGATCTCCAGCACTCTGCTGAGGGCCTGGCACACGGTAGGGGCTTCATAAATGCCCAGAAGCGTGAGTGGAGTATCCAGTGTCTGGGAGCTGAGCCGGGTGGGCACAGAGTGCCTTCAGCGGTACTTCTGAGCAGCCTTGTGGTGGCAGCTGGTGTGGGTTACCTGCCAGGGGAGACATGGACCTCTGAGTTGGAGGCCCTTGCTGGACGGACAGTGCGGGGGTGTCTGCTGAGAAGCCCACTTCCAGAGAGTCACCAGGCCATGCCACAGTGGCTGGACATGGAGCCCTTGGCACAGCTGGCAGTATAGCCGGTGGTTTAAAGGCAGCCAGCCTGCCTGGGTCTGAACCCCGTGTCTGTCACCTTATAGTGTGTGACCTGGAAAAAAACACTTCTCCTCTTTGAACTTCTGTTTTCTCATCTGTAAAATGGGAAAATGATAAACACAACCCATGGGCCTAATGTAGGGATCATCTGTGAGGACGCAAATGGAGCAGCTGGCATTGTGCCTGGCACATGATTAAATCCCCAGTAAGTCTTAGCTCCTGTCGTAGTTTGTGCTTGTAGAATTCAGCTGTAGCTGCCTCTGCCTCTGGAAGCTTCTTTCTAATAAGCAGGTACTGATACAGCTGCTAGGTCCTGTGCTTGGCATTAGGAGTCCCAGGGCTGGTGAAACCCCACATGTCACAGAGATTTGCTTGGTCCAGACAGGTAGACTACAGTTGCATTTTGCAAATTAACATGGTTGGGGCTGGAAATAATTTGATGTGTTAGAGGCCCAGCTGCTGGGCATTCTGAGGGATTCCTAGAGGAGGCCCTGGGGGTGCTGACTTGGAAGGGCTGATGCTGAGGGACATCATGTAGCCACTTACCGAGAGGGGATCTGAGCAATAAGGGCATGCAGATTTGAGAACAGGAAAAAGATAAGGCAGAGTCAAGGCTGGCAGATTTTCCTACCCGAGGAGAAGTGCAAATAGCGAAGAAGGGGCATGTGGGGCTGGTGAACGGAGTGGTGTCCAAGTGGAGTTTCACTGCAAGATCTCGGAGCTGTCCGCATCTGCTCAGAGTGAGACTGGTCTATAGTTCTTTTTCCTGGTCTTATGCCTACTTTGCTGCGAACGGACTTACCTGGAGAAGTTTGATGAGTGATTGAAATGGTTTATGTTTTTTATGATAAACATTCTTTAAACAGAACACTGAAATGCTGCATCCCTGGGTGTTTAGTCTCATTGGCGAGGGTGGCGGTGGCTCTGTGGAGGCCAGGGAGGATGTGGGATGTCTGCTGCCAGCCCCCATTTCCTTGTCTGCTCAGGCTTGCGGCAGATGCAGGTCACTTGTATAAGAGGACAGGGAGCGAAGCTGCCAGAGGACAGAGGCTGTGGAATCGAGGAAGAGTGTGCATTGTCCTAGGAGAGGAGCCAGCACTTCTCCTGCACAGAGGGTGCCCTCAGGATGGCAGAGGCAAGGGGGCCATCTGTCACATCCCCATGTCTCCTTGAGCACCTGCCTGTCAGGTTGACAAAGTGGTCAGCAAGGAAAAGGCCAGAGCCTGCAAGGATTTTGCTTGGGGTGTATTTGTGAAAATGCAGAGGTGGCGAACTCTTGCTCTGAGCTCTGTGCAGAGGGGAATGTCCTCAAACTGCAAGGGAGGGGCGTTTGGTGCGAAGATGACAGGAAAGCCCTGCCTGACCCCAAATGTGAGTGGGCTACCAGGCAGGAGTGGGTGAGGCTTGTAAGGAGAAGCGTGTCGCCCTGTGTGGAGTGCCTGCTAGTGGGGCAGAGCTACCCAAGCAACACTGGGCACTGCCTAGAAATTCAGGTGTGCTTAAAGGTCGAGAGAGCAAAGCATTATGCACAGTGCACTTGTCTGAGTATCACAGATGTTCTCAGGTGTTATGAAGCCACTGCTTCCTTGTGTGTCACTGTGAATATGTGCTAGTTCTGTTTGAGTTCAGTTTTAAAATATCTCCTGAATAATTCAGTCCGAATATGTGTTGAGCTTCTGCTCTCAGCCAGGTGCTGCATGGACATGGTCTGCAGAGGGACGTGCTAATGCAGGAGCGGCCCGGTGGGGGACGGCAGCACAGGGCCCCACCTGCCTGCACCCGGCCCAGCTCCCTCGCTCCCTGTGCTCATGTGCCGTCCCCATCTGCCCACAACTTACAAGAGGAAGATTTGGGGGATTATTGGGACCATACGAACCTGTGCTTAGACTCCTGAGAGGTCCGGGAAGCACGGGATGTCCCAGCTGTCTTTCTGCTGCCCAGGCATCTGACATTAACCCCATCCACTCCGTTGGTCAGCCTGGCCAACACCAGCCTTTCCATCTTCATCCTGTGACAAACACGGGGCCTGTAGGGGGCCTCTCTTCCCGTTCCCAGGCCCTTCCCATCCCCTGCAGGCTGGGGACCTGTGACAAGTCCACTCTGAGCAGGAGGGCTCCCCGTGCCCTGAGGCACAAGACCGGGGTGGTCTGGAGGAGCCCGGTGGGATCCGGCAGTGTCTCAGATGGCCAGACACACACACGGAACTGACTGACTGTTTCTAGTGACAGTCTTTATACCCTGGGCTTTGGGTTATTTATGGGATAGGTATTTTCAGAAAAGAAAAAGTATCCACTGTCTTCTTATGAGCAAGAGAGAAATAGGGCGGAGGGGAGGCATTATGCTGTCTTCCCAAGAGAGATGAATAGAGCCTTCCTCTCTTCCCATGCATTCTTTCCTTTTTAAAAGGCTTTAAATCTTCATTGATGTATGGAATGGTTTCATCCTGCCTGTGAATCTCTGTGGGTAGTTCCACAAGTTTCTTGCACATAATACCAACCCTCTTTTTGGTCCTGTATGTACGTATATATTTCTAGAGTTGGGAATTTACAATGCTTTCCTACAAACCACATTCATTTATACCTTTTTTTTCCTCTATAAATTCAGGATAGCATTTGTCTTTGTCCCTTTGTTACCAGTGTATACAACGCCACACACAGCCTCGGGTTGCGGAAGTAAACGTACTTATTAACCTTGTAAAATGGGGCCGCCGGTCCCCTTTTTGAGAATGCTAGAGGAAGCCCTGGCTTGTTATAATTTAAACAGTGAGTGAAACTAATTGCTGGAAAAAATACAGCTCCTTCCCCAGAGCTGAAACACACAGGGGAATGTATCACCTGAAAGAATGGACTGCAGTGTTCCCTTCCAGTCCTGGTTTTAGCTGGACTTGGATTTTTGTCTGCAGCCCTCTAATTCTTACTATGCCACAGATCTGAGAACCTCTTAAGTGAAAGGATCTTAGGAAATGTTCGCATTCTTTTGATTCCTGGAAATCCTGTAGGGTTCAAGACCAGGCTCATGTTCAGGGAGCTACCCCTGACCCCGGCCTGCTCCCCACCCCACCCCAGGTGTCCAGGATACAAGCCCAGTCCTCTGCCTCCCCACCGGACTGCAAGCCCTTGAGGACAGGGAGTGTGGGGCTCACAGCGCTATTTCCAACCCCCACCAGAGCGTCCGACACATTAAATTCTCAGTGGAACAGAGAAAAAACTGTGCAGTCCCGGAAAGTACAGGTGGGAACTCAGCGTAGAGACCCTGTGCGAGGGATGCTTGTCCGAGGTGGCTGATTCAGTAATTGCCTGGCCATTTAGAGGTGTCCAAACACAGAGGGCTTTTAATCTGTTCGTCTCGCAAAGCAAGTGCTAATGTTCTGTAACTTCACATCCCTAACTCCACCCAAGAATGTGACGCCTTTCCAGTCTAGCAGCCAGCACAAGCCCCAGCCCTTCAGATCTGTTCCTGGTTTTAAAGCTTATTTTCTGATTTTCTGTCCATCTCTGCTTTCTCAGTCACGTTTGGCCCCAGTAAACCTTGGCCAGCCTGCCTGTTTGCCATCTTCATTAGGATGATGGCTGAGGAAGTGCTTGGCTGAGCCTGTTTACCACGTGAGGACCCCGACAAGCAGCATTTTAAGCTTTGAGGCTTCGGAAAGCAGACTTCAAGTCTTTCTTAAAAAGTTGCCCTTAATCCAGTGTCTGCAATGCTTCCCAGGGTTTGTTGCACTCTCTCTCTGAAGGAACTGTCTCTCATTCCTGCGGCTGCTGAGTACGGAAGGGGAATCCTTGTCTGGGGCCTCATCCCTCCTCTCCTTTTGGGGTCTAGACTGAGTGCCAGCCCTCCCAGGATGCTTCTGGGGCACCTGCTCTTTCTCGGCCTAGCATACAGCACTGGTGACTGGCCTTTGCTTACGAGGGCAGAGGTTTTCTCAGCCAGACACCCTGTTCTTGTGTCATTGGGATGACCACCTAAGCATCACAGAATGTTTGAGAATGACCGTGTCTCCTCCCTGGCCCCCCACCCCATCATGCTCTTTTGGGAACCCTGCATTTCTTGGAACCCTCCTTCACTTTTTTTGTTTCCTATTTTCTTTTTTGCTTCATTTTCCCCAGTTACCCAAGGACTATATATTACTTTAAAAATTTAAGACATGGGAAAATATGTTCCATGATTGCACACCATGTAGACAAACACAGGAAATGCTGGTTCCCCCCTCCCAGAACGGATATGGTTTCAGACCTTCGGCTTTGCAGCTGCTAGACACCCCTCCCACCAGGCTACCTGACGGTGCCAGAAGCAAAGCTGAAAACCCGGCCCAGGTCGCTGCCTTCGTGATGCTCCCAGTGACAGCAAGGTCGTGGTGTATGTCCTTCAGCCGCTGGCAGAGAAGAAAGGAAAGGAGCAGGAGGCCGGGAGGTGCCAGCTGTGGGGAGTGGGCTAGGCGGACCACCGACCCCGGGGTGGGCTTTGTGCTGAGTGTGGCAGGCACAGTGTGGTATGTACAGTTGTATGCCAGCCGCCTTCTTTCACTTATTTAAACTTAAGCATTTTACTCACGAAGTTTTTAGAACTTGCTCTAGGGGCTCTTCAACATTATGTCCTAAGTGATGTGACTCTCTAGATATATGGGAGGCAGTGTAGCAGAGCAGAAGCATGCAGGCTGGGCTGCGGGCCGACCTCATCCACATGCCCGCTGTCCCTTAGCTGCCTTCACTGGGGAGCACCCGGGCATTATCTGCAGCCATGGGTGCGCAGGGCCTTGCTCTGTACTCTAGTGCCTGTGCACAGAGGCTGCAGTGACGCCCTCCATGACCACACTCTTTGAGAGACACAGCTTCTAAGGGACCTGTCCCTGTGGTCACGGGAAATGGCTCCTCCCATCTGCAGCACCTGTGCCATCAGCTGGGCTTTGTTGGTTTTTGAGCCAGTTTAGTATATTTCTTAGGAAACTTGCACTCTCTGTTCTTTTCTTCAGTGACTCTTTCAAGAAACAAGGATTTGCTGTGTAGTGTCTTCCAGGCGTGGCCAGGCTCCGTGTGATGGGGTCAACACCGGGTTCTGTGTGCATGCTGGCTCAAGGAGTGTGGGGGCCCCTGTATGAGAGCGCATGGACCTGAGTTCCCAAGAGAAAGATACAGGTGGGGGCTTCAGGTGGTGGAGCGGCAAGGGCAGGAGTTCAGGGGCAAGAGAGGGCGTGTGTGCTCAGGATCCAAAGGTGAGCGTGGAGACAGGGACAGGCAGGGGGCCAGGGCAGGAAAGCCTTGTCCCTCTCACAGAATGTTAAACAGAGGTAAAAAGACTAGGCCTTGGAGGGTCTCATGTGGCATCAATTCCAGAATCATCTGTGACTAGCTGTGGGATCTCATCAACTCTCTGAGCCACCACTTGGCAGGAAGATAGAGCTGCAGGCCTTCCTTCTTAGGGCTCTATGTGAATTAAATGAAAAAGGGGATCTGAAAACACTGTGAACTGCAAAGGGCCTACCTACGGAGGCCATTATGAGATTATGAGAAGTGAGGGTAGTACAGGGCAGAAGGTAGTGGCATAAGATGCAGGCAGAGGGAGGGCAGAGAAAAACAGTACAGACACAAGTCTAGGTATGCACACATAGCCTTACACATGCACACGCCTATGCACCCCAAGCCCATATGCAGGCACACATGCATGCACACACATGCACTCTGTTCAGCTGTCGTCTTAATAGCTTTGCGTCTCCTGTGCCTGGTCTCATTAAGCCCTGCCCATCGTGGGTGTGCACTACCTTCTGTGAGTTGTCTTGACAGTGGCTCTGCTTTTCTGGAGCATTCTGCATCCTGTCTGCTTCCCCCATAGCGGAGGGCCAGAGGGCTGACTATGGTGGCTTGCAGCAGGTCCTGAGAACTAATCCGGAGGACACTAAGTGTGCCAGCGCCAGGAGGAGACCCAGGGCCCCTCTGTCCATTGCCTGGCCCACAGCCCCATGTGCCTTCCCTCAAGGACATTGATGTCATCTGAGAGAGGGATGTTCCCCAAGAGTCAGCTAATAAATAGGAACTTGGTTCAACTTAGAAACGGAGTTGAGGCATGAAGGATGCCTGAAGCAAAATGATCTCCCTGAGGTGGCAGAGGTGGCAGTGGGGTTTTCCCCCAGCAACACAGAGGGCGACCCTGTCTTGGAATCCCCCATGTGAAGGCAATCAGCATCTCAGCACATGGAGGATTGAGGAAGGAAGCCAGGAATGTAGGCAGCATCTAAATGAGGCCCTTGGTGGTGGTTTTCATTACAAAGGGTTATAAACCAAATCAATGCCATCTCAATAGGTGTCATTCTGGTTTCTTTTCATTTTAGGGCCAATAGAGCTTCTTTATTACAGAGCACCAGCAGCTTTAAACACTGTTATTTTAAATACCCAACTAGTAAGAGCCTTTCCTCCCTCCTCACCGCCACCTCTACGGGATTCAGCCGTGAGATACAGTTTTCTCTTCCTTGAATTAGTCTGTGTCATATTAGGATGTCCTTGAATGTCTCTGTGCTGGTCTGATGTCCTGGAGGGATCACGGTTGGTGCCGTTTGTGACTCAGAGTATTAGGGATTGAGTCGGGGTGTGGAGGGCTGCACACAGGTGAAGTGCTGTCCTTGTGGGGACTGTGCCAGAGCACTCTTCCCCGAGGCACACGGCCCTCCAGGCCGTGTTCCTGTTTGCAAGACGGCCCCCTGCACCCACCTCTCCCAGCCAGTGTTGCAGTTCCTGGGGACAGGATGTCAGGGCAGGAAGCTGTCCTTCCTGTCTGTCCCCCTCGGGCATTCTTGTGAGCACCTGTGTCTGAGGCATGGGGACCCTTTGATAGAGGAGTGTGTTCTTATTAAAGAGGAAATGGAAGTATGGGAAAAGGCGGTGCCGGGCTCAGATGCAGAGGACTGATGGGAGAATGGAGAAGAGGGTGTGGCCCTGTCGCTGCAGCCTTGGCTGAGTCCTGTGCTGTAGGCAGTGACCGTCAGCCCATCAAAGGTGTGGGGGCCTGCGGGCAGTGGCGTAGCCTGGACTGAACTATCTCAGGGCCTAGTGGGCAGGGTAGGGGCATGGGAGTGGGCAGGACATGGGTGCGAAGCCCCTCGGGGAGCTTCCCTCCTCTCAGCCTCCTTTCCTCTGAAGCTAGGGTGTTGTGAAGACCAGATACTATAGTTTCAGTCACATGCCTAATACAGCATCCAGTGTGTGGCATGCTCGCCCTCCTCTTCCTCCTCCTCTTTTTCTTCTTCTTATAGGTTGTTTGGGCAACTCTTAGCAAGAAAACAGTTCATCTCTGAGTCTCAGAGCCGTCCTCAGATGTGTCCTCAGCATTGTCCCATGTTTACAGGAGAATTCCTGTGTGTTCACCCGTGAGCCAGGCGCCGTGCTGGGCGTTTTTGTTCTTCCAGTACCTCTTTGTGGCTTCTTGTTAGGTCGCCTGGTACAGCGTTGGGGGTTTTTAGACCAAAAGTCATAAAATCCGGTCTCTGGTTCCAGCAGCATGGTACTGGGCAAGTCATTTCCTCTTTGGGCCCTAGCTCCTCTCCCGTAAAATAAGTGGATGGACCCTTAGGGCTTTTGGAGCCAAAAGAGGCCCCTCCAAACAGCCTGCCTTTTCCCAGCCTCCACACCATCTGGGTGGGCTCCTAGGGTCAGACAGAAAGAGGGCTGGTAGCAGCCTGGACTGGAGTCAGAGATGTTATGGGCTGTTCCCTTTATCACCACTCCCAGACTCTGCCTGTGGAGAGTTGTGGAAGTGCCACCAACGCCTCCCACCTGCCTGCTGAGACTGTCCTGTTCTGGGATGGGAGAGCCTGTCCTTGCTGCCAGGAAGCTGTGGGTTCAGTGGGAAGGTCTGCACAGAAACAGCCGTGTGGAAGGACCTGGGGTGCTCTGGCAGCTCCTCCTTCTTAAGTAAGGAGTTTCTTGAATCTTGAGAAAGGTAACTTGCTAGGAAGGATTTTTACAAAGAAAGTAGTGAGGGGACCTGTCGGACAGGAGCTGTCAGGACAGGTAGGGAAACAGCGAAAACGCTAGACCTGTGAGGCAGCCTGGCTCATGAGAGTAGACAGGGAGGGCTGGCAGCCACAGAAGAGAGGGAGTCCGGTGGGAAGCCACCCATCGGCACGAATAGTGCGCAGCAGTGTGCCTGGGTCTGACAGTGACGTGGTTTAGGTTCTAGAACAGTTGAGGGTGGGCAGAACTGCAGAACTCAGACCTGATGGGGGAACACTATGTGATCCCATGAGATACGATTTCTGTTATGCTCTCTGTGCTCATAATTTAGCTGGAAGATGTGTTAGATACAGCATTTAGGGTAATGGAGTACCCATCTCCAGGGATAATGACACCGTGAAGCCTATTATTTCCACTGTGGAGAACAGTTTCAAGCCTCCACTAATAGATTAAGCTTGTAGAGTGATCACTTTGAGCAGAAAAAATGGTTGAGAGCTGTACAGCCAGCCACGAGCAGACGGGGATGTGCAAAGAGTGATTATTTACCCCTGTCGATCTGTGACATGCAATCTCATCAGTCACTGTTGCGCTGCAGCTGCAGAGGAAGGCCTCTGGACTTGGGGCCGGCCAGACCAAGACCCACCTTTTGCTGCATTCCAGTTCTTTGGCCACACATGAGTCACTGGACCACTAGAAGTTCCGTTCAGGAAAGCCACAACACGTGTACATGATTGTTGCGAGGTGTGGGAGAGTGTCCAGCGAATCCCAAGGGGCCACAGGGATATTGGAGTCTATGGGAACATGAAAGGAAGTCCAGGGTTTGCAGACAAGAGAATGAGAATGTAAGAACAGAGTGTGGATCATGGAACACTTGGAGTGTGTGAAGGCAGGAGGGGATGGGGCTCACTCTGCAGAAAGCCCCTTCCATAAAGCAGCTCCCCTACCCTGGCTGCCCCAGTCATTATTCTTCTTCCCACAGTGTTCTGTACGGGCAGCATCCATGGGGCAGGCAGAGCCACCCACAAGAATGTAAATGTGACCTGGCGGCTGTCAGCAGCCCAGCTCCGAGGACACTGGTTGCTGGTGGTCTCAGTAAAATGAGTGTGTGGCCACACAGATCCCCTTACAACCGCGCTGGCTGAGGATCAGCTTTGCAGCTTGTGTGCGTGCACACTTAACACTTGTCTATACTCTCATAATGGGCAGTGGGTGAATTTAACAGTGATTCCATTGGACAAAGTCCTGTAGCTGAAAATTGGAAAAAATATTATCTTTAAGTAGACTTAATACTTAAAAAAGGCAATATGGGCAAGAAATATAAATCTTCAGAGGAGTACTGAGAAAACTACAATTCTCAGTCTTCTTTTTTTTATTAAGGTATCGATATACACTCTTATGAAGGTTTCACATGAGCAACATGTGGGTACTACATTCACCCATATTATCAAGTTCCCCTCCACATGCCACTGCAGTCACGGTCCATCAGCATAGTAAGATCTCAGAGTCACTACTTGTCCTCTCTGCTGCACTGTCTTCCCTGTGACCTCCCCCCCACACACACCATGTGTACCAATCATAATACCCCCTCAATGCCCTTCTCCCTTCCTGCCCACCCACCCTTCCCCACCCCTCCCCTTTGGTAACCACTAGTCCGTTCTTGGAGTCTCTGAGTCTGCTGCTATTTTGTTCCTTCAGTTTTGCTTCATTGTTATACTCCACAAACGAGTGAAGTCATTTGGTACTTGTCTTTCTCTGCCTGGCTTATCTCACTGAGCATAATACCCTCTAGCTCCATCCATGTTGTTGCAAACAGTAGGATTTGTTTTCTTCTAATGGCTGAATAATATTCTATTGTGTATATGTACCACATCTTCTTTATCCATTCATCACCTATGGAGATGATCATGTGATGTTTGTCCTTTTTTTTGTTGATGTGCTGTATAATGTCGGTGCATTTTTGAATATTGTACCATCCTTGTGTCCCTGGAATAAATCCTACTTGATCATGATGGGTGATCTTTTTGATGTAGTTTTTAATATGGTTTCCTAGTATTTTGTTGAGTATTTTTGCATCTATGTTCATCAGGGATATTCATCTGTAATTATTTTTCTTTTTTTGTGGTATCTTTGCCCTGTTTTGGTATTAGAGTGATGCTGGCCTCATAGAATGAGCTTGGAAGTATTCCCTCCTGTTCTATTTTTTGGAAAACTTTAAGGAGGATGGGTATTAGGTCTTCACTAAATGTCTGATAAAATTCAGTGGTGAAGCCATCTGGTCCAGGGATTTTGTTCTTAGGTAATTTTTTGATTACCAGTTTAATTTCAATGCTAGTAATTGGTCTATTCAGATTTTCTGTTTCTACTTGGGTCATTCTTGGAAGGTTGTATTTTTCTAGAAAGTTATCCATTCTTCTAGGTTATCCAGTTTGTTAGCATATAATTTTTAATAGTATTCTCTAATAATTCTTTGTATTTCTGCTGTGTCCATAGTGATTTTTCCTTTCTCATTTCTGACTCTGTTTATTGTGTATACGCTCGCTTTTTCTTGACTATGTAACAGTACTTAACTTGCTTATTATGCTATTACAAACACAATCTAAAGGTTCTTTTCTTTTTCTCCCTACTTTTTATTCTTCCTCCTCTCTTTATATGTTAGGTGTCATATTCTGTATTCTTTGTGTATCCCTTGACTGACTTTTTGGGTAGCTGATTTCATTTTGTATTTGCTTAGCAATTAATTGGTCTACTTCCTTTACTGTAGTTTTGTTTTCTCTGGTGACAGCTACTTAGCCTTAGGAGAACTTTCCTCTAGAGCAGTCCCTTTAAAATACACTGTAGAAATGGTTTGTAGGAGGTAAATTTCCTCAACTTTTACCTATCTGGAAATAGTTTAATCCCTGCTTCGAATTTAAATGATAATCATTCCAGGTAGAGTATTCTTGGTTTGGGCCCCTCTGCTTCATTGCGTTAAATATATCATGCCATTCCCTTCTGGCCTTTAAGGTTTCTGCTGAGAAGTCTGATGTTAGCCTGATGGGTTTTCCTTTGTATGTGATCTTTTTTCTCTCTCTGGCTGCTTTTAATAATCTGTTCTTGTCTTTGAGCTTTACCATTTTAATTCTTATATGTCTTGGTATTGTCTTCTTTGTGTCCCTTGTGTTGGGAGATCTGTGCACTTCCATGGCCTGAGAGACTGTTTCCTTCCCCAGATTGGGGAAGTTTTCAACAACTATTTTCTCAAAGACACTTTCTATCCCTTTTTCTCTCTCTTCTTCAGGTACCTCTATAATGAGAATATTATTCCGTTTGTATTGGTCACACAGTTCTCTTAATATTCTTTGATTCCTATAGATCGTTTTTTCTTTCTGTGCCTCAGCTTCTTTGTATTCCTGTTCTCTTAATTTCTGTTTCATTTACCATCTCCTTTACCTCATCTAATCTGCTTTTAAATCCCTCCATTGTATGTTTCATTTCAGATACTGTATTTTTTAAAGTTGCCATCTCTTTCTTGAAGTCCTCCCTGAGGTCTTTCATATTTTTCTGTAGCTCCATCAGCATGTTTATTATTTGTATTTTGAAATCTTTATCAGGAAGACTGGTGATTTCAGTTTCACTTAGCCCTTTTTCTGATGTTTGTGGGATTTTGGTTTATACCAGCTTCCTTTGCCATTTCATGTTTGTATTGATTACTATGGAATAATAACTTTGTGTAGGTGCTGCCTTCTAATGCCCGGAAGCTCTACTCTCTGGAGCTGCCCAGCACCTAGAGCGATGGCAGACATTGCAGGCAAGTGATGCCAATGCCTGTCAGGAGGAAAGAGCCCTTTCCTGCTTCCTGGATGTGGTGCCTGCCTCCACTGCCAGGGCCAGTAGGCCAAGCACACAGAGAGGAGCCTCTGCATTACACCCCTGTAGCTGCCATAGGCGGGTCCACCCTCTGGCTGGCCTGGTGTGATGGCGGGGGCAGAAGGTTTGCAAATCGAAGCTGGCCGGGAGGAAGGAGTGGCAGACTGCGTATCATGGTGGGGTGCCTCGGCATGCATCACCAGCCAGGGTGATGGAGCGTCTGAAGTTACGGAAAGTTCCCAGCCTGCTGCGCTGAGTGTGTCAGGACAATTTTGTCCACCTGTACTTTCTCCTGAGCAGCAAGCTCTGTGTAATCCTTTCCCCTTTAGCAGCCCTGTTGCTCTTGGCAAGTCTTTCAAAGTACCCGCCTTTTGTTCCAGAGTGGCCAGTTGTGGTCACCTGTTCTCCACAAGTGGCTGGACTCTCAGTCTTTCTGAGTATTCCGCCTGTCTTTGCATTTCAACCCTGCTAATCTCCAGAGCACCATGTAACGTAGGTTCGTGCTCCTGGAGCCGATCTCCAGGGCTGGGTGTTCAGCTCTCCTAGGCTTCTACCCGCTCCGCACTCCATTTCTCTTTCTCCCACCAGTGAGCTGGGGTGGTGGGAGGGCTTGGGTCCCACCAATGCATGGCTTTGCTACTTTACCTTTTTCTGTGAGGTCTTCTCTTTTCCCCAGATGTGGGCAGTCTGTTGCAGTCATCTTTCCAGTTGCTCTTTCAGGATTAGTTGTATTTGTTGTATTTTCACATTATATGTGGTTTTGGGAGGAGGTTTCTGTCTCCCTTCTCACTCCTCCATCTTTAAGCCTCTCCCCCAGTCTTGCTTCTTGCATTTAGTAAATTTTGATTCCTGGAGCGCCACCGACTGCATGATGCATGCCCTTTGAAAACCTCCAGTGTCTTCCTTTGTAAGATCAAGTCTCAGTCTCAGCTGGTGATCAAGGCTTTTCAAGATGTGTGAACTCCATTTCAGGCCTCCCCTGCCTCCTCTCCCCAGCATTCCCTCCCTCCTGGGACTCGTGCACATGACAGACATCCCCTGGAAACCTCCTGCAGCTCAGGAGTGGGCTCTGGTGTCTGGCTCAGCCAGGAGCGGAAGGCTCAGTGCAGTGAGGGGTTCAGAGAAGAAGTTGAGGAGGGACCCAGGAATCCTCCTGGCTTTTTGGATGGGCTGAGGTGCTGTGTGGAATGCTGGGATCTGGGAACAGACCCCAACAAAGGGTTGTGGAAACAGAGAAGAGGACATCTCAGTGAGTGAGGGTGATGTCGGTTTAGCAGTATCAGATGGCATGGAGCCTTCTGGAAAGGTGACACCAGAACTCTGCCCAGCAGGTTTGGCAGTTGGTGGGTGACCTGTGGCCACATGCCTCCTCTTTGCTCACTGCTCCTCTTCACCCACAATGCCTTTAACCACCATCTGGGCAACCTGCCTTCCACGAAGCAGCCCCTGGGCCTTATGCAACAGGGTCGGCGCTGTTTTTCCCTGATTTCAGGCATGGTGTCTTCATCTTGGGTTTTGCCCTCATTTCCTCCCCCTCTGGGTGCTATATCTGTGTCTTAGGGTTGTGCAGAAGGACAGGAACTTTCAGCTGGTGGACATCCCTCTTAGTGATGACTTCCTCACCTGAATTTCAGCTTTGATGGCACCATTACCTAGATAATGGCGTCGTGCCCCCAGGCATGCCTCAGAGCTCGTGTGTGGGTTGGTCTCACCGTGTTTACCACACTGTCTGTTTGCCTGAAGGGCAGTGGGCTTGCTTTGCCCTGGCACAGGTCACCCTGCTTTCACCTTTTCCTTTGTTCAGAATTACTGACAATTCAGAGGAGAAAAGCATTTGCTATGGACTCCCTCCCCTTTTCCCAGCCTCTTGCAAAATAAATAAATCAGCATTTACCTCTGAAGTTTTCGTTCACAGTACATATTCCCATTTAAAAAATGAAATTGAAACAAACAGTAAAAGAAGAGAAAAAGGCCATGATTCACTTTAGAAAAATAAATCAGGCTAAATGTATGAAGTTTTCACCTAGGACAGCTCTCTGGCACCTGGGGAGTTATGCTGAAATTAGAAGTTCTTCCAATCCGTAAGTTCAGGTGGTGCCCACCCCAGAGGTGCGTTCTCCATTTTTCTCTCTAAATTAAGTTCCCTCTGCTGCAACAGCCTTCCTGCTCACAGGGCCTGAGTGGGACCCCTCAAAGCCAGATGGGAGAGAGCCTGGGGCTATGGTGTGCTACAGCCGGGCGGGCAGGGAGGAGGGGATGGTCCCATGCCAGACTTCAGCTGGGAAAGGAGTCAGAGCACGTGCATGGGAACTTGCGGAGGCTGCTGGAGCAAACCCTGGCCCCTTGGCAGTCCTGGGCGTCTTTGCTCCTCCTGCTCTCTGCTGGAACCCCATCCCACCCGCCTCCTGAGGCCTTGCCTCTGAGCGCCCACCCCACACTGCCACCCCCTCCAGGAGCGTCACAGCTCTGCAGACCATCTTCATTCTGCTCCTGTGTCTGCTCTGCCAGAGAGTGGTTTTTCTTAGTGCCTGTCATGGTCTCTCATGTCTAGTGGGTCACCATTCAACAGTACTGGGTGCCAGGTTGCCTCTGGGAAGAACTGTCACAACAGCATGGCTTCTGCACTCAGGAAGTAGAGTCTAGTGGGACCTGATAGAGGAGTGGCCAGGGTTTGGTGGAATGAAGGAATGAATGAGCGAGCGATTGTCATTCCACAGTACCTTTCAGGCAGCAGGGATTTGAGAATGTGCTGCCAAATGAACGACAAAGGCTTGGAAAGGGCAGTGATGTCGCTGGGCACCCACTCTGTATACAGAATCTCCTTTACTTCTCCCAGCGATCCTCTTCTGTGTGCATTGTAGTCCCTAATATACAGATGAGAAAACTGAGGGCTGTCTGGGAAATTGTCTGGCCCAAGTCTCATAGCTAATCATGATGGAGCTGATGTTGGAATCCTGCTAGAGTAGGGCAGAGCACATGCTCTTGCTACCTTGCCCTTTGGACCTGCCTTGGAAAGGACGGTTCTCTCTAACATCCCACCTGTGCCTCTGAGGATTCCCTTTCCATAGTGAAACATTCCCGACCCTTTTATTTTCCTCCTGGGCTTGTATTCTGACATTCTGACCCTTGAGTTATTTTTGCAGCTCCAGGGTCTTGACTCTTTCAAAATCCTCCCCATGTTCTTTCTATTATTTTTCTTCTCAAGATCAAAGATAGTTGTCATTTAAAACAGGCTGGAACCCACAGAGTCAGGGACAACATGTATTACTAGCATCAGCTGGACTCTGGCCTTGTTTGTAGTCTGTCTGCTTGGAACTACAGAGAAAGCCCTGGTTCTAGGACCCAGCGGGCCCTCCACTGACTGAGGCCCCTGCAGACTGGCCTCTGCAGCCCTGTGGTGTGGGTTTCCAGCAGGCCACTCCCTGGCATGCCAACAGCCTTATGCTGGTGGATGACACTGGGGAAGTGAGTCTTGTGGGGCGTCTTCTCCCTCCTAGTATGATACTGATCGTCAGAGAGAGTTGAGTGCCCAGAGTGAGTGAGAAGATAGATAATCCAGGATAAACCTAGTCCCTTTCTCAGTGCCCAACGGACCAGCTATGAGTTTCCAGGAGCCCCCTACCAACCCTCAACGGTTGCAGTAAACAAGTAACTATGCTCTCTTCCAGCACTCATCCCTCAGCATCCCCCACACCTCTGGGCGGCAGGCTGGTATCAAGAGAAGAGCTTGGACTTGGGGTTTGAACTTGGGTTCCACCACTGCCACAGCCGGGGCCCCTGGCCATGTTGCTTTGCAACACTGAGTGAGCACCACTCTCTTCATCCATAAACCAGGCTGAGAGCAAGCATAGAGCATTGTTCAGAGGATTATGTGCTGTAGAGACAAGCTTCTGGAACATTCTAGGTGCTCCACAAGCCCTAGTTGTGATTGCAGTGTTGTGGCTGAACGCAGAAGTAGGGCCTGTGTGACCTTTCTCTTGCCCTCACATAGGTAACCGACGAGGAGCCCACCTCCAATCACACGGTCATGATCCAGGAGACCCTCCAGCAGGCCTCTGTGGAGCTGGCTGAACAGCACCACCTGGTGGTGTCCTCTGACGATGTGGAGGGCATCGAGACAGTGACTGTCTACACGCAGGGCGGGGAGGCCTCGGAGTTCATCGTCTACGTGCAGGAGGCCGTGCAGCCCGTGGAGGAGCCGGCCATGGGGCAGCTGGCCCAGGAGCTCTAGAGGACATGCAGCATCCACAAAATGCCTTGGGGCAGGGCCAGCCTTCACAGGGCACTCAGGAAAGGGAGGCCATGGAATGGAGCTCTCCTCTGCACTTCCTGCCCAGGCAGCCAGATGGAGCTCTCCTCATCTACTTGAGGTGGACAAGGCAACTGGTCCAATCACCAGCAATATAGGCCTTACAGCCCCAGCACAGATACACCCCCTTCCCCCATATCATCTGCTTCAGGAAAGACTTCTGCATCAGCTCCCCGAACCTGGCATCACACCCTTTGCTTCAGGACTCAAGAGACCCCCGGTCCCCACCAGCACCTTGCCTGAATCACATCCCCAAGTATCGCAACCCCATCCATGTGCCAAGTCTTCATCTGGGACCGCTGTGCAACCTGCTGGAAGGGACACAGCATCACAGAGAAAGTAACCATATGCTTTTGAAACACCTCCTGGGGGGAAGGGGGAACGGGGTCCTGTTTGTCTACAAAGTTCTACCTTCCTCAAGTATCGAGGATACCAGTTGTCCCATGGATTAATAACCATGGTGTGATGACTTCCCAGTCCCATCTTAGGTGGGCTCTCAGCTTACTGTCTTGGAATTCTTTTGCTTTTTAAAATGCACTTTTACTATTCACCTCCTGTTCTACCGTGAGGGGGATAGAATAAAGACATTGTCTGCCTGAGTACTTGAGTTCCTCGTTAGGGTGCACAGTTAACATTTCCCCTCCCTGAATCAAAATTATGGGTTTGGGCCCCACCCAGCACCACCCCATGGGAGACCCAAGCCCTTAAATGCAGGTGCGGATGCTCTTTCTCTTTCTAAAGCATCGGATTTGCTTTGGGGCTTCTGTCCAAGGTTAGTGGGCTCCTCTTTCATTTCCCAGAACCTGGCATTTGATTTGCTGCAGCTGAGACATGTTAGCGCCACTCCTTCCCACTTCTTACTGAAAAAAAGAAATGCGCTGATGGTCAGAAGCCTACAGGACACACTCTTGTTGGACTAAGGCTTCCATTCAGGGGCTCATGAGAAATCCCATACCTTTCTGAGCCTCTGCTCTGTACACAGCATTGTGGGGGCACCGAGGGGTGGCCTGCTGCACATTGCCCAGCCCTCGGGTCTCTTGACGTCATAACCCACCAGCTGACTCCCTGAGGTCAAGATCTGTTTCCTCTGAGAACCCTTTCTTCAAATGAACTATCGTGCTGGTAGGAGCAGATGTCCAAACGGATGAGAGGTTGCTCTGGTTGAAGAGGGCGGAGTCCCAGCCCTGACACTTGGCCTTCATTGTTACTCCTTGGCCCACCCAGCTGGACCTGAAGGCACCTCTCTGGGAGGCATAAAAGCTGCTGCTCTCGTACCAGGAGGAAAGTGACTTCTTGCCCTAATCGTGAAGGAACAGAAGGGCCTCTGGAGTTCAGAGGAAGGAAGAATCCTCCTACTTGGCTGAGCTAGGGAAAGCTTCATGCTGGAGGTTGCCTGTGATCGGGGCTTTGTAAGCCAGACAGACTTTGCACTTGCAGGGACAGGGGTGGAGGGAGAGCGGAGGAAATTAAAAAGAAGAGTAACTGAACTGGGGGACAGCATGGGAAGCAGACAGTGAGACAAAGGCCCTCCCTTTGGCTGGTGGGTAGCTCTAAGGGGAGAGGCAAAAAGATCAACTAGAAGAACAGGGATGAGAGGGGATGGATATTGATTTTATCCAACCGTGGGGAGGTGGCAGCCATTGGATAGATCCAGGCTGGGCTGTGTGGGACAGACAGTGATCTTATCCAAACATCAGGAGGGGCCATGCTGAGATGACTGAGCATTCAGGTTGGAGGCAGAGAAGCTGAACTTAGACCCAGTTCTTCCACTTACCTGAGTGACCTTGACATGTTTCTATAGCTGTCTGAGTTCTAGTGTACTCATCTCTAGAATGGGTCTGATAATAACTGCTAACTCCTAAGATTACTAAAGGATTAACTGAGCCAACCCCATGGAGCCACTAGCAGAGTAGCTGGCCCACACTCTGTAAATATGCTATTATTTGTATTCCTAGGCATGGGGCACAAATGTGAATATGCCTCAAACTCCTCCTTCAAAGAGGTCACAATGTAGTAGGAGACACCCGACATGAACAAGCAATAGGGAAAGTCTCACTGCATGTGCCGAGTGCTTGAGGGAGGCTGGGGGTTGCCGCCTATCCCTTCTAGTGCCCAGACATGGGCCTCAGAGCAGAACTGGTGGGGCCACGTGACCCTGTAGAGCAGGTCGCAGGTCTCTACTGTCCACACAATGGTTGGCAGAGCTCGGAGTCCGGGTGGCTTCAGGCCTACGTCAGCCCTCTGTGCTGAGGCCCTTGAGAGCCGGATGGTATCCTTTCTGAGATGCACATCCAACATGTGCCACTTCTTTGTGTCATCAGTGACCCTAAAGTCATTAAGAGATCTTGTTCTAACTTATAAAGCCCCCATGAGGAACGATAATTGCCCTGGGCTGGCGTTTGGTGTGAATGTGCTGAGTATTGACTAGGTCACTTTAAGTCCTTGTGCACTTTTAAACTTAAACACAGATAAGTGGGAGCAGTGGCTTTAAACATTCAAAGTCTAGGTGTATGGGAGGTGAGGTGGGCCTCTACTGGAATCATGATTCCGGGCTTAGACAGTCTGCTGTGATATTGGTTAACCTTTATGAATATTCATCTATACAATGAGTTGCATATTTGTCCCATTTCCCTAATTTGTTTTAAGGCCTTAGCGTGACGGCATATATCAAAGGACGCAGCACACTGTATCGCACACACTAGGAGCACAATTCTTTCCTTCCTGGGGGGTCCCTGGGAGAGCCCCATGGCATATGACAAGGCAGCTGGAACAGAGACATCTCATTTGCTGGTCTGTAAGCAGAGTTGAGGTTCAGGGCAGTCCAATATGGGGTCCATGTGCCGTGCAGTTGTCAGGGTTCACTGCTGCCCCATTGTTGGGGTTCAGTTCAGTACAGTTGTCAGGGTTCAGAGCAGTCCGTTTGGGGTTCAGTGTAGTCCATTTGTTGGGGATCATGTGCAGTCCATTCAGGGTTCACACGCAGTTCAGTTGTTAGGTTCAGTGCAGTCCAGTTATTGAGATTCAGTACAGTACAGCTGTCAGGGTTCAGAGCAGTCCAATTGTTGGGGTTCATGTGCAGCCCAGTTTGTGGTTCATTGCGGCCCAGTGTCAAGCGCTGTCACATCTGTTTTCCTTTCCTGCCAGGCCTCAGTGCCCGGTGTGCATCCCCTCCCTCATCTGTTCAGCAGTGACTACTCGATTACCTCCAGTGGCCAGGCACTGGGCTGGGAACTGGGAATATAACTTACCCAGGACACATGGCCCTAGACCTCAAAGAACTCACCATCCAGTCAGAGGGGAGAGGAGTGAGCAGGTGATGGGAAGGTCCAGTGCGAGCTGCTGTGGGAGCAGAGCAGGGATGCTAGCAGGACTCAGAGGGGAGCCCCAGGTCCAGGCAGAGCAGGGCAGCATGACACGAGGCTTGACCTAACATGACCTGCTTGGAAAACGGCAAGTGCTGAAGGCCGAAGCCAACGAGGACCAGCCCCACCCTGTGCCGGACGCTCCACCAGCATCATGTCACTGACCCCACACCACTCCTGTCCAGTTTCTGCCCATCTGACAGAGGGAAACAGGTCAGAAGGCTGAGAAAGTTGCCCAAAATCTACAGTTAGGAAGGGGTGAAGCCGGAATTGAGAAGTGGGCTGTCTGACCTGGGAACTGCTCGCAGCTAGTACCGTGTTGCAGCTGGAACCTCGGGAGCCTGGGGCACCTAGCAGGGAGAGAGCAGGGGGCAGGGGTGCCTGACGGCTGGGCAGGAGTCGGGAGGGAGGGACAGAGTTTATATCTACATTTAATGCCATTTTATGCCATTCACAGTATTCTTTTGTATCTACAGACTGTTTTCATCTGAGTCACGAAATCATCCAGCCCTTGGCGCACCCCCTGCAGGGTTGTTCCTGGGAGCATTTGCTCACAGCAGATGCTGTGCAGCCGACTGTTTGCCCTGCCCTGGAATTACTGAAAACACAGAAATTTGAGTAATTGTCCGTGTTACAAAACCCCTGTGGTGTTTTGGTTATTGGGGCAGGGGAGCTGTGTCCCTAAGTGCTTTCCTGGGAAGCTAATGCTGAGCTTGGTGGGGGGTGCTTTTCTGAGCCACATGGCACATTCAAACACTTCCCTGTTAGCTGGCTGTATTTCCCGCCAAGAGAAGTGAAAGTCTGTGCCGGAAGGCTCACTGGGCTCCTCTTTCCTGTTTATAATGCAATGTGATCAGTACCCACGTGTGCCAGGAAGCACACTAGGCTGTTTACTGTGCAGCCTCATAGCCAATCGAATCCAACCTTCCCATCCACCTGTGTCTGAGTAAGAGAACCCCTGGCACTTCCAGAGTGCTTACTCTGGGCGGGGTATAGGTGTTCTCCAGTTCTCACAGTGACCCCGTGAAGTGGGTGTTATCCTTACGAGTTCTACGGATGGAGAATATTAGCACAGAGAGGTTAAGAGACTTGCTCAGGGTCACACAGAAAGCAGCAGAGTTAGAATTTGAGCTCAAGCAAGATGGTCACTCATGACCACCTCTTCTCTCTGCCAACTCTCCTCTCCCTTTTATAGCTGAGAAAAGAGAGGGTAGGGGAGTAACCTGTGTCGAGTGACCCTCGAAGCCAGAGTGCCGTGTCTGGGGTGTGAACAGTATGAGGGCCCCATCCCACCAGCTACTTCTTGGACTCTGTGTGCCGTGTTGCCTCCCCTGTTCTTGTCTAGTCCTGACACCAGAAAGGCAGAGTAAGCACAGGGTGTGGGAGCCGAGGTCAAATTCTGACAGGGACAGGGTTAGAGGCGAGGGGCTGAGGTCCCCTACATTTAGCTGTGAGGCAAGAGCAACAGTGAACAGGAGCCAGCGGGAGCCAGGAGACGCAGGGCCAGCCCAAGGTCAGAGACAGAGTTGGGGCAAGAGAGGGGGACCAGCCAGGAGGGCCTGCCCCGCATGGGGCTGGAGGAAGCCAAGGGCAGCATGGCCCTTGAAGTCCCCTCGCTCTGTCCACCAGGCGCCCCTTCAGCCAGTGTTCCGTGCCAGCAGCCCTAATGCCACCCTGCATCTGGGCAGGCATCCGCTCTGCGCTGTGGACTCACCGCCCAAGCTTCCTCCATTAAGGAAGGGAGAGACGGCCAGACTTGAATCAGGATCGGAAGCCAGGCCAGATGGACGTGGGCCTGACCCCACCCGTGAGGGCTTGTGTGGCGTTGGGAGGTCGTGTCACCTCACATCTGCACTAAGGGGGACAAGAGAGTATTCGCTGCAGGGCATTAACAGCTTGCCCTGTGGTGGGCTCTGCACCGTCTTTAGTGCAGTCCTGGGAAGTGTGTGCCAAAGAAGGTACCGCGGGGAGTTTATGAAGTGGCCCCAGAGGTGGCAGGGTAACTGAGAGAAGGTCTGTGACCGGCTTAGCACAGAGTCTGGGGTGCAAGGACGGCCCTGGTCCCTCAGTGCTCAGGACGGGGGCCATGATCTTTCACCATGGCCGTGTGGCCCCAAGGCCGAGCTGTTAGCTGCTCTGAGTTTTGTTACTTTTGAGGGGACAGTGGCTCATTTTATAACCTGTATCTACAGGGCATACTTAGCCAATTGATTTCTCCTGTAATAAGTATCTAACACTCATCAGGTATCGCCAGTGATGATTTCCCCCCGTTCTTTGGTTCCATCTTTCCGATCAGGAGGAAAATGACTGGTCCCTAATTCATCTCCCCACCCGACGACCCCTTTTCAAATTTCACGTGGACTGTCCGCCTTGCCCTTGGATGGGATCCAGGTTCCCATCAGTCTCCTCCCAGGAGTAATACTTTTAAATTGTGGCAGGAAGTCTTTGGGAATCAATTAAGTAGACTAATACTTAATTGAAGAAAATTGGAGAAAAAAAGAAAGTGTGCTAAATGGGGACTTAATTTACCATGCATCACAAAAAAGTAATTATTTTCAAGTCAACTCAGCCCTTCTCTTAGCCATGGCAGGGACACGTTTGGGTTTGATATTTAAAACTCTAATCGATCACTGTCACCATTCCTGCTGCAGTTTGAAGCTCTGGTGGCTCGTAGCAGATAACAGTTGTGACACTTCCTGCAGGCTAAAAAGGCAGCGAGGTTTGCTGTGTAAACTATCATAAAGCAGACAAGGGGGAAGGAAGAAGGCCGCGTCGGGCCAAAGTTGCCTGTGGTGTCTGCTCTCCCCGCCCCCATGCTCAGTCTCGGTCCTTCCATTCTGCTCCTCTTTTCTGACTGACCCAGAATCAGACCCTTGGGACATGGAGAAATGTCCCAGGCATCAGCCCTGCCATCAGGGGTCTCGTGATGGACCAGCCAAAACTTAAGGGAAGGACAGCTGGCAAGTACCTGGGATGGGCACTTGGGGCACACGCATGCCACCCAGTCACCGGGACGGAAATCAGCCTTGGCAGACAGGTTCTGTAGGCTCGGGACGAGGGGTCTCATCTGGTTTCTGTCCCTTGTAGGTCACAGCATGTTGACGATAATAGTCAGGAGCATCTGCCCGGTCGAGGGGTCTGTAGACCCATTAGCCGGCACCCTGTGAAGTGTGTTGTGGGCACCTGCACCTTTGCCATGTCTGAGGTCATGGGTTCGCCACCTGCTAGCTGCTCCATCACATAGTCTCTCTGAGCCTCAGTCTTTTCATCTCTGAAATGGAGATCATGGCAGCGGCTTTCTCATCGTGTTGTCTGTGGCTTAGATAAGATGCTACACACCCATTCCTGGCAGAGCTCAGCATCCAGAGGGGTTTAATGATTCCAATCTTAAGACATTGTCACTATTTTCCTTCTGTTGTAACCGTGGCAAACGCACAAGTAGCAGAGTAGCTGGAAGGTGGCTTACTACCAAAGGGCTCCAGAGGCCGGAGAGTCCAGAGGAGACACCCCAGTTTGCAGGGATCAGGAGGGACAGTGAGAGAGCACTGCGAATGTAGAGCAGAGGTGACCCACGAGGCCCAGGCTCCGGGAGCTGAAGGAGTTTGGGGAGGAATCAGGCAGCTTCCTTTCCAGATGAGCAGGCTGGGGCCCCGGGACAGAAAAGGGTCCACCCAGATGCACAGAGCAGTGTGTCTGTGGAACACCAGCTGTGCTGCAGATGAGGGGTGTGTCCTGGGAGGCCTAGGTGCCAGCTGCAGCGTGCCTGGGCACATACTGTGGTGCCCACCTCTGAGGGCCACCTTCATCCTTTGCTGCTGACCTTACTGCCCTGACCTGCTGCCAGCAGGGGGCCGGAGACACACCTGGTAACAGCCATTGCAAATCACCCAGTGCAAGGACAGGGCCCTGGGGGGTATAGCCATCAGTGAAAGAGAGCAGTGGGTCACTTCCCCCTTGTGTCACCAGCTCAGTCCTCTCTCCAGGCTGACTCAAACCTCCGGTGCCCCTGTGGCGGGAGACCCACTGGCCGGTGGAGGGAGGAAGCCCTTAGCCTTGGACACTGCAAAGCTGGAAGTCTATTCCTAGCCCCCTCAAGACCTTGAAATAGGTCCCAAAGTGCCTTGTTTCTTTGGGGAAAGCAAAGCTTTTCTTGGAAGATTTGCAAACCTAAAGCCATCTGTTCTGTCGCCTTGTCCTATGCCTGGCCATCCTTGGTGAGTCTGTAAGTCGGGGAGGTTAATGCTGACCTGTGAAGGCAGCAGGAGCATTGAATGGGAAATACACGCACACATCCTGGCAGATAAGAGAGAGTGACCCAGAGCATCCAGCAGCAGCACAGTCTGGGCACAAGAGCCATCTCTCCGGAGTGCTGCATGTGACATGGTGGAGTAAGAGGCTCGAGGCCTCGTCCTCCCACACCGAGAGTGATTTGGCAGCCATCCGCAGACAGAGCACCTTTGGGGAGCCTTGGGGCCCAGGTGGGAGATTGTGAGGCCCTGGTAGAACCCAAGATCAAGGAGGGCTGCTTTGAGAAGGCAGTCCTGTGCCTCGGTGGCAGGCCGCTCACTGGGGTGGGCTCCCAGCTGCAGATCCGGAAGCAGCTCTGTTCCCCTGTGGACTCAGCTCCAGCTCCTCTTGCCCATGGCCTTCCACCAGTCCCAGCTGCCAAGGGACCTTGGAGAAGCCAGGGCTCCCGGTCAAAGGGTCCTGACTGAGGACCAACTGGGGACCCAGAAACAGCCCCATGACACAGCTTCTCCCCTGTGTGGGAGGTTTTGGAGATAAAGGTTTGGGATGGCTTGAGAATTCTGTTCAAAAATCCAGAGCCGTCGGGACTGGGCCAGATGCCTGGAGCTCTGGCGAGTCAAAGGCCAGGGCAGGAGTGCTGCGGAGACCGGCCTCTCCAGGGAGCGCGTGGGACCTGTGGTCTCTGGCACTGCCTGCTGAGTAAGTCGGGATGGGGAGACTCAGGGGCACAATACCGCCCCTTTCCACTGCCCCCACCCTCTTTCTCTGCTGAAGAGAATTTGTCTTTATCAGTGTGGTCTTCCCTGTTCCCTGCCCTGCAGTTTGACTTTCTATCCTAGCTCTTCCTGGATGCATTGTTGGGAAGGTGGGAATATGAAGAAACAGGGAAGGACCTGAGCAGAGAGACCACATGTCTACCCCAGGGGTGGCCCCCAGACTGGAATTAGAAGAGCAGGTGTGTGTTTGTCCCTGGAACACCTGTGAGCTACAGGCAGCCAGGAGAGGGGAGCCGTGGGCTGTGGGCAGTGGGCAGGACATCTGTGTGAGAATAGCTCTTGACAGACACGTGAAGGCGTCACAGTACCTTTTGACCAGTGCTTGGTAGCAAAGCAGGTGCAGTGAGCTGCTTTCATACATCTCTCCAGAGGTCAGCCCAGGGCCCCAGCTGCTCTCAGGCTCCCAGTGCAAGAACGACCCAGTGGGATCAGTAGAGGCGACGGGAGAGGCTGCAGGCGCTAATGCCAGCACAGGGTGGGGTCTCCTGTGCCAAAGCACATTTCCTCCTGAGCCTGGTTCTCGTCTGGGGGAGGATGTCCAGCAGGGGGCGGCCTCCGCTGAGAAGCAGGCCCTGCCGGGCCGGTCCCGGCGGCATGGATCTCATGCAGAACGGGGCGCTGGCGCACCCAGCAGAGGACGCGTGCAGGAATCTGATGAGCGTGACAAGTTGCTGCTCTCAAGGACCTGCCCACCTGGCCACGAGTGGCCTGGGTGTTCAAGAGGACAGAGAAGGCCAAGGCTGGGCCGGGCCAGGCCACTTGGGTTGCAGCACGCCTCCTCCATGTTGGGCCTAGAGATGAGCATCTAGGTACAGATCTGGCACCCCTTTCCAAAGCAGGCCCAACGCGGCAGGAGCCTTGGACAGCCATCTCTGCCCAGCCCCTTCCTGGGATCCCCTCGGGCCTCTGGCTCTCTTCCTCATGAACAGAACATGATGTGAGCAGGCATCCGTTTCTCATGGTGCTAAAGGACTCTGGGCAAGCCCCTCAGCTGTTGGCTTAGCTTCCTTCTCAGGCATGACAATGGCAGCAGGCCTTGGCCACATGCCCTTTGCTGGGGATTCTGCACACGTTACCCCCTCATCTTCGCAGACAGCCTGTGGCCACCCGCTTCACAGATGTGGAGTCGTGGCTCCGAGAGTGCTGGCATTGCTCTAAGAGGGGTGCACGTGTGGGGAGATCAGAACCAGTGGGGGGCCGGGCAGCCTCCTCCTCCAGCTTCCCTCCACCATGCATATTTGGGTGCCTCTCATTTGCTCTGAAGCCTGCGGAATCTCTCTCCTGCTTGTAAGTGCAGGGCTGGTGGGAGTGACTGGGTCCAGAGCAGGTTTTCAATGGGAGAAACTGAGAAATGACACTATGGCAATCACACACCAGCAGGGGAAGGTGGGTGCCTCCCAGACCACCCTCTGACCCAGCCAGTGGGTGTGGAGAACTCAGACTGCCCTGGAGAGCAGAAGGGCGGCCCTTCCCTGCCCCTCTGACAACTCCATTTCACCCTGCAGCCTCAGTGGGAGCAAGAATAGACCTGAGATTCACGGATCCTGTGTTCCTGCCTCAGTTCTAGCTGTGCATCCTGGGACACTTCTGAGCCTCAGTTGTTTTTATCTCATAAATGGGGATGAGGACTCAGTCCCTGATTATTGTGTAGATGGAGATAAGGTCTGTTATCTGTGCAGGGCCTCACCGCCTTGGAGCAGGAGTTTAATCCATCCCCCCATGTGAGGATAGCCCAGCCCTACAGGAGGCTCAAGGCCCTTCCCTATCTCTGTCCAGTGGGACTGTCTGCGTGACCTGGGTAGCCTCTTCCACTCTCTGGGCCTCAGTTCCCTCCCCTGTGGTGAGGGTTGGGCCTGGAGGACCTCTGTCCTCCCCCCAGCTCTCATGTGACATGGCCCAGGCCTAGTAAGAAAGGCATCCGGTGGGGTGGAGTCCTGACCTCAGGATGGCGGGGTGGAGGGGGCTCCTAGCCTCAGGCAAGTTCCTTAGCCTCACTAAGCTTCAGTCAGCCCCTCCGTAAATGGGGCTGTTGTCTCGTGTCCGTAGGGTTAGGTACAAGGATTAAGTGTGGCAATGTTCTAAAACTTGTCCTCCGATATCCTTGGCACACTGCCTGCACTCAACACGGCCCTGTTATTACACTGTTTGCTCTAGGATAGTGTTTTGGTTCCGCTGGCCTCTGGAAGATTCTTGATGGAATCATGGGCTTCTGCAGCCCCGTAAGGGCTGGCAAACGTTTCTTGCAGAGCCAGATGGATATTTTAGGCTTTGTGGGCTATACAGTCTCTGTTGCAACTCTTCAGTTCTGCTGCGGTAACCTGGAAGCAGCCGTAGATTGTCGTAAATGACTGTGTGTGGCTGGGTTCCAGCAAAACTTTATTTACAAAAATAAGTGGTGGGTGAGGTGAGTTTATTCTCTCCTATGCAAGATGCCTGGGTCTGCAGGGCAGGTTTATAAACACTGCAAAGTTGTTTGCCTTTTATTTTGATTTCCAGCAAGCAAGCCCTTTTACAGTCATCATTGAATTTTAATTTTCACCAATATCATGCCATTTTAAAAAGGAGTGAACACGGGGTCATTGGTTGAAGTTTCAGCCCTTTCTGGATCCATGGAGGGGAGATAGAAGGGGGCCATTGTCATTCTCTGATTCTGCTGCTGGGTCCTCGTGGGTGCCCTAGGGACACCCCTTTTCCTCCCTGGACCTCCGCTCTGGCCAGAGGCCTGCAGGTGGGTGGCTGAGTCTGTTGGCTCTGTTTTGTTCTGATAAGGAAAGGATCAGCTTTCATGACTCCTAATTCTTTTAATGCTGCTCTGAGGAAAATGAGACATTATTGTAAGCTGAAGATCTTTTAATTAAACTGCTGGGAAACAGAAGGATGGAGTGACCGGAGGCAGGGGGTGATGCCGAGGCCGAGCCACTCTCTGTGGGTTAATCAAGATGTTGCTCCGCCCCCTGCTCCCCATCGTGGACACTGGGGACCTGACCCCCAGGAACAATTAGCAGACCCTTCATTGGGGACTCTGGCTCTGCACAGCAGCCATCCCCCAGGGCCTCCCTCCTCTGCTCCCACCCGCTGCTGCCCTCCTGTGACCGCCCCACCAACAGCTGATGGATGTTCCCACGATGGGCCAGTCTGAATTCAGCTGGGTGCTCTTTCTGGAGCTTGCAGAAGCAACGAATGCTTTCTGCCTCAGCCAGGCGTGGGGGTCAGCTTGGCTTAGCTGCCCCTCTGGGAGAGGCTGGGAAAGGTCCTCCCTAAATACAGGCTGTGCGTTGCTGATCCTAACCTCCATCAGTCTGTCCCCTTCCATAGGCCCACTCGACCCCAAATCCTATCAGAGTGGACTGTGAATTTTGACTCAGGTTTTGGGATTCCATTGAAGCCAAGAGTGTGCTCCCCATGGCCCTGCGTCTTCCCCACTCTCCAAGGCCTTCCTGCACCTGGAAGTCTTTCCTGACCCCGGCCCCATGGCGGCATCTTGTCCATCTGGCGCAGCACAGCCTTGGCACGGAGCACCTTGATGCTGTCCTCTCCTGTTGCTTCCTGTGGATGGGGCACTGTCAGCCTCCCTAGGATGAAACAGTCTGTGTATTTTCCCCATGCAGTCTAGCACATTCAACCCAACTTTTTTCTTTTCTTTCACTGTGCCCGGTGTTTACGGAGAACCTCATTCTGTCCTGAGACCTGGGCGTGCAGAGGGGAACATGACTCCATCCAAACCCTCACCCAGCCTCTCCGTCTGGTCAGGCAGCAGACCCCTGAGCAGTGACAATGCCAAGGGAGAAAGGTGTTGCCGAGAGCTGCGGGCACCCAGGCTCTCTCAGACGCTGGTATTGCAAAGCCAAATCCTCAAGCTGCCCGAGCTCCAGCCAGCTGAAGGGCATGGCACTCACCAAGGCCTGGAGGGCAGCAAGAATGTGGCCCAGGGCACAGAGGGATCCACACAGGGCTGAAGAGGCAGGAAGTCAGACCAGGGAGGAATATAGAGAAGGGAGAAAAGGAGGACCTGGGAGCATCTGAGCATCCGCAGGGACCACGGGGCCTGGTGTCTCTGAAGACCCAGAAGCAGCTGGCTGCCTTAGCCTCTGCCCTTCCCTCCCTTCAGCCCCGACCCACTCAGAGCCACTCCCTGTCCTCAGGCGTGACCCGCAATGGACCTTTGAGGGGAGCCAGCAGGCAGGGCTGCTCCGTGCGTGTCTGAGGACTAGCCCCAGCCCACGAACCACGTGGCGCCATCTGTGGTGAGAGACAGCTCTGTGCCAGGCCACGGGGCAAGTCGGCTTCATCTCTAACATGAAGTCCATTCCCATTATAGAACTTCTGTTTGTATCTTTCTTCTTTTTTCAAACGTAAACATAGTCACTCTATGTGTGTGGCTCTGCAGCATGCTTTTCCACATACATGTATCTTGGAGAACATTGGACCTACATCATCCTGGCCTGCTGTGCGGCCTTCCATGGTACGGCTCCTTAGAGTTTAGTAAACCACCCACTACTGATGAATATTATGTTGTTCCCTCTGTTTGCTCCTAAGAGCAGTGGGTCTCTCCCCCGGACAGGGGCAGGGCCTTGCCTGTGGAGGCCAGTGGGAAATGGTAGTCAGTTGACTTGATGCACTGCGTCCATCCTGCAGGAGAGCCCTGGGGCCGTGGGACTAAGTGCTTGTGCGGGGTACTGAGGCAGCTTCATGCACTCAACTTCGGTATTGAGATGAAACCCACTCCAAGAACAGATCCTTTTTCTGTGTTGACCACTTGCAGAACATCACAGCGGATGATAAGGGCCCTTGGAAATCTCCTGGACCAAGTCCACATTCCCATACAAGTGAACGGAGGCCAGGAAGGTGTATCTTTCCAGGGTCACTGGTGAGTTAGGGCAGAAACATCATGGAACCACGTCTCTGCCTCCTCCTGGTCATAGCTCTTGGGCCATTAGCCTGAGTCTGTCCATGAGGCAGGGCCCATGTCCCTTTGAATCCTTTCACATGGTTCTTCCCACCCTTCAGTAGTTTTCTCATATGCATGAGCTGATCAGAATACTCAAAGGGCTTATATTAATTTTTTATTGCAGCCATAAATTACCACAAGCTTAGTGGCTTCCACAATACAAATGTTATTATCTTCCTGCTTTGTAAGTCGGAAGTCCAGCACAGGTCTCCGTGGGCTGAGCTCCAGTTGTCAGCAGGCTGTCTTCCCTCTGGAGGCTCTATTCTGGCTCTATTCCTGAATACCCTAGATTCTGGAGGGAGAATCCATTTCCTACTCACTTGGCTTCTTGGCAGAATTCAATTCCTTGTCAAATCCCAAGTCCTGGCTGGTTGCAAAGTGTAGGGCAAGCCCACCTTCTGGAGGCTGCCCACATTCCTTCACATGGCCCCCTTCCTCCATCCTCAAAGCCAGCAAGGGTGGGCTGAATCTTCTCATGCTTCAAATTTCTCCTTCCATCTCATCTTCCTGACCCAGCTGGGGTCAGATAATCCAGGCCAAGGTCCCTATTTTATAGTCAGCCGAATAGGAACCTTATTTCCTTCTGCAGCTATAATTCCCTTTTGCCAAGAAAAATCACACACTCACAGGTCGCAGGCATTAGGCCGCGCACGTCTCTGGGGCTGTTCCGCCCACCACAGGGGCTCTCTGCAGGCCTCCCGGGCTCTCCTGCTGTGCAGCTTGGTCCTATCTGCTACTCTGTCTGCGAACTCTCTCCTCTCAACTCCATCTTCCTCAATGCAGGAAGTCTGCTGGGTGCTGCTGGGGTCCCCTCCCCAAACATCTCTGACTAGCAAACACTTTGAAGGGAGTGAACTTGGGAAATTGTAGGCTTGCTCTGTTCCTGCTTCTTAGGGATCATCTTTCATTGCCTGAACTGCAGCGTCCTGAAAACTCTTATTTCGTATATTTTGTTTCATTTGGAGGCAGGTAAATCCAGTTCCTATTTCTCCATCTTTTCCAAAAAAGACAGTCTCTGTGAGTCTATTTTGACCAAGAGAATGAAGCAGAAATGATGCTGCATGATTTCCAACCTGTGTCCGAGAAAGTTCACCCTTGAAGCACTTGTTCTTGAAAACTGTCCATCTGGGAGAAGCCCGACTACTGGCGAGGGCAGGAAAGGGCACCAGGGTGACAAGGTCTTCGAGCCCCCAGCCAGTGGTTCCCCTTCCTGCTGGCCTCCTGACACCCATCCTAGTCAGGCCTGTGATGCCTCCAGTTTGAATCCCCATCTGACAACAGCCCCGTGAGAGACCCAAGCAAGAGCCACCCAGCAGAGCCCATTCCACTGACCCACGGGAGATAAAAATCAGTTGCTTTGAGCCACTATGTAAAAAATATACAGCAACAGGCACTGGGATACTTTGGGAACTAGCCATGTGGATCATAAACCATGAGAGGCCAAAAATTACTTCCTCCTTCTTTCTAGATCTTTCTGTGTTGCTCAGGATGTCCTGGGGTGTCTCACACACACGCATGAAGTAAGATGAGGTGAGTGGAGCTCTGCACCTGGGTTTCAAAGGGGGAACCTCACGTGACAGGCGGTAGGTAACTTGTGGCTCCAAGAGGCTGCTCCAGGTTCTCAGTTAGGGGAGGGGCGACGACTGTCTCACTCCAAAGCCTTCTGTCCTCTTCTGCTGCTCCCGACACCAGTCACGAGCTTCCCGACTCCCTCCTCCCCAACAGGGTGTGGGGCAACTGCTTTTCCCATCCCTGTGGCCACACAGCTCTGCACTGTCAGCTCTCACGCAGCTCCCCCAGACCTCCCCTGCCCTGTGAACGTGACCCAGTCTCGCAGGCCCTGCCTGGCCCTGCCCCTCCTCCCAGCTCCCGGGGCCACTGTCATGAGCTTCTCCCTCGCCCTCAGCCCACGGAGCAGGAGTCAGCTGGGGCCCCAGCCCTGCATCTGGACATGGGAAATCACAGAGGGGAGGGTATGTGGAGGCCACAGGGAACAGTGTGGTTCAGAACCCACCCCATGGACAAGGCCAGTCACCAAGGTGCTTTCTGTTGAGCCAGGCAGGATCCTTGGAGGCCTGGTGAGCACAGGCTGTGGAGTCTGTCACTGTCCCCCAGAGATATCCCAAGTGGTCCCCAGGACAGCCATTCCAGATGTGCTCCAGTAGTGAGGCACACACACCCACTACCACACACACAACACCCACACACACCTTACACACACCACAGAACACACAACACACAGATTCATACCATGTAATACACACATGCCAAATGGACACCCCCCCACACCAAACACATGCACTCCATACACCACATGCCATGTACACCACACAGACAACCCCCCTGTGCCCCCTTCCACTCCCACCATGTGCACAAAACATGAGCAGGGAGAACCGTGTTTATTCCCTGAGGAGCGGCTCCCCGCGTCCGCCCGCCGGCTTGTTGACTGACTGGCTGCAGGCCCGTTTATCATCTTTCCCGGTGCTTGGGCCCCAAATGAAGATCGACTCCAGGAAGCTTTGAAATGTTCCCAACACAAACGCCTCAGATTCACAGACTTTGAAGATTAGAACAAGTTTTAATTCGCCTGCCTCCACCCTGGTTTTTAATTATAGTTTTAAATACTCATCTAAAAATGCTTTGCACCCTGTGATTTTAAAGGCAGCATAAGCTCACTGTGAGAGCTGTCATTCATTCCCCCTGTACTGTGAGAGCTGTCATTCATTCCCCCTGTACTGTGAGAGCTATCATTCATTCCCCCTGTACTGTGAGAGCTGTCATTCATTCACCCTGTACTGTGTGCCAGAATGCGATAAGCAAGTCACCTGCATGGCGTCTCCCGACCTGATAACAGCCTGGGCAAGGAGGAGGAGGGAGGCCCTCAAATCCCCATTTCATAGAAGAGAAAAGAGAGGCCCATGAAGCCAGGAATGGTCTTGGATCAGAGCAGGTTTGGGGGCTGAGGGTGAGACGAAGCTGCCCATCCCAGATCACGTTTGTAAACCTCATGCTGTAATGCCACCGGTAAATGATGGATAACTTAAAAAATACAAAGAGAAACAAGAAAATATAAACTTCCAGAGAATTAAAGTGTTTACATTTCAGTGGATTTATTTTCAATTTGTTTATGTGAATATAAATAGGTTTTATATTATAAAATGGGTTTATATTATCTATCATTTTGTATGCAGCTCTTTTCCCTTAAATTCACTCCTTTTCAAAGACTTTAAGCCCAGGAAGGTGGAAAGATGAAATGGGGAAGGAACAGCAAGGTGTATCTTTGAGTCAGTGAAGCAGGTGGGCTGGGAGTTTGCGGCTAGTGGTGGGGTAGCCTTCCTATTCTAGGACCAAGCGAGAAAACTGCTATTTTCTTAAGGGAAAGGAAGTGACTTAGAGTGGCTTCCCCCTGCCAGTTCTCATGGGAAGTAACTCTGCGGGTCTCTGGTTTCCTGTTACATGGCATGCCCCATCTGTGAGCTAGTTTGGGGGGCTCCCCCTCCCAGTCGGGAAGGGTAGAAGTGACACGTCGTCCATGCCCGAGCTTGTCTGGTACAACGGAGCCCAGAGTTCACTCACCTCGTCCAGCAGGAGGAAGCTGTGGGCAGCAGGCAACCCTGTTCTTTCAGATGCAGAGGAGGGGCCTGTGATTCTGCTGGGAGGAGGGTTCTTTACTCGCTCCATACCCAGCCCACCAGCAGACCCAACACTCCCCCCTGTAGAAGCATCCAGAGGCCAGTCCCAACTCTCCTGCATAAATACCAGCCTGGTCCAGGCACCACTGTGGCTAGGATGTTCTGCCAACCCCTGGCCAACTTCTCTGTACCTGCCTAACCCCTTTAAGGTCATTCTCAACTTGACAGCCAGAGAGGCCTTTGAGTGCATCACAGGAGGAGGTCAGGGGGCGTCTTCTCCAGACCGGCCAGCGCTTCCACTCCGTGTCACGCGAGCGAAGCCCCCGCAGTGCCTGTCGGACCGTCACCTCTCCGATGCACCTCAGCCTCCCCGCCTCCTGCTCCTCAAACCCGCCTGCAGGGCGTTGCACTGGCCCGCCCCTTTTCTGCAGAGCTGGCCCCTCCCTTCTCAAGCCTTTGCTAATGAGTGTCTCTGCCTACCCTGTAGCAAATAGCAATGCTCCCCACCTTATTTCCTGGCCGTTCAGTGTGTGCTGACATCTGCAACGACAGTCCACACCCATCTCCATGCCTACCTGTGGTGATAACCTCCAAGCCCCAGGGAAGCCGGACCTTGCTCACTGCTGTCTCCGGGGTGTCATGTGGCCAGCGCTCCACAAAATAGCTACTGAATAGAAAACGAAAGGTCAGGAGGTAAACGGGGGACGAGCAGCAGCACCAGGAAATGACGGTGTGGGATTCGGGGTCAGATGTGTGACGTTCACCTTCTCCTGGCCTCCTAGGACACCTGGAATAGCCTCGGCTTGCCTGAGCCCTTGGCTTTATTTATTGTGAGTTGTGATGGCAGCCGGGTCACTTCAGGGTGAGAAGGGGGGCCCCCTAGGGGCTGCAGCCACTTCACAGCTCCGGGAGGGGGACGAGTCTGACCTCTGGCTTCCCCCCATGGGGAAAGTGTGGCCACCAGCAGGACAACGCTTCAGGCCACTTTGAGGAATGAAGTGGAGCAGGGACAAGAGATGGGAGCGTCTGCCCCGGGATTTGCCACGGCAAATGGCACCAGGAATTGGGTTGGGGGCAGGAGGGAGAGACATTGCAATATGCGTCACCCAGTGGCCCTAAGGAGCACCTGGGACATCGCTAAGGGCCAGCCCCAGGGTTCGGCCTGACAGGCTGCTGCAGCCAGGCAGGGGCCAGTGGAAGCAAAGCCTGGGGCCCAGAGGACATGTCCCGCTGGCCTGCATCCTCCAAGCAGCAGGGGTGAGGCAGAGGACCATGGGCAGGAGGATGAATTGCCACATTACAGCCCATTCCATGTTGGGAGCCTGGAGGGAGATGCTGACGGAGGGTGTTGGCGTTCTTCACGGGCCTGTCGCACTGGGTGACGCAGCAGGCCGGGAGAGAGGGGGGCGGTCCCCCAAAGGGACTGGTGGCTGGGGGAGGTGCTGAAGCTGCACAACTCGTTCTTTGGCTACAGCGTGGCTTGTTGATGGCGGCTGTCACACATGCGCAGGCAGAGCTGAGCGTCATTCTGCCGTCACTTACTCCGGCTCTGTTCTGCTCTGTGCTGATAAAGGTGCCGGCTGATGGGTCGAGGAGTGGCACAGAGACTCTTCTCCTACCTCAGTACTCGCCCAAGCTGACGAGGGCAGTCCACGCTGGGGCAGTGCCCTCTCCCTGTATGTTCTGATTTTCCTTTTTCCCCAGCATTCTCTCTGTGAGAAGGAAGGGTGTTTTCCCCCACCATCTGCTGCAGCTCTGTGTCCTCGGTTACCTCCTCAGGGCTGACGTTTCCCAAAGCCTGGGACACAGCACCTGGACTGGTGCACCTGCGCCAGGAATTGGATTTGCAACTTTAATCTCTCTGGACTCATTGTTAGGGAAAGAGAACAAAGAGAAAGAGAGGAGAATCTTTGCCAGCACAGCCACACACTGAAAAAAGAAAAAGGTGGAGAATGTGGACTGTTCTGGAGGCAAAGTTGTCTAGCATTTCGGGCTGTCCCTGCGAAGGGCTGGCAGTTTCCCAAGTGAAGACTCAGACTTTCTAAACACTTTCCTCCTCCTTGTCTTAAATGGACTGATTTCCTCCAGAGAGGAGGACATGGGTACAACTGTTGCCCATCCCTCTGGCTCCTTGGTCCTGTGTCTCCCAGCATTCCAGCTTAGCCCCTTCCCTGTCCCCTTCTGTCCATAGCACCCAGCCCCATCTCCCTCCTTTTCCTGTGTGCCCTCAGGGGTCACCTCACTGGATAAATCCGTATCTCCTTTGATCTGGAAACCACTCTGATATGACTCTGTCTGGTCCGGCCTGGCAGAAATGGCCCCATTTGGCATTGCCTCATGGAGACCAGCAGGTTTGAATGGCCGGAGGTGCGGGCCACCAGCCTGCGGGAGCGCACGGGCCGAGCAGCATCTGTCAGGAGGCTTGAGGGTGCGCGTGATTGGAGACCAGCTCAAAATGCACTACGTGAGAAAGCATTTGCTCACCTAAGAGGCCGGGAGGTAGAGTGGCCCCAGCATCAGAGATTTGGTTTTTCATTCTCTGTTTTCGACACCCAGCTTGCTCTTTCAGTCGGTGGGCTAGCCAGTCATGATCGTGACAGGACGCCCTGATCCAGGTATCACTTGTGTCCCAGAAAGACACCAGAGGGAATGTGTCCTGCTTGGTGTTTCTTTTTATCGATGAAGAAAATCTTTCGTAGCCACCCCTTGGCTGACTTCCCCACCTGTCTCGTCGGCACTGCCTAAACCAGTCACTGGGAGGGGAACGTGCCAGTCACACGGGCTCCTGCCCATCATAACTGCCCCTGGAGCCGGGGGAGGGCAACCCCCCCACTGCCCGGACTAAGTCCGGTACCAAGAAGATCACCGACAGCATCTGCCGCCCCGGGTGAAAGGTCTTAGGTGGGTTGGGCTGGGTCTTCTGTGGGAAGACTCAGTGGTGGGCGGCCTTGGGGAAAGGGGGTGGGTGGGAGGCCTTGCGTGGCCTGTATCCAACCCATCTTCTGAGAAACAGCTCCTAGCAGACCGGGTAAAATCAGGGATGGCTCACCAAACCAATTCATTCGGGGCCAGTCTAAAGCCATTTTGCCAAATGATCAACCTGATAACAAATTTGCAAGGATAAAAAACCAAAATACCACCTTATTGTAAGGATTTATTATAGGACAACTGATGGGAACATCCTTCTCAAAAATGGCAAAAGGGTGACAAGCAAAACAGGATATCCAGATAGAAGGAACCAGTGCCCACGCAGGGATGGCTTTTAGGCGAAATGGTTGTTCCAGGCACAGAACGACATGCACTTTTCCGTGGGGCTTTCCTTGGCCGCACGGGCATGTGAACCCCATCCATGGGCCAGAGCGTCCAAGTACTGCCTCTCAGGCTCCAGAAAACTCAGCCCAGAGGCAGCCTGGATGCGAGAGTCTGAGGACAGGGTCCAGCGGCTACAGCAAGGACCCTGGTGGCCCCCTCATGTGGGGCCTCGGACATGTTCAGGCATCTTGGCCTGGGAGCTACTGCTGCTCAGGGCCTGTTTCCTCGTCCTTATGATCAGTACTTAGCCTCCACATTGTAGCTTGTACCCGTCTACTTCCCATCCCCTCCTCCAGATGACCTGGATGGCCAGTTGTCTCCACCTGCCCTCTTTCCTCTCTGCTTGACCCCTCCCATGTAACCTCCCCACAGGACCCTGGGTCATCTTTACAGACACGGATGGAGTCGTCTCACCTCTGTGCTTAAGACCCTTTGCTCACTCCCCGTGCAGGGTACTGTCCAGTGTAATCTCCTGTTGGCCTGGGACACCCCCTACCCCCTTTCTCCCTCCTCATCTCTGACCTCCCTCCCACTTGCTCACCAATCTCCAGCCATATCAGCCTCCTTTCTGTTTCTGGAGCATTCTAAGCTCTGCCTTGCCTCTGTAACTCCCTCTCCCTGGAATGCCCTCCGTCCTCCTCTCAGCAAGACCACCTCATTCCCATCCTTGGGGTGTCAGCTGTCACCTCGGAGCAGCCTCCCCCCAGCCCAGGTAATATCGGTGACATCTGTCAGTTTTCCTCACAGCACGGAGCACACCTGATGTCATCCCACCTGTGGATCAGCCGTGTCCGCTGGCATGTGAGCTCTGTGAGGGCAGGGGCTTAGCCCAGGTGGCCCCTGCATTCGCCACGGTCCTGCCCAGAGTGCGGCGCAGCAGACCTCCTGGCGGTGTTTGGTGGGTGAGTGAGCAAATGAATGAAGCAAGACGCACAGGCTGACGGCACCCCCTTCCTTAGGTGAGGTCAGACGAGGGGTGGGGATGGCACCAGGCCCCTCATGGGCATCCTGGGCCATCCTTGCTTGCCTGCCCAGAGCTGAGCCCAGGGATATCAGTGACCCCTAAGGCCTCTCCCATGGGAAGTCCTCAGCACATTAGCACTCGTAGTTAAAAAAAAGAAAAGGGATTTATGTGCAAAGCCACTTATCTCTGTAGCACCTACAGATAAATCTTCTAATTTAGGCTAAGCTGACACCTTCCAAGAGCCAAAATCAATGTGTGTCACTGTGAATCCAAGCAGGCCCTACGTGTCGGCTTACAGCGGCCGAATGAGGGCCTTTGCTTTTGCCCTGGGCCTGGCTGGTGGGCAGATGGGGTGGATCCTGGTGGGGGGATGCTGGAGACCCTCTTCTGGGTTCAGACCCTGTTCCCTGCTCGGTAGCTTTAACCTCTCAGATGTCATCTTGGCCCTAGGGGCCATGTGGCAAAGCCCCTCCCGTCTGTTTGGCAAGATTCAACTCACCCTTTAAAGCCCGGTTCAAATGCTGCCTGCTCCTGAAAGTCCTGGAGTTGCCCACCTGGAATTAACTTCTCCACTGTGTTGCCCTGGAGCGTGTCTGGGAAATGTGTTGTGAGAACCGACCTCCAAAGGGAATGAGGGGCGCACCTGCCACTTCTAGGGCTGGGAGAGCCGGAGCTGGGCTGCGGCTCCCCCGCCTCTACTCGCCGGCAGGGGGCGCTGTTTGTGCATCAGGCACCAGGTGAGCACTACTCGCTGTGCTTTGAGTCCAGGGATGGAAAAGACAGAGCCCCCATCCCGGGGGGCACTCACAGTCTCGTCAGGGAAACAAACAAGGAATCAGCTGTCACAGCTGCTCGGGAAGTGGGGGGCGTGTGTGTTAAGTTAGAGCCCGTTCTGTTTCTGGCTCGTTCTCTAACCTTCACAAGTGGATTAACACGTGGGAGTTTTAGCGCCATCCCCCTTCAGGATGTCGTGGACGTTGAAGCCATCCTGTCAGGTGGAGATGGGACTGCTGGCCTGGCTCTTCACTCCTTCCCGGCCCCAGCTCCGTTTTCCTGGAGTCCTTGCAGTCCCTCCCACGAAAGCAGAGGGACTTCCCTGCCTCTGGACCTTGGGTTCAGCCACACGGCATTATTCTAATCAACGGGGTGTTAGAGGATGGGGCACAGGTGTGCCTGCACGCTAGGGGGTGCCCTCTGGCGTACCAGGTGTGGTGTCCAGGAGAGAGCTGGTCCTTCCTGTGTTTATAATACTGCTTTCGAATAGCTGCCTTTGGCCAATAAGATGGAAATACTCTGTTTTAAACCCTTCCTGTGGTCCTTTACACCAGGCAAGTCAGTCACCAATTCCAAAGGGCTGGATAAGACCAGCAGACACCTATGTCTTTGAGATCAGCGAGGCCAGATTTTGACCAGGACATGCTGGATCTGTCTTGAACGGGCCTGGTGCCCAGTGGAGTAGAGAGGAAGGAGCGGCTGGCGATCGGCTGTATCTCCCCATCAGTGCTCTTCTGCTGCCCCTGTGCACCTCCTCCATCCTCGGACACACACACATCTCAGCCTCCTTGGAGTCCCAGCCTCTGCGAGGTAGCCGCCGGCCCTGCCTCCCTACCCAGCTGAGCCTCTGTGCTCAGGCAGTCCGACCTGACTGGCAGATCATCCTCGTCCACAGGCCAGGGGCAGATGGGGTCTGGAAGTGTTCAGGGCCCTTCTGCCGAGCTTCTGGTGTGCCAGAAGTCAGCCTCACCAGCACACCAACTGTAAGCTCGCAGCTTCATCCCAGAGGGCACGCTTTTTTGCAACCTAGGTTTTTCTGCCGTTGCTATTTGCTGGTTCTCTGCTCACCCTGCAGTTCAGGCCTGAACCTCAGCTACCTCAGCAGAGCCCTGACTATCTGGCTAGCCCCTGAAGGCCCAGTTTGAGGTCAGACCCTGACCGCTGTCAACTGGGGTGCCCTCTAAACTACCACTGTATCCTCAGCCCCTAACCCAGTGCCCTGGCTCAGTGAGTGTTTGCTGAATGAATGAACCCAGTTAGAATACAGTGGCTTCTGGAACTGCCATGGCATGGGGTGCCGCTTGTCATGCTCAGTCTTCCTGGGATGGAAGCTTCCATGTGACTCAAGCCAATTGTTCAGGCTTTTTTGGATATTGCAAATGGGATATCTGGCTATCTTTAGAGGCCAACTTAACCTCCACCCCCCACCTTCCATAATTTCTGGGGCCAGTGTATTCATTTTTAGCCTCCTGCCTTCCCCAAGAGCCCAATGCTGAAGTTCCAGCCTGCACAGGCCTTGGACAGAGATATACTGTTGATGCACAAGATGACTGGGGGCAACTGCATTGGCTATGATTTTATTGCTTGTAGAGCATCAGGACATGCCACCTTCCCAAAGTACCATGAGAAAGCAGTCCACACCCAACACCACTCAGGTTTTTTATACAAACCAGTTTGTTTGGGGCAGTATCATTACAAGCCTGTTGCCCTGGCATAATTATTACTAGAATCCCCCTCATTCTTATAAGTGCCCATTTTGGATGATAAACTGTGGGTCATATATTTATATCCTAATATGCTGGGACATTTTTCTTATGAGAATACATCTAGTTCTCAGAGGCTCCAACTACAATGTTCCACCATCGCATCTTCCAACCTACCCTTAAGGTCAGTGAATGTCTCAGACTTCCATAAAGGTGTGAGCTTTCCTAAAGACAACTTGCTATGGGTAGGAGATGATTTTGCAGCCTGGTTCTGAGTGAAAGCATACAATTCTCCCACGTCCTTTGATCTTCTGGCTCTCATGACTAGTCACAGACATTTTCTGCAGCACCAGGCAGTCAATAAGCTATTGATTAGAGCCATGTTACAACAGTACGAATCAGTCTCTGAGATGCCAACATTTGTCGTTCAGTTTAATTCAGCAAACATCAGTTGGGCACTTTGTTTAAGCAAACACTAGATGACTCCAGTGGTCTTTTCCCACTTTTGAGGTTTTTTAGCTTATTTGAATTTAAGCTACCATGATAGAAAGAGCTGTGGTTCTAATAACTCACTGTATCAGATGTCATTGTTGAAGATTTACTTCTGGTAATTGTGGAGTCATTTGTACTTGTCCAACACTCCTGCTAGGAATAATCAACTCTGGAAAAAAGTTTCAAAAACTTACTCTGTGAAGGCCGTGTAGAGTGACAGAAACAGGCAGAAATGAGAGGGGATTTGACACCAGAAGATGGAATCATCCTTGACTGAATTTCTCATTTTTACAGCTTTACACCTGAGAGTAAATTATAGTTATGGCAAAAATCTGAATTTTTGCCATAACTTACTGGTTGAGGGATCAAGAGGACTGTTTCCAAACAAGAGGAGAAATCTATAAAGGAGAGAAACGCAGAGGGAGGGCAGCATAAATTCTATGTGTAAACTCTGCCTAAATTTCTGTCTTCAACTATACATTCTTGGGGCAAATTCCAGGTAGTCCAGCTAAAATAAAAAAGACTGGGTAGAAACTTCACTGCTGGCTAATGAAGGAGAGACGAGGTTTAAAGTTTGAGTTCAGCCAAGTTAACTGCCTGTTCAAAGGAAATCAGTAACCTTGGGAGGAACAAAACAGAATTCCAAGTCTCCATAGTGTATCTTAAACAATGTCTAGGCTACAATTCCAAATTACTAGACATAAAGAAACCGGAAAATGTGGCCCATAGTTAGGTTATCTTTTGTCACAGTATTGCATGTAATCACCAATCACAAGAGCTTGGTAGTATATGACAATCAACATTTATTTTTGTTTCCATATCTACAGATAAGCTGACTGATTCTGCAGAGCTGAACTGGGCTTGACTGGGTTCACTTATACATCTGTGGTCAGTTGAAATTTGGCTAGATAGCTTTGCTGATTTTGGCTGGACTCTCTCCCTTATCTTGGGCCTCAACTTGAGCAGCAGGACTGATCTGGCTTCACTCCAACTGTCTTATCCTCCAGCAGGATAACTGAGCATGTTCTGATGGCGAAAGATTGAGAAAGAGAGTGTGGGAGTGTGCAAAGCTTATTGAAGCCCCAGTTCTGAACTGGCATGCTGACCTCCCATTACATTTCACTGGCCAAGGCAGCCACAAGGCTGACGTGGGGAGATGTGACGGCACACTGTAAGGGGTTAGTTAGAGGAAGAGATGAAGAATTGGGACCCATTTTGCAGCCTATCCATTACAGCTGTGAAACAGTGATTCTGCCTTTGCTGTGTAGGAGATGGTCCCAGAAAATGCCAGTAGGGGAGTAGGGAAACTGAGTCAAGAAAGGAAGGAAGTCCCGTCAAGATGTGCTGAGCAAATGATTGCTGAGGGCAACTGACCTGTAATTCCTCTGGACACCTCAGGGAGGCGGCAAGAAACATGCCTCAGAGTTTGCCCACCCAAGGGGTGAGGAAACTGGAATATTTTCCCAGTGAATCCCATTCATCATAAGGGCAGTTTCCTGGACCGTCAACTTCCCAGCACATTCTTTTTGACTCTTGATAATTTGTTGGTGGACTGTTTGTTGGAAAGAATTGGAAGGTGGGGTTTCTGCCCAGGCCAGGCCAAAGGTGAGCCATGGAAGTAAAGTGAGCCAAACCCAAGAGGAAAACAGGGCAGGGACTTCCTGAAGCTCTGGGGAGGGCCCTGGGTACACTCAGAGTGGGCTTGAAGCCAAGTTTACCTACATTCCTGGTGAGGAAAGCCCTGAGCGACATCCGGGTTTATACTTTTAAGACAAAATTCTCCGTGGAGGCAGTGGGGAGGCCTATAAATATTTTCGGAAGTACCTTTTCAAAATATACATGCCTGCTTCACATCTCCTTATGAATCACATCTAATTTACCTTTTCTAATGGTGTTCTGGTAAGTGCAGCTACTGGAAAAACATATATGTGTATACACACACACACAAGTTTATTATAATTTTACTTATACAAAAGATACATGGTACACAATTTATAAGGGATGAAATATACAATATTCTTTATTATAAATTCCATATAGCCGATAGATTCTCACAAAATGTTTTGGCTGATTTTTGGCAATTTTTATTGATTTTACCTATAGCTAACCTCTTACTGCAGTTGATGGATGAGCAGGTGTACCATGAATGTTAATTGATAGTTTTATGTTGATGAGTAAGATGAGCGGCGTAACAATACAATTATGTGTCAGATTTTCACTCGTTTTTCAGTGGTGTAAGCAACCTTTTTGTTGAGTCAGATAGTAGTTCTCGAATACTGGACTATTTCCTCAGGTTTTTGTGCTACTCACAGTGTAGTAGCAATGGATGCAAGACACTTTTACACTTAATCTGCATTACTGACATTTCCTTCATCACCCTAAGTCTAGATAATCAACAACAAAAAAATTAGTCAAGCACTGATTGGTAGCATCTTCTGATTTTCCTGGTGTAATAATTCCACCATGGCTGATTTCAGGCTACCAGTGTGATGCTCCTGAATGGGGCACTGCGAAGAGGTGCTCAGTGGCATCACCGCTAGCTTTCCCACCATAAAGACACAGTAGTTGCAAGGAGCCCTGACAGAATAGAAGCAGTAAGCAGTAGTGAATAATCAGCAAATGGTGAGGTTTTAGAATTTATTACCTTTGTTACTCATATAATTTATTATAAGTTTATACAATTTACATAGTTTTCGGCAAGGGCTGGGGTTAACAATTAGCTTGCAAAATTTCTGAAAATATAATAATCAGCTTTTGTACATGCATGTGAGCTGGCTCCCACCCCTGTGGCTTCTTCCCTTTTTCTACCCACAGTGAGGAATTCTAGGAGATAATGAATTTATGGGAGAAATTGATCAGTTTCCCTCACGATTGTGTATACCCAGGACCTGTCCTGACACCTGGCACAGAGCTGTGTGACTTTCAACAAGTTATTAACATCCCTGAGCCTCAACTTCTCTCTTGTAAAGTAGGTGTAATAGTAGTAGCACCCTCCAAGAGGTGTAATCGTGGGACATGAATGAGTGACTGTTTCAAGCGCTCAGAATGGTACCTGATGCCTAGGAGACCTTACAATGGCATTTGTTATTATTATTAATTATAACATTCACTGTTATAATATGGGCATCTGTTGTATTCCAGGCGCTCTGCCAGAGACTTTCCATGCCCTCCCTGTGATTTCTCAAACATCATTTTAAAAATGAGGCAACTGAGGTCCAGACAGATGTTGTGATATGGCTAGTTGGGGGCAGAGCTGCAACCGGGACGTAGGCTGTTGGCTTCAAAGCACAGATCCATTCATGAGGTGGGATTCATTCATTCCAGGTCTGGGAGACTCCCCCGTGCATCATTCAAAATAGCTGTAACAGCGCTGAACTCTTGCATTTGTCAATTTGCTTCAAGAGTCCTTTGTTTTATTCTCTTGAATTCAGGGTTGTGTGTGTGTTTGTGTATGCTATTTATAGCCACCAACTGGACTTAAAAATTGTCAACATTTTTTCACATTTGCTTCAGGTGTTTTTACACAGCAAAACATTGCAGAGAAAGTTAGAATGTACTGTTTTCCTTCCTAGGTGAGGACGAAGGGCAAACCATTGATCTCATAGAATTTAAGGACAAGAAAGGATTAAGGGGGTGTTATCCACTCCCTGCTGTTTGCAGATGAGGAAACTGGGAGAAGGGGTGTGATTTGCCCAGTCTGACACTCAGGCAGGTTGGGGTGCATCCCACATGCAGAGCACCCTTGAGGTTCAGCCTGGGACTGGGTGCTGGGGGAACAACAAACATTACAGCCAGCCTGGGTTTTCCAAGTGCTTCCAGGCCTGGATTAAAGGCGTGAGTAACCCCAAGGAGCCCTGGGCCTCAGGTTCAGTCTCAGCACAGACGTTACCAAAAAAAGCCTATCAATCCAATATCCATAAGAATGGAAAAGAAGTTTAAATCTCTACTGTGATATTTCCTAAAAAACACCAAAGAGATAATGCGCTGCTAAGACACAGCAAACGTCACACAGTCCCTGCATCCCTGTCACGCCGTCATCCCCACACACTCTGCCCCGCCCTCGGTCCTCCAGAGTGGGCTCCCTGAGTGGCTTGCACACAGGCCTGTGCTCCCTTCTTTCTCTTCTCTCTGGACTCAGTTCCTTTTGTTTGTTTGTTTAAAGAGCTTTACTGAGATATGGTTCCCATGCCATGCAATGCAGGCATTTGAAGTGTGCAGATCAATGGTATTTAGGATGTTTAGAAATAATGTGCACCTGGCACCACAATCAATTTCAGAATGTTGTTGTCATCTCAGAAAGAAGCCCCATACCTGCTCGCTATCACCCCCATCTCCCCAGCGCACCCCCTCCCCCAGCCTGCTTTCTGTCTCTGTGTGTCCCTGCTCTGGGCTCAGCTCTTTTTAATGTTATCAACCAATTTTGCTACTGCAGTTCATCCCGTCCTTCTTGTCACTGTCACCTAGAGCGTGCACAAGCAAGGGAGGCTGGGAATAGTGCAGCAGCGGGGTGAGGGGCTGCCGTGTCACATCTTCCCCCTCTCCATTGTCACCCATGTGCACAACTACCTCTGTCAGGACATCAATTGAATTGCTGCTTTAATAGAGGCATAATCTGCAAGCTTTGGAAAGAGAGCTTACTTCCCCTGGGGAAGACTAGGCTGTCCCACACAGCAGTGGGATTGGAGATGAATTGGCAAAGATAAATAAGGTGTTAACAGGTCAGAGGCGGGGAGGAAACTTCCCAGACGAAGGACATCGGAGACAAGAGACAAAGGCTTTGAGGGGACAGGAACCTCGGGGCTGTGTGAGGAGCTGATTCTGCAGAGCTGAGCACACAGAGGTACCCAGTGAGGCTGCAAAGCTGATGAGAGCCGCTGTTTGTTGTGCTGTTCATTATTGCTTCCTGTGTGTCATTATCGCTTCCTCAAGGAGAAAAATTAGATTTAAATTTAATTTCTCCCTAACCAAAGAAATTAAACAGTAAGGAATATGATTTTGTTGAATAGGGCTGAGTTTTGGAGGGCCACAGACTATAGTAATACCTGAGTTTTCACCTTCCAAGAACTGATTTTCACTTCCTTGGAGGCAATGTGCCTGCTGAAAAGCATGGTGTCACAAATGCTCACAAAGCACTTTTGACCTCATTTTGGTCTCAGAGTGGCCCCCTTCTTCCCTGGGGTACAGAGCTGAGTGATCCCACATTTAGCAATTAGCAGGGCCAGGATTTGAACCCAGGCATACAGCTCTGCAGCCTGAATTCTGAGCCATGTGCCAGACTCCCTTGGAGGCCTGAGCTGGACCATGTTAGGCCATGACCTTGGGGCAGGCACACGCTCCCCTATTCCAGGCAGGCCCTTCTTGCTGTTCACTGAGGACTCAGCCCATTTGTCTTGCCAGTAGGTTTCAGCCCCAAACAAGCTCACTGTGGATTCAATGAGACCAAGAAATGGCAATGGAACGTTCTTGGGGTGAAACGGTTATACCCAACTTTATTCCCACGGTGGCAGGTCGATCACTAGAATCCCATCCACTCAGAGCGAGTCTGCACACAGAAAGCCAGTCTCTGTCTCTGGGCCTGTCTGTCCGCACATCCACCCCAGTCTCTGTCCTCGGCATTGCCACCACTCCAGCCTCTGCTCTGCTCTCCTGCAGCCTTGCAGCCATGTCACCATGTCACCCAGAGCACTGGGCAGAGCTCTTTATATGGAGTCAGTGATGACATATTGCCCACACGTGTGTAGTGAGCTAGCTGACCAGGGCCAGGTGAGAATCCTCGCCACAGGAACCTTAACTTTATCCACACCATTATTCTTGGGCTTGACCGTGCCATGTGCTGACCCCCCAACGAAGACTCGGAAGGAGGGCCTCAGGTGGCAAAATGCTCTGGAAAGCATGTGGGCTTGGAGGTGGGGCTGCCCTGGCTTGTGGTCTGGCTCTACCGCCCCCTAGGTGCATTACCTCTACACGTGAACTTGTCTGCGCCTTAGTTTCTTCATCTGAGGATGGTGTCCCAGGAGCATGAGGTGACTCATCAGCTTGCTTTCTCCACTGATGAATTCTGAGCAGCGGCAGCTATTCTGAGAGTGGCCCGCCTGCCTCTCTTCTCCCTCTCCTGCAGCTGTGGGAACAGGAGGCCAACCAGGTCAGTGCCTGAGTGTGAGGCCAAAATGATTTGGTGTCCAGGGCGGGGGCAGCCCCAGGAAGGTGCCTCCTTCCCATAGAGGCCGCGAACGAGGGGCGGGACATCTGGCTCACACCCTCACCCACACCAGGGCCTGGTCAGGCGACAGGCCCCTGCTTTCCCTGGCCTCGCCCTCGGGGGTCCCGTGATTTTTATTGGAGCAGACACATTCATTTATGTATTATCTCTGGCTACTTTGGGGCTACGCAGAGGAGGAGCTGAGCAGTTCCTGCAAGCAAGACATACTTCCCCTCTGGCCTCTCATGGGAAGAGGTGGTGACCGCTGCCCCAATGTGCTGTTTCCCAGACTCGGAATGGGCCCCACCTTTGCTCTTCACTCCTGTGCTCTGTCTGGGCAATCGTCTCATCCACAGCTGTGGCTTGGTTACCATCTGGGTGCACAAGGCTTTCTCACTTCTAGGTGGCAGCAGCGTTTGGGGACGTGGACCAAGCCCCCTATTTCCTTCTCCTTGGCTGCCCCACACCCCATCAGCAGTGTTCAGTGCCCTATGGGATGGAAGGATGGTAGAGTAGAAGTGCAGGAGGGATTGTGAATTTCCAAGGCCAAGGCTTTTGAATTAAGAGAAGGGCCTTTTGAATATCATAAACCTGGGCCTGAAGAACCTAGGGCATAAAAATATATGAAGACCAGGCCGGTGAGAACAGAGGGCGTGGGAGACTTTGCCGTCCTCAGATTGGGATTCGTGAGTCCAGCCAGAAGGGGGCAGGAAGCTGAGGCAGGGGGCTGGGGTGAGAGGGTAATGGGGGGCCCAGCCAGGCTGCAGAGCACCCCAGTGTGTGGAGAAGCTGTGCCACTGAGTCTCAGGGAGAGCCTGGGAGCGTGCAGGGCCTGGCATGGTCACCTCTGCAGAGTCTAGAAGCAGAGCCGGATTGGCTGACGCGACGTCCAGACAGAAGGCCTTGGACGGCCGCTCCCTGTGTCATGCGCCCAGCAAGGGCTGGCGAGCCACCGCAGGGCTCCAGAGGGCTTAGAGCAGCACACAGCGATGCACGGACCAAACACCCCAATCCCCCCCACCAGGAACTGGGAGATAACTCCTGCAGCAAGCGGAAACCTAGACGAAATTTCTGCCACTAGATTAAATTTCTGGAATGAGCAGGATTATAAAAGGAAGTCTGCAATTTTCAGATGGATAAGGAAGCTCCGTCGCTTGGGCACCCCATTCCAGCGTGATATTCGTACTCCAGATGTTCAGCTCCAGGACAGGTCTTCTTCCTGAGGGTCACGCAATTCCGGTATCCACGTCTCTGCTTGGATGCCTCCCACACGTCACCCCCTGGCTGGCCAGCAGGGAGCTCGGTGGCTCCTCCTGGGCCTCTCCCCCCCATCTCAGGAAAGGGCACCCCCAGCGGCCGGGTCTCCCTGGGGGTCATCCTCCTGGATCGCTCACTAAAGCACCTCCCAGGGCTTCCTTCTCTGTTCTTACAGTTTCCTTTGGGCCTGCCCTCCGTCCAGGACCTTGTCATCCTTCTTCCTGGAATCTGCCACAGCATCTTCCATCCATCTTCTGCGGTGCATCTCCACCTACAGTCAGAGAGGCCTGTTCTTAAAATCAGGACAGCCCGTTTTTAAAATGAAACAAGCCCCAAAGCCTTCAGAGGCTCCCGGCTGCCCAGAGTCCTGGCTGGCTGGCTGGGGCTCTCCCAGCACAGCCCTTCCCTGTCCCACTGCATCTGTCCCAGGATCCCACGTGAACGTGCCTCTCTCTGCTGTTCCTGCCGCTGGGCCCCTGTGCCAGCCCCAGACACGTCACGTTCTCCTGAAGCCCAGGCCCTCCTCAGACACATTCCTTGGTTTGGATTTCTGCCCCCTTTCAATTCTCTCCCCGTTTTTTCTCCATATCCATAGTTTTTCTTCCTCCTCTTTTCTCCTCCTCCCTCTCATGGCCTGCCCAGCCTGTAGGATGTTTGTCCTTGACGCGCCCATGCTGGTCACTCTGCCCTGGAGTCCCTGATGCTTGGGCGCACTTCTGCTGCACTGTCTCTGCTGCCATTATCTGTGTATAGGTCCATCTCCCCTGCGGGCTGGTGATAACAATGAAAGGAAAATAATTATTATTGTTGAGAACTGACGTTGGGTGCAGCAGTGTGCTTGGCACTGTGCTAATTGCTTTGTAGAGAGGATCTCATTTAATCCTTGCATCCACCCTACTCGAGAGACTATCATCTGCCCCGCTGTGCAGAAGAGGACAAAGTCAGGGAGGCTGAGTGCGTTGTTAGGGCCGCATGGCAAGGCGATGGCGGGGGAGTATGAGAACATGAGCCCTGAGTCACTGACGGTCCCTAACTGCACTATCTCATCCCAACACTCACTTCAAAATCTTTTGATTATTATACCTTAAAAAAAATACATTTCCTATTCTTTCCATTATTTCTGGAGCAGAGCTATGCCCTGTATGTTGAGGATGCTTCCTGGACCCTCTCCCCTGCAGATATCCTGTGGGTGTCGGTACCAGATGGCCATTTTGAATTGTTGAATTTGATGTTAAGGTAGCTGTAGTTATTTTTTGGGTGGGGCAGTCTCAAACTGAAATTATAAGCAGAGAAAGAACTCTATTTTCAAGGCCTTTGTGCCCAAAGTCCTTTATCTAGTGTCAGTGAAGACGCTTTGGGAGGAAGGGAACCGAATAGGACTCCGACTGGCGTACTCAGCAGGGTGTGTAGGTTTTCATTAGCAGGGCCCCCAGGTAGGGGAGCGTCAGGGTTGGTCCACAGAGCAGTTCAACAAAGTTATAAGGGACCTGGGCTCCTTCCTCTGCTTCTGTCACGCAGCGAGCCTGCTTTCTGCAAGCAGCGGCTCTCCCTGGAGCAGACTCAGGGCTGCTGGTGGCAACAGGGGCTGCTTGCTCCCTCCTTCACAGCCAGATGGGATGAGACCTCAGCGTGCAGGGCAAGTCCAGCCCTTCCTTCTCTCTGGCCATGTTAGCTCAGGCACTGCAGCAGTAATTAGTGACCTGTCGTGCACAAGAGATTTAAGGCTGCTTTCCCAAGCCAGGTATATACATTATGTGTTACTCTATCAATCGCACATGTAATTGTGCGTACCTCTCAGATAGTCCTCATAGGCATATACAGTTGCATAGATAATTGCTATTACTACCTTATTTACAGGTGAGGAAACTGGAGGCCAGTGACCCATTAAAAGTACTGAGGAATAAATGGGTAAGTTGGGATTTGAACCAGATCATCTGCCCCAAGCATTCCCAAGGAGCCTGAGGGCTCCAGGGCGGAAACAGTTCTTCCCCCCTGGAGAGTGTGAATGCTGCGTGAGTCATGCGGGGAGTGGGGGCTGTGCTTTGTACAAATCCCCTGACTAACAAGCAGACATGTCCCGTTTGTCAGTATTGAAGGTCTTTGAGCCATGCATTTACAGAGCTGAATTAGGGTGAAGAAATTGATATGATTTCAGGTCTGACTGGTTCCTCCCTGTCCAGGTCCATGTCTCAATTCTTCATTCTCCTGGGTTTTTCTGTCTGGCTGTGGAGGACAGCATACTGTGCCTTAGAGACCCAATTTGGTGGGATGGTATTTTTGATAACGTGCACAGTCACTTGGAACAGCTTGTACACTAGCAGATGGACGAGGGACTCGTGTTCCTTGAGCATCTACCATTTGTCAGGCACTTTGGATGTGTAATTAGCTGTCAGACAGGAGGCTTCCTGTCCCTCAAGGTCCAGGCAAACTTGTTTCCAAACCATGAATGGTGGAAATCTAAGGGCCTTTGGATTCCAGCTGCGGGGTTTCCACGTCCAGCCCCAGAGGCCCAGAGGGTTCAGTGCACCTGTCACCACATCAGCCATAATATACAACTTGGCCAGAAAGCATACATGAGCTCTGGAGGGACAAGTTGGGGCACGAGTTTATGTCATAGCAGATATCAAATGTTGGTGTGTATCTGAAGCTTTGGGAGGGTAGCAAAGAACACAGAACCTGGGCTCAGCGAAGAAGGATGCAGTTTGGCTGGACTTCTGAATTTAACCAAATTCTCCAGGTGATTCTGATACTGAACAAACTTTGAGGACCCTTGTATTACAGGGGCAAAACCCTTCAGCGGGGGAGTATGTATTGTGAGTTCTTAAAATTCCTGCCGGCCACTCCATCCCCGCAGGGTTTTACTAGACCCGCTTGGTCCCAGCCTCTTCCCATTTCATTAATTTTGTTGGTTCTTTCCTGCTCTTCTCTCTTTTAATAAGAATAAAACTTTCCAATTTCCCATCAAGAGTTTTATGGTCCATTTTACAGATGATGAAGCAGGCTTGGAGAAGAACGTGGAGGGGCAGCATGGGACACTACTGGCCAGAGCCGCTCCGACTGGGGGCCTGGAGCGCTGAGCTTGCTCGGCCTTTACACTGCAGCTGCTCCTTTGGAAAGTCACGTCCCGGCCCTGGACCTCACTTTCCACACGACCTCCCGTTCCCTTCAGTGCTGCATTTAACCCCAAGCACCTGCTCTCAGCCCCATAAAGGAACAATTCATTTCCTACTGGGCTATCAGACCACTACTGGCTTTCTGTCCTTCCCTGCCCACTCTGGACTCCATATTTGAATGTAAAAACTATTTTCATGTCAGTACTCAATTCCTGTGCCTCGTATTTCTTCCTTTACCCTCAACCCAGCCCCAAATGGGGTCAGTGGGTCCCTTATGATCCCAGCCTGAGTGTATCCAGACTGACACTCTCTCTTCTTTTATGTTGCTGCTTTACAGGCAGAGTGCTTCCTGCAACCATGTCTTCCTTGTGCCTCTTGTTTAGGTCTATGTTTCCTGCTTCTTAAAATTAAACCCAATGCAGGGAATTCCTGCCACCAGCCCATGCCCCCTGCAATGACCACCTTAGTTGTGATAGCCTGGTATGTGACCCTCGACCTCAGGAAGTGTATTTTTGCTGGCTTTTTCTAAGATCTGCAGTGGAGGTGTCTTTTTTCTGCTCTCTTGTGCATATCTGCCTGTCCCTGCAGCCCTTCTACCATTTTGGAGTTGGGAGTTTTAGCTGTATCCTAGTATTAGGATAAAAGCTCACATTACTGATGTGTCCAATGGCATCCTGTCTGCTGTCAGCCCTGCCCACCTCTCTAGCCTCATCTTATACCTTGTCCCACTCACATTCTAGGCATCAGACACTCTGGACTCCTTTAAATTCCTCTAATGCATCACGGATGCATCATGCTCCCCGACCACAGGGCCTTTGTGTGTGCTGTGCCTGCTGCCTGGAATGCTCCTTCTTGCTCTTGCTCAGCTTAACTCCTGCAGTGTCTCAGGTCTGCTTAGTTGTGCTTGTTCACAGAACCCTCCCCACTCCCCCACCTTCCCCCCCACGCGACCTCACTGCCTTGATCAGACAGTCCAAGTATACACTGTGATGGGACTTTTTTCTTCCCTGAACTCAGAAACATACTTCTGTGTTCATTGGTCACTATTACTTCTCTGTACCTCCCCATTTTGGTATCGAATTTGTTGCTCACTGCTCTGTCTCCATTTCTACCAGGATCTTGCCCTGTGGTAGAGTGAGCGTGGTGCACCCTTGGCACATTAGAGGACTATACAGTAATCGACAAATATTTGTTGAAAGAGGGGGGAAAAAGAGGAAAGAAAGGGGAAAAGGCAGGCAGGTAGGCGGAATGGATGGAGGATTGAATGGCTTGCACACGTCACAGTTAGTAATGGGTGCGACTGGGTCTTCGGCCTCCAGAACTCCTGTCCTTTCCTCTCCACAGCCACTGCCTCCTACAGCCCAGCTCTCTGGATCTCTGGCCCAGGCCCTGTCTGGCCTTTCTTCTTCAAGACCTGCTTCCTCCATGTGGCTTCTTCGGATGGCATGTGAGAACACTGCTCATCCTATTTATATTCTGCATTTTCCTTTTTATCATGTTTTTACTGAAGATGACACTTGGTTTAATTACTTTAATCAAGAAATTAATTGTATTTATTCCCCCAGGCAGTTTTTAAGAAAAGGATGTGATTTTCTGAACATCAAACTGAATCTAGTGCATGGGGAGATGACTTTCCCTCACCCCCTCCAGGCCAGGGACAATGATATTTCTATTTGCTTCTAACTCCTGGCTTTGGGAACTGGGTTCATTCATTACTTGTGTCATTATTGAATATGGCGCGAGTGACCTGTTGGTCCCGTTCTCCACAGAAGCAGAGCCATCTATTCATTCACTGATGTGTCCGGCTGCATGGACAGCCCTTATGCAGTTCAGATGAGGTTCTGAGGCACTCTTTCCCCCCTCAGCCTACAAAGGCTTTTGGGTCTCTCCAGCTCTGGGTCTAGCACTGTGACCTTGGGCGGGTTACTTAACTCTTGGAGATTCAGTTTCCTCATCTGTAAAGTGTAAATAATAATGTCTGCTCTTGGAGTCATTGTAGTGATCATATGGATACTGCTCTGGACTGAATGTCTGTGGCCCCCAAAACTCATCTGTTGAAATCCAAACTCCTAATGTAACGGTGTTAGGAGGTGGGGCCTTCGGGAGAGGAGTGGGTCGTGAGAGTGGAGCCCTCATCAGTGGGGTTGGGGCCCTTATAAAAGACACCCCAGAGAGCACCCTGGCCCCCTCCGCCATGTGAGGACACAGCAAGAAGACAGCCACCTATGAACCATGGAGCGAGCTCTCACCAGACACTGAGTCTGCCCGGGCCTTGCCTTGGACTGTGAGAAACACGTGTCTGTTGTTTATAATCACCCGTTGATGGTATTTTGTTTCAGCAGGCTGAACAAAGACAGATACACCGGACAGGATGGCGGGCTGTCAGCTCTTCCCTGGTCGCAAGGCTTGGAGGGTGTGATCCGGCTTGATTCCACTTTTATTAAAACGCTAATACCAAGGTCCGTTCCCGACAGTCCACCGCCTGCCGTCTGAGCACAGGGCAGCAAAATCCTCATTCGGTTCTGGGTTTGCAAACAAATGTGTCAAGACAGCAGAATCTGGGCTCCTTCTGTTCTTTTCTGCTTCTCCCGGGAAAGGTTAAATTGGTACAAACCCAGATGTTGTGCGCTTGCTGGCCTCTCCCCAGGACCAAGGGACCATTCCACACCGGCCTTTGGAAGTTTATCTCCGGGCTTGGAGGAATCCATTTTTGTTTGTTAATTAATTTATTCATCAATTCATTCAACAAATATGTACTGGGGCCCTGTACTTGCTATGATAATAGGGAAGACAAAGATGATTTAAGCATTCCTATTGTCCTTTTCCTGCTCATGTTTCTGGATCATTCTGTTTTTAAATGATCTATGAGGGGTCTAGCTATATCTGCCTCTGAGAATCTCAGTAATAGGTCAAAGGTCTCCCAGCGAGCAGGTGACACAGCCAGGATCTGAATCCAGATTTAATCCATCATGATTCCCACATATCCTCTACCTCAAGCCTGAGTGTGCTTTCCTGCTCGCCAGACGCCTTTCCATTTTTAGATTAAGAAAAACTTGTGATCTTTCAATTTGGAGAAAGGCACCAACCATTTTCACTGATTGATCCCACCTCTGTCCACCCATCAGCATGCCCTGACTTCCTAAGCACGTGAAGTGGGTGCCCGGGCTGCCCTGGAGGAGCTTGTGCCATCCTGGAGGACAGAGGTGGGACAGGGCCGGGGCGCAGCAAGCCTCCCGGATGAGCTGGGGCATGCACAGCATTGCGGGAGCCCAGAGGAGGGGTCCCTGGACAGGCTGGGTGGAGGGCCAACCCCTCAGCTGAGCTCTGAGGGGAGAAGGTGGGGAGAGTGGCTGGGAAGGGCTGGGCGAAGAGCACAGTGCATGCAAGGCTACTGCAGAGAACCAACCACCGCGCAGCTTCATGTGACTGGAACAAGGGTGTTGGTGGGGAGCAGAGAGAGGCCAGGCTGTGAAGGGCCTGGCAGGGAAGAGGAGCTTTACCTGAAGGCGAAGAAGAGATCGAAAGGACTTTAATCAGAGAAGCTTCAGGATAGGATATGTGCTGCAGAAGAAATCACACTGATGATAGTAAGGAGAATGGAGTGGAGTGAGATGAGTTAGAGGTTCCAGAATAGGTAGCATGTTCTGTGTCAGGGGCTGTGTGAGGCCTGTAATGCGGTCCTCGTTCTCCTCTAAGTTGCACTTGGAGAGCACCACCTGAAGACCCAGGAGGGCCTATGTTCCCCTGTGAGGGGACAGTCTCATTATTTCAGTACCACATGCAGAGTGCCGCAGAGAGGCTTCCTCGTGGGGTAAGCATGTAACCCCTGGAGGAATCAGTGCTCCTGGAGGATGTTTGGGGTAATGGACCATGGACTGGGAAGGGGGTCATGGGGAAACCATTGCAAGCAGGGAGATCCCCACGTGCCCAACCTAAAGGAAATAAGCTAAAGCACAGCCCATGTTAATTTGGTATTTTTCTTTAAAGTGGCTCCTCCTCAGTTAACCCATGCTTGATTAGTTTAAGTCATTAGTGATCAATACCAGTTCATATTTGTCCAGTGCTAACTTGTGTGGAGACGCCAAAAAGTCGTGTTCTTCCAAGGTTTCCCCTCGGAACATCGGTCCTACCAGATGTTAATGGGGTTACTTCCCAAGTATATTTGGGAGAATGGTGGGATTGAAATGCTCGGCCACCTGACAGTGGGAGCAGTGTGCTGAATCATTGCACCAAATAGGTCTGAGCAGGTGAGAGGGAGTTTTTGCCAGGGGAGGCTCTGCACGCAAGCCCAACGCCTTTCCCCACGCTGTGCAGAAGTGACTGCTCTATGCCTTGTGCCCCAGCCATGCCTGTAGATATCAACATGGCTCCAAACCATTGCAAAGCATGCATTCTCTCTCCCCAGTTCTGGATTGGCCACTGCTTAAGGGAAGGGACAGGGGCAGAGTCACCGTGATCCTACAGTGCTCAGCTTGTTGCCCGGTGTGTCCCTAGACACAGCACATCCTAGGCCACCACCAACTTCCCACTCCCTGAGATTCTTTAAACGCTCTCTATGGCCCTTGTCGATGACCATCCACCGTGAGACTATTTCTACATCTGGCACAGTTTCCCTTGATCTGGTCCTGGCAGCTCCCTGTATCTCCTAACTCTCCATGGACACAGGCTAGAAGGTCCCAGGATGCCTCAGGCTCCAACCCACTTTGGTCATGCTGTTTATGACAGAAGCTAAGGTCAGGAGAGTGTCTTGGAAAGCAGAGGGAAAGGCACCCCAGTCCTTTGACTGCTGGCCAGAGCCCTCTGTGGGAAGCATGAAAGTAGGGCAATGTGGATGGGATTCTGGCTGATCATGTATCCCTAAAATAGATGCGCTAATAGTTTTGTGCTGTGAGTACTGAAAGCTTGAGTTAGTAATTGATTTCAGGCTGAGAGATCAATGTGAAAAGACATTGCAATGCAGGATTACAGTGAAGCCATCCATGACCTCCACGCACATGCAGCAGCCGCGTCTATCTCTACCAAACCCTGTCGCCTTATTGTAATTGTATGTCTGCTTCTGTCTCTGCCACCGTGAACTCCTGGAGACTAGGGACCGTGAATGGCTCCTCTGAACAGCAGCTGGCCTGTGGTAGGTGGTTGATTTATGATGCTCACAGCAGGCCCTACTTTAAAATGATGAAACAGGCATCGTGCAGTTATATTACTTAGCCATAAAATTAATCAAGTGGCAGAATGGTGATCTGAACTCAAGTCAGCTTTACTGTAAAGTCTTAGTCCGGAAGAATTTAAAGTTAAGAGTCCATCTATGCATGTAGGGTTTCAGCTATGTCCATGTGTTATCCATCAGCTCTGTGGATCAGCTTTGCTCCAGGGTGGGGCAGTTCCGGTGCCCTGAGTCTTGGAGGCATCCTCTGCTCTGACCTGGATGCTTCTGGGTTAGTCAGCACAAGGCTGTGGACTGGATCTGTCCACCTCCTCATGTATCTCCATTCCTTTGACCATTGACTTCCTTTGCAGAGTCCTTGCGATAACAAAGCTGTTACTGTTTTCTGAGCATTACTGGGTCAAGAGAACAAGAAAAACAACATGAAAGCATGGATGAGGAGCAGGTGGCCTACTTCATTCACAAGCTCACAATAATTCAAATTCAAGTTTGGGGAGGTAGATACTTTTCTGAGGGTTTTGACCAGTGAGATTGTTCATAAATAGTTGATATAGACTTTCAGTGTTGCCCGTGCATCTCATGAGCTTTTGGTGTTTGGACTATACCAACTGCTGTATAAATGAAATAGGAAGAAATAGAATTTATCCAACTGGCCACCTGGTGTTACAGAAAGAATCCCAGACCTGAATCCCAGCAACACTCTTTACACGTTGCCAGTAAGTCTCTTGGATTCTCTTTCTTCATTTGTAAGCTGGGCTTTATGGATACTTCCTTTCCCACAATTTGTTGAAAATTTCTTGAAAATACTCTTCCTTGTTTGATGGGAACAGTTTCCTCATAATCTCCACAAAATAGTTACAGGTGGATAAGCCACACGTGTAATTTAGCTAACACTTTTTAGTGTGTTACATGTACAAACTGATTTAATGCCACGGCCCTATGGGGTAAATCCTATTATTTTCTCTATTTTACTTCTGAGACACAAAAGTTAAATGATTTGCCTGAGGTCATAAAGCAAGAAAAGATGAGGGAGGCAAAGAACTGGAACCAAACGGGAGCCACCTCGTAGCTCATGGCAGTACTGCTCGCTCTTTCCCCACCGTTGGTGGGCCTGGGCTGGTGGGGGGCCAGGCAGCCCGAGGTGACCATGCCATTCTCTCTGTGGATCTGGAACTGGATTTAACCAGCTCTGGACTTTCTTCTACCTCCACCCCACATCATTCTACTTTTACAATGTTGTCCCAACTCCAACAATTCCTCAACTCTACCACGACTTTTAGCCCATTGATCAAGTTTCTCATGTGAAAGGTGACTGGGAAAGAATGAGAGCCTGAAATTTGGAAGGGGGACATACTGAAATCCTAGTGAATCTGATCTCTTGCCAGAAGTAGCTTGCTCTCTGGTGTCTGGGGACGTTAGCCTTCCTTTGCTTGAAAATCCTGAGACAACCTCACCTGGGGCAGATGCTAATTCTCTGAACCCGCAACAGCCATTCCTTATTGTAGTGGACACAAATAAGGTTAAATCGTGCTGGCGGGGAAGAGGTAAACATGTCACAGGATGCAGTAGCTTGCACACAATGACTTCTAAGACATTGCTAATACACACTGGAAATCTGGGGGACTGTGTGGGGGAGTGGATTTAAGGTTGTTAGACCAAGGAAGGCAGATTATAACACTGTCAGGCTGCACTAATTGATATGGTGCATTTACTAATGACTGAGGATTTAATGGATTAGCTCATGCAGCTGGAGATGGCTGTAACGGCTAACTGGTCGGGCGATTAGAATTTAGGCTTAATGGTGACCCAGTATTACCAAGAGTGATGGGGCTAATGCTACTGCTAAGTGCCTAGCTTCCCGAAAGTAGTGAGCAGCCAGGACTCCCTGGTATTGCACCATTCCCTGTGGACCAGCCAGCTGCCAAGTGGTTTGCTGATTACACTGGGCCTCTGCCATTATAAAGAGGTCAAAGGCCTCGCTGGAGTAGACAGATATTCTGAGTATCGATGTCTTATCCACAGTCATGCCATTCTGCACAGTATTATTTCTGATGAATATACTTCACAGCCAACCAAGGGCAACAGTGGGTTCCTGCCCATGGAATGATGAGGTATAACAGCCTTTGTCATTCCAAAGTGTCTGACCTAACTGAAATGTGGAATGGCTTCCTGAAAGGTGTGTTTACATGTAGGAGACAGCACCTTGAAAAGCTGAGGTTCTGTATTATAGGATGAAGAGTATTTGTTGAATTAGAGATAAATTTTGTGGTCCTACCATTTCCATAGCTGGACTATTTGAATCCAGAAACCAAGAGGTGAACTTGAAAGTGGTACTACTGTGTTGAAGAATGCAATGCAGAGTTTATGCTTTCCATCTCCAAAAGTTAACTTCTGATGGTGTGGAAATCTTAGTCTCTAAGAAGAGCGATTCTGTCATCTGGGAATGCAACAACTAGGCACAGCAATAAGTGTTGAAAAACCAAATTCTGTAATGCAAAACACACTGAAATTGTGTAGTTATCTGTTACTATGGGCAGTGGCACCTAATTTTATACACTGTCACTAAGAGCTGCTTGAACTAGTATCTGCTACTCTCCCACGGGAAATAATGTCATAGGGAAAACTAACCACACATCTGAGGGACACACAGCCACTATAAAAGAAAAGCAAGAATATGAGATTCAGTTATACTGTACAAATAAAAATTAATGGCCTGGACAGGTCATAAATTTAAAATAATCCTAGTAATTTTTCCCACAGAGATAAGAGAGGATATAGGTAATAGGAAGCAAGAACAAGAAGTTAATAAAACATGATCACGTTGAAATGCATGGCGAGAAAAATATGATGTTGAAAGAAAGAACACATATCACCTCTCGGCCTTTTGACTAAGGTCAGGTGTAGTATCCGTCCTTATCAGTTTAGTATCTGATATGTCCTCTATCTGAGGACAATATAGTAAATGGATTTTTGGAGCAGGCAGATGGAATAGGGGCTTGCTCTGTCCATTCCACACATCGACCTGGTATTGTGGTACCTCTGGGAATGGTGCACCCAAAATAAATAAATTAAGAAAGACAGAAAGAACACAGTAGTTGGGCTACATAGTGGAATGCCCCTAGTTCAGGAACCAAAGAGCTGGGAAGTCAGCTTGAGGGATTCTCCCAGAAGGCATTAGGAAGGAATAAGAGTTGGGAAAATGCCAATAATCTTAAAACTAGAAGTCCCAGAAGCAAAGGCAAAAATAAATGAAGGGGAGAGAATAGTTGAAGAAATAATGCCTTAGAATTTTCCAGAATTAAAATATGATGAAGGATCTTGATTGAAAGGCTTCATAGAGTATAAGACAGGGTGGATAAAGAAAAACAGACACCTTTACATGTTAGAGAAAAATGTCAGTTTATCAAAGAAAAGAGAAAACACATCCATGACAGAAACAGTTATCTAGTATTGTTACCTGGCAGGTACTGCCCTAAGCATTTCACGTGTAGGAATTTATTTGCCCATATACCCACTCTGAGATGTGGGGACATATCCCATCTGTACCTGAGGAAACTGAAGGTTGGAGAGTTTAATTAACTTGCCCAAGGTCTCATAGTCGGGACCTGGTAGCTCCTGAAGCCAGTAGTCTCTTGCTCGGCAGTCTGGGTCCTTAATCACCAAACTCCTGTCCTTGCAAAGTTTCTTTGAGAGAAAACAGATCATCCACTATGGAATGCAAATCAGCTCGGCATTAAACAGTGGGGCGAAGAAGACAGGGAAGAAATAATTTCAAAATGTTATGGGAAAAAAGTAACATTTTAAAATACCTAAAGCAATATAGAATTAGCTGAACTAGATGGAAAGAGGTCAAGAAAATTACATCAGGACCTACCTTTGGTGAGGGGAGAAGTAGTCTTGGCTCTGGCCCGTACATCTTTTTAAATACTGTTCACTAAATGCTGGGTGCATGTGACTCTGACAACCGTGTTCTCTGAAGGTCTAATTGCTTACTTGGGAAGGAGGGCAGAGGATAAACAGCGGTGCACTTGGGCTGGAACCTTAATCCTCCCCACTTCAGAGGGCCGCTGAGCCAGGGCCATGGGACCAAGAGCTGAAGCTGTCATTAATGTCAGATAAACCCAGACACCCGCTCTCCACAGAGCTTGGAGGACAGAGATAAATGCAAGGGAAGATCATATGGGAACATGAGTTTTATGATGCAATTTCCAGGCTATAAAATGGACAGGACGGATACTCCAAAAGCCCCTGTGATGATTATAAAGTCAATGATTGGGTCTCATTTCTACTCAGAGTAAATACACCCAACTGAGCTCGTGCTGATCGGCCTTGGCATCAGACATGTGCCATAAAGATTTTCCATTAAAGAGTTGTTCAAGGGCAAATTCCCTCATTCAATACCCACCAAAGGCCCACCGTCATGAAACCATACCATTTTGAAGTTAGATGGGATTGTTTTCTAGGGTTCTTAATTTTTACAAATGAGAAAACTGAGGCTTAGAAAAAATGAACTATTTTCCCCCCAAGGTATTTCGAAGAGTAAAGGGAAGCCAACATTTGAACTCATATTTATCCAGTGACTCCACACACGTTTTGTGAGAGTCTACTATATATACAAGGCACCCTTAGAGGTCCTGGAGTACAGCAGTGAGCAAGACAGATACGGTCTCTGTCATCCAAGAGTTTATATTCTAGAAAGGAGATGGAGGGTGTAGATCCCAACCAGTAAGTCCTCACAATGATGACATGCTGGTAAACCAGTAGGAGAGGGGGCTTCTCTAGGAAGTGCCAGGGAAGGTGGCAGGCTGCTTTAGACAGAGGCAAGGGGGCCGAGCTTTTAAAGGGATGCTGTTTGAGATTCAGTCATTTGAAAATGTGGGTTGAGGGGAATAAACGTTCAGTGGCCCTAAGGTAGGTACAAGCTTGGCAACTTGAAGAGGGAAGATGGCAAGTCTTTCTGGGACAGCAAGTAAGAGGCACTGGTACGAGACGGTGAGAGAGAGGGAGGCACTTGGGCTGAATGACGGTAGAACATTTGGATTTGTTTCTGGATGCAGTGGAAAGCTATTGAAGGGGTTTCAGCTGAAGTCATAATCTATTTGCATCTTGCAGAAATGTGGAGAGTGATCTGTAATTGGGCAAAAGAAGCTGCAGGCAGACCAGGTGGGGGCAATTTAGCGAGCAGCAAAGACGATGTATTTAGCTGATCTCTGAAGTTTTTGCCAATCCCATTATCCCACGATAGTATGAGATTTATCCAAATAAACATAGTTTGTGTCTTCTGATTTCCACTCGGGAGTTTCCCCACTGTGCCAGGTTTCAACAACCTTTTATGCTACTGGAAGAAATGTGTAAGCAAAAAATGTTAATTTTGCTTGTGTTCCTGCTAAGTGCTAGGCACTCTGCCAGGCAGTGGAGATAAAGACACGGTCCCCGCCACCAGGATGGTGGGGGAGACCCACAGGTTAACAGCGTGCTGTGTGCACAGCAGGGGGACACGGCAACCTGGCAGAAGCCTGGCATACCGGGAAAGCCAGATACACAGACCAGGGGACTTGAGAGGAGGCAGAAGACCCATGTTTGAGCCTTGGAAATGCTTTCGAGTCTTGTGTCATGAATACAAGTTTACCTGTCCAAGAAGGGAAGGAAGTTTAGGCAGAGGGATCGGCATTTATTTACAATGGCAGGTAGGTAATAGGCCATGGTGAGGGTTCAGGTAATTGCCAGTCATTAGGTTTGTCTGGAGCATAAAGAGAGGGTGTGCAGGGAGAGTACCAGGGAGGGGGTGGACGAAGCTAAAATGTGTCGTGGGTAAGAACCCAGCCTTCCTTCTGGCTAAGAGACTGCTTTCAATCTCTGCTTACCATCTGGGTGTTCTGGGTGATGCCTTAGTTAGAAAAAGAGACTTACCTACATAGTTGAAACAAATAGGAATAGTTGCCATTAGGTTTCAGGGACCTGTAATGGGTTCCGAAGGAGGGAGACAGCTGGGCCTCTGGTAGGAGCCCAAGCCAGGGATGGAACTGCAGGAAATCAAAAAGGTTTTCCACCTTTCATCTCTGCTTCTTTGCTGAATAATTCTCACTGTGGACTGGTTTACGTGCTTCTCAGTTCTCAAGGCCACAAACAACTCCTTAGTCCAAGAGCCCAGGCAGAATGAGGCAAAATGAGCAGACTCAGGTCCAGATTCCCAGGAAAAGCATTATTAGCCTGTTTTGAAGAAAGTATTCATTCCAATAATCTGTTGCCAGGAAGGTCAGGCTGGGTGGTAAGACATGGCTTCTGGGGGCCACCTGTGTATTCATATGGCTCATGAGCTAATTTTTGTAAAATTCTTAGCAGTCTGCCTGCCATGTGGTGATTATTCCATGAATGTACTTTCAGCAGGTAGAAGAGGTGGGCAGGGGCCAGTATATGGACCATGTTAAAGGCTGTTTGTGTTTGATAGTGTCAAACAAGGAAACAATGCCCGACTGGCACCGAGTGGAGGATCAGTGCATGGTTAGGGTGTGATAATTGTGTCAATGCTCTGCTTATGTTTTTGTCTTCCGTACTAGCCTGTTTCTTGGCTACCGAGACTGCCCATGCCTCTGTTTTCAGGCATACACTCCTGATTCTGAATTGTAATTAGTGCTACCAACCCCTGGCCAGGGTCTTCTATGTGGTGAACTGCCTATTGTCTCCCACCTGCTGCCCCCACCAGCTTGGACTTTGTTGAGCCTTATTGTCAGGCCCACTATGGTCCTGAGTCCCCTGTGCCCCTGAACGCTACATTGTGAACCCCTGGACACCCTCTTTATCCTTCTTCCCACCCATCTGAGTCAGCAAGATCCCAGCATGCCTTGCAGCCAGCAGAGCCCGAGCCACCTCACTGGAGAGAGATAACCTTGCCGGCCAGCACATCTGCTGCTGTAATTAGACTAGTTTTGACAGCTCCAAAACTTGTTTTTGATTTTCATCTTTGGGATGATTTAAAGCACCATAAGCTGTATAATTGTGGGCAGGTCACATATCTACCAAGATCCATCTGCTTCTCAGAAAACTATCCCAAACCTGGAATAGAACATGGAAAGCAGACAATTAAAAGATATGGCCATGGGTTAATGCTTTTTCTCGTGGTAAACAGGTTTTTTCTTTACAATCTCTTGTATTCTTGGCAGTATATGTAAGTCACCGTTTTGACCTTCCTTTCATTTTCAACCAATAAAAAAGAATTAACATGCTGATGTTTTGGGGCTGTGGCTTTCAGAAGGTGAATGTATTTGCAAGGCTCCTGAGAGTTGACAGAGAAAACTCCTGTGACTCATCTCATTTAGCACAAGCCTATGGAGCCTATGAAGTGGCTGTTATTGGTCCCATGGAACAGATAAGAAACCTGAAGCTTAACGAGGTTAAATGCATACAGAAGATAAATTAAGCTTAATCAAACTAGTATTCATCGAACATCAACTTTACTGCCACGGGCACTGAGAAGATACCAAATCTAATAAAAAATGACCACGACTTCTCTAGTGGAGCCTATTCCTTGCAGCCAGGTGTTTGCTCTCTGCTCTCAAAAAATCAAGTGTTTTTGAGTTTTGACCACTGGATAGTTTGCCTCAGTGGAGCATCTCCTTAGGCTTACTGAGGCCACGTGGAGGTTTCAGCTCCCAGGAAGCAGAGTACAGGGTCTGCGGAGTCCCTTCTCCTCTCAGATGTGTGTGAGTTGATCCTTTTGGGACAGGCTGTTGAATGCTATCTCTTCCAGAGGCCAATTCTCTGCAGTTACTCTTCTCCCAGAACTGCACCACTTCACCTGCATCGTCTATGCTTCCTTACTTATACAGAGAGTAAAACAAACTTACCTTCCCAGGAATGTCCTTTTGGACTGTTACCCGGGGAAATGCATGGACTGAGGACATGCTGCTTCACTCGGCCTCTGGATAATACAAGGCCCGTAACTGTCTAGAGTAATAAGATTTTTGACTGTTTTCCAAAATGTGCACAGGGCGCCTCCCTTTGCACTGATCTGCTGTTGCTGCATCCCTACTTCCCCTTAAAAGGCCTTTACTCCTCAATTTCCCCTTCCAGGATTAGCATCTGAAATTCCTTCTCCTGGTGAGTATTCCGGTGAATACAAATACATGGGGGAATGATTTTCCTTCCATTTTCTCTGAGGATGAAGCTTTGTCACCCTTTTCCATGCCATGCATTCAACCCGGCACCAATTCAGATGGTCCTCCAGCCATCCCTCCTGGGGCCCGGCCATGAACACCATGGGAAGGAAACCGGGACTCCACTCTGCTCACGATTTCTGAGCAGCCTTGCCATCCGGTGGGGCCCGTGTTGGAGGTTCAGATGGAGGAGAGGGGCCTTAAGAAGTTTCCTCTCGCCTCCTCCTCTCTTCCTGTCTGCTCGGTGCTCCGGCTACGCTGGCTGATCTGCCCCGGGGCCCTTCCTCAGAGCTCCTTCTGCACTGTCTCACCTTCTCCTCGCCTCCACCTGGGAAAACCTGTGCAGACTGCAGCATCTTCATGCAATGGCAGCTCTCCCAGGCAGCACGAGCAGCCTCTCCTTGCTCTGTTTGATTACAGCCTTGACAAAGATCGTCTGAACAGTGTTTTGGTTCAGGTTTCCCAGAAGCCAAGTCTGAGAACTTCTCATGCAAGTGATTTCTTGAGGGATTGGTCAAAAGATGGATCGTTGAGGGAGCAAGGGAAGCAGATGGATCAGGGGAAGAAGATAGGCTAAAAAGCAAACAAAACCAAAGAGCTAGGCTCCAAGAACTTGTAGGAAGAGAGCAGAGTGCTGGGTGCCAGGGGCTGGAGATGGTCAAAGGGTACAAACTTTCAGCTGTAAGATGAATAAGTTCTGGGGATCTAATATACAATGTGGTGACTGCAGTTAACAATACTGCATTATATACTGGGAAGTTGCTAAGACAATACATGTTAAATGTTCTCACCACAGAAAAGAAATGGTAATTATGTGACATGATGGGGGGACGTTAGTTCACCCTAGGGTGGTAATCATTTTGCAACATATAAGATATGAAATCAAAGGTTATATACCTTAAATGAATATAATGTTACATGTCAATTACATTTCAATAAAGCTGGAAAAAAAGAAAAAGAAAACTAGGCTTCAGGGGAAGTCTGGCCTCAGCCTGACCCTGCAGGGAGCTCAGGAGTGTGAATTGCACAAAGTGGTTGTCTTGCCCAAAGCAAAGGTGGCTTCAGTCAGCCACTGCCTAGGAGCTGTGTCCTGCAATGGGGTAGCAGAGCCTGTAGGCACCTCCAGGGGAATGTGCTGTCATGGAGCTCTGGGCAGGACACTACATCATCCACTATAAATAGCCCATGAGGTTATTATTACATTTATCAAACATCTGATGGACCTTTGTTACATCCCAGGGTCTTTCTAGGCAATTTGGAATCAAAGGAGACTTAGTTTCGTCTGTGTGGAAGTTTCCCGAAGGCAAATGTCAAGTGCAGGGGAATGAGAATGGACCTGACCCCACAACTGGGGACCAGGTGGGAGCTCAGTTGAATGAAAAAGCAGAATTGCAGTTACTGCTACGGAGGCCACAGAGGGACCAACAACATGTAAATTGAAGTCACTGAAGCTTTTGAATGACTGCCTGACCACCTGACTCCTCTGCTAGTCGAAGTAAGAACAGGCTTGTCCCTGGACTGGTTGAAGATGAGCCTAGAGATCTGAGTCAATGTCTCCATCTTGGGGGGGATGTACTATTCAGGGGCAGAGAATTCAGCAATTACGTTAGAGGGGATTTAAATCAAACTAGCTCAAGAAGGGAGAATTTACTGGCTTATGGCAAAGCAGGCATGGATCTGACTTCAGGTAGGACAGGACCAGGGAATTATGAAGCTGCACTCAATCTCTCTCATTCCATCACTCAGCTTTGCCTTTCCCCATGTTATCTTTATACTTACACAGCCTCCATCCCTGCACTGGCTTCCAGAAATTCCAGATTACATTCAATCAGTTTAGCAATCCCGAAGAGACAGATGGGAGAAACCCTTTCTCAGTTCCAGCTAAAGTTCCAGGATTGACTTCACTGGGTGCATTTGAGTCAAATGATCAAAACTGAAGCAATGGCTGTTGCTGGAGGCTGGGGTTTACCAGGTGGTCTGGTTAGGCTACTTGCCTCCCATACATGGAGCCTGAGTACAGCGGCCCCTAGAGAACCATGGGGGCTGAGAAAGGCAGAGTGACAGGAAGGTTCTTTCATTGGCAGAGATACGCAAGGAAAGCCGGATTGTCCAGTACATTCTACTGCAGCTCTCTGCAGGCCTCACACTCCTGTCTTGGAGCCTATGGAGCATACGCAGGGCAAACCACAGGGCTGTGGGTTCATTGCCATCGGCAAACTCAGGACGCACTGATTTGACAAGTCATATTTAATGCTGAGCTTGTAAAGAAATTTCTCATTTTCATCTGACAGTTTTTATGATGGAAGTCAAGCTCACTAGTTTATAATTGACAGGTTTTTTATTCCTTTTGGAGAAGTTACAGCATCCAATGGTCTGCAGTTTGCAGTCTATACAGACGTTTCTGTTAACCTTGCAAAGCTAGGGAACTTAGCTTCGACATTTTCGTCATTGGTCTTGTCAATTTCTAGACAGGTGACTTCACCCCAATCTCTTCAGGCTGTTTCTCTCCTTAAATTCAAGAGTTACTTCCTTGGACAGGGCCAGTGCCAGAGGCCTGAATATTGTTGTTTGTTGACTTGTGTAACTTCTGGGAAAATGATTTTCTCACCGTGATGTGAAATTGACATTTCATCTTTGGTGAGCAGCTGCTCCAGCTCACATTTTTGTGTTTGGAGGCGCACAGCTCTATTAAAGGGGTCTACGTGAGCTTTGAGAACCAGATTGCTTACTTGTAGAGAACTGGAGAGTAATGACTGATAACTCTGAAAGAATTATTCTGAAAGCTATTCTTAATACTTTATCATTTTTAAAAAAATGAGCTATAATTTAAAGAGTCTAGGTTTTTGATTCCGAGTATTGGGGGGGAAATTTCCTTTCTGATCCTACATATCCCCTTGTCCCTCAGTTATGGCATCTACATGCCATGTTGGGAGTATTTATGTGTCGTACATGCACTCTAGTCTATATTTGAACTTCTGAGAAGGACTCATTCACTCAGCTACCAACTTGGTGAGCATTTTAGTTTAAGCTTGGGTAAATAAAGGTCATGTAGATGGTAAGATGGCTTGGGGTGATCTTTTGGGTTTTGAGTAAGATGGGGATCAGGGTGCAGAGCCTAGGGAGAGTGGAATATGTAGCAGAGTCCCACAAGCTAGGCAGAAGATGTTCAGGTCTCACTGGTATCACATATATCCATGGGGAAACATGTGCTGGGTGCCAGTATGCAGAGATCACCAGGTCATGGGACCATCCCTGGTAGAGCGCTCACAGCCAAGTCGGAGAGACGGACCAGTCAGCATGACTTGTAACAGTGTGTAGCTTTGACCCCAGCTGAGTGACCCGTTCCTGTGTTGTCCACTAAGGGCTGGTTCCGCCTCCTAGTGAGTAACTGAAAATGGACAGGGAAGTTTGGTTATCCCTAGAGATTGGACTTTTAATGGCTAAAGGTCTTAGATATCCTATAATGCATGGGGCAGCCCCATGAAATTGTGAGGAGCCCCACCCGAAATGCGAATGGTAAAAAAAGCATTGGCTTGTAGGTATCATGAGGATATGCTTCGTGTTTGCTGCTGCATTCCTAGTGCGCGTGCAGGGCTGGCACAGGGCAGGTCCTCTATGCATATTCAGTAGATGAGTGAAACTGCATCATACGGAAGAGGCCCATGGGGTGGAGGGTGGGCAGCGGCCCTCAGCCACGGGGAGGCATGCCTGCGCTTGGGACTCAGGTCTGGCCCAGGAGGCACCAGGCCTGGGCAACAAGACTCTTCTAGATGCCAATGACATGTGAACACAAGGTTCCTGCAAGTCCTCCTGCCCAGGCCTGGACTGGCTTAGGGCTTGTGTGGGGCTCTGCCTGTGAATTGGAGCCCTCAGGGTCTGAACCCAAGCAGGACTGGAAATGAGAGTAGCTCACATTGCATCTGTCAGGCGTCTTGGTCCCCCCTCCAGCACTTAGGGCGATTTCCAAAGAGATTCAGTATAATACCCTTGTTAAGAGCAGATGCTGTAGACTCTCTGATTCCATTTGTTTCCCTCAACAAGTGTTGTGATTGTTACCATGATTAAGGCATTGTTCTAGGTACCTGGGTACAGCAGAGATACTTGACTAGATACCCCAGAGAACAAAAAAAGTCCCTGCCTTTGTGGAGCTCGAATTCTGTTTGGGGGAGCAAACGCCATGCCCCTGAGGGAACCCACAGTGGGTAAATGGTGGTAGGTGCCCATGGGGCAGGGGTGGGCTGTTTCATGTAGGCATTTAGGGAGACCGCTCTGATAGGCAGGCAGTGAAGAAAGAGGCCAGGGGACTGTCTGGGGATATGAAAGAACCTCCTGCTGGGGGCAGTGGCATGTGCTTGGTGAACCTGAGGAGGAGCAGCAAGGCGGGGTGGCTGCAGTGGAGGAGGTGGTAGTGGGGAGGACGTCAGAGAGGTGGCCGAAGGACAGAGGATGTGGGACCTTGTATGTAGGTCGTTGTTAGGACTGTGGCTTTTGCTCTGAGTTAGATGGGAAGCCATCAGAGGGTTTTGAGCAGAGGAATGAATTGAGCAGGCCTGGTTTGAAAGTGTCCCGTTTCATTGATCTGTGGCTCATGGCTTGGAACAACAGTGGTTATTATTTCTCCCAGTCTGGTGGAATGACTGGGCTGTTCTTGCACTGGTTTCAGCTGAGCTCACTCAGCTGGACGATTAGGCTGAGATGGGACATCTGGAGCTCTCTTCCCATGTGGCCTTCCATCCTCAAGGAGGCTGCACCTGCTGCACTTCCTTCCAAGGTGGTGGCTGCATTCCTGGAGAGCACACACTTACGTAGCTTCTGCTCACCTCACATGGGCCAAGTCACATCACCAAGCCCTGAGGCAGTGTGGGACGTACACCATGTGGATATCAGAAGACATTCATTGGGGCAGCTAACGTAACAAGTTACCCCTCTGGCTGCTCACTTGAAAATAGACTTGAGGAATGAGGAATGGCAGAGCAAGGAAGCCAGTTAGGAGGCTACACAGTAATCCAGGTAAGAAGTGCTGCTTCCCTGGGGCAGGGTGATAGTGGAGCAGTGAGAAGTGGCTCCGTTATGATTATGTACTGTAGGTGGAGTGTAAATGGTTTGCTGATGGTTGGTGCATGAGATGTGACAGAGAGGGAAGTTAACGGTGACCCCAAGATGTTTATCTCCAGCAACTCCAAGGACAGGGTGCTGCATACTGACAAGGGGAGACTGTGGGAGGGGGAGATTTTTGCCAGTTGTCTAGTGGGAGTTGCTTTGGACCTGTGAACTTTGAGGTGTTATATTAGACATCAGTTGGAAAAACTTAAGGATTTTGGGAGATGAGTCTGGGATGGAGAAATGAATTTGGGGATTGTCAGCCTATTGATGGTGTTTGAAACTCTGGGCCAGGAGGACACCCCCAGGGGAGTGGGTAGAGAGAAGAGATGAGGTGTGAGGACTGAGACTCAGGTTCCCCAGTGTTCTGGATGGGGAGATGAGGAAGGAGCAGCAAAGGAGACTGGGCAGGACTGGCTAGTGACTAGGAAAAGAAGGAAGAATCACGGGAGACCACTGAAGAAGGCATTTGAGAATGGGAGAGCAAGCAAGTGTGTCCCAGATTGCTAATTTAGTCAATAAGACAACTGAGCGCTCACTGGTCATGACGCTGAGCTATGGGAGGTCATGGGTCATTGCACAAGAGTGGTCCGAGTTGAGCAGGGGCTGAGAAAGCTGGTTGTGGTGGGTTTAGGAAAGGATGGAGGGCAATACTTCCAGCTCCCCACTTACTGATGGTATGTGCTTTGAGCTTGTGCACTGTTGTCCATGTCTCGCTTTCCTCACCTGCAAAATGTTGATAAAAAGGATACATGTTTCAAAGGGTCAGTGTGGTAAGTGAATGAGGTAGTCCATACAAAATGGTTAGCACCAACTGCCATCCACTTAGCACTCAGTGGAGTTAGCTATTAGTATCAGTGTTGTGTGTCTGCTTAAAGTTTGATTGATTCATTCTTGACTGAGAGGGTCATTAATTGCAGGAATGGGCTAAGGAGGAGAGATTTTTTTTTTATGTTTCAGAGACACCGGAGACAAAAATGTATACCTAACCCATCTGAGGGATTGTAAATGCTATTGAATAGTGGCAGAAAATCCAGCGATTACAGTTCTTGGTGGTCTGGCCTTAGAAAGGTGGTGCTGCGATCCTGGGTCTATCACTTAGTTGATACTTAATTGATAACTGATCTCTGTAAGTCTAGGTTTTATCATCTGTATAGTGGGCAAATAATAGGACTCACTTTATATGAAATAACTCATATCTGGCATAAAACCAGTCCTCATTAAATACCAGCTGGCATGATGATGGTATTGATGAGGATTATGTTAGCATTTAAATATTTCTTTGCATCAACATATACAGACAAAAGATACTGTTAGTCATTCACTGAAGTAATTGAAATGTTTTGAGTCTACCGTATCCAAGGCCATGCCTTGGACCGGGGTGGATGTCGATGATGAGGTAATGGGCAAACCTCCTCCTCTCCTGCAAGGCGATTTTAAAGCTTCTAAAAATGAAGTTACGCTGCTGAACCCAGGCTGAAATTTTACACTTGGGAGTAAATCTTTGGGATAATGTCAAGGGAGGCTGGCAGCTCAGAAAACGTGCTTTGCTATTCCCTTGGTTAAATTTATTTTCTGTCTAGATAGAAGGCCTCCATTTTTATACTTTCTAGCCTGGTGGTAATAAATTCAGCATCAAGAAGAATATTTATTTGCCAGAGTGCCCCTGGTTTGCTGACTTTGCAGAATGGAGAAAAAAATGGGACATTGTTATCCTGTTTCTATTTGCCAGGCTGTTGTTTTGCATTAGCAAATGTGAAGATAGACCCCACCTTATTTTTCATCATTTGTTCCCTCATTTTTGTGCATTCTCCACTTTTTCTTCTTTTGCTTCTTCCTCTGGATTTAACAGGCTCTGTTGGCCATACATGATATGTATTTCACATCCCCTCAATCTGTTAAGGCATTTTCCGTGTGCATTTCACAGCAGATCCTGATTGTAAATTGGTTGTAGAAACTTCATTGGCTTCCTGTCTGTGACATTTCTGATGGATGGGCCCTATTTATACAGAACAGCACAGCGTGTGCAGAGTTACACGGCTCCTCTCCATGCCTAATGGATTGGAAGGAGTGAGCCGGCAGCCCCACTGTGCACAGTCATCCGCCTCCTTTTTGTGCAGCATTCAGGAAAGGCCAGCAATGGAACAGTCCAGGGAAGGCCTAGGAGGCTGACTCCGGTCCTGGCACTTCCACCAAGCCTTCCTGCGTTCCCGAAGTACTCTGTCCCAGAAATAACAGGGCTCAGAGCACAGCTGTTGGGGTCCACTGACAGAGGTAGAACCCTTCCTGGTCATTTGGTGGTGTGTCTGGGTTGGTGTCCTCATATGAAGGGATGGGGTGACCTATTTTGTGGGGGGCTTTATGATTTGGGCAGGACTGCCTACCTCTCCATCATAGTCCATCTGCGGTAGAAACCTTGGAATAGTAGGGGAGGGTTGGACCCAGGGCCCTGTGTTGTCAAATTAATAGCCTAGGATTGGGGGTAGGATTGAAAAAAGTTCTTTCTTTTGTTAAATCCTAAAGGCACATGGCTTCTTTCCCAGAAGTTTCATCATGTCTCAGTGCTGACTGGGTCGTGCATCCATCAGTCACTGCGGCAAAGTAGGCAAGGCTGCTACTGGCTTGGCTTGGTCGTGGGCTCCATCCCTGCAGCCGGGAATTGAGTCCCACGAGCTTAGCATACCGAGTGGGTGGTCTGCCAGAGGGAAGTCAGGGACTGTTAGCGGGAGAAGGGTCAGTGAGTTCTGAGTGGTCAAAACATGCCAGCTGCCCAGCGCACCTGGGGAGAGAGCTAACTGAAGGCCGGAGCAGAAGAACCCTGTGCTCTGTGATGTTCCTCCTCTCGCCGTTCTAGGACTCGTCCATACCAGCCAGAGGCAGAGATTTAGCAAAGGAGGGAAGGCACACACCAGATGCTCGATGGATGTTTGTTGAATGAACAAATGAATACTTTTACTTACCACATATGCCAATGGTCAGGCAATTTACATGTCACAGTGTGGATTTAAGAATTTCTGAGGGGTGGGCAGTACATGCTGCCATTTGGGAGGAGTGGATTAAAGGAGAGAGAGCATCTGTGCTGAGTCACGAATGTCAAAGAGTCCACGGTAGGGGATGATTCCAAAGTTTGGGCATGAAAGCCTCTGTGGGACTGGAGCCTTCCATTTCCCGGCACATTGGGATATGGTGGCTGCATTCAGGCTACATCACCTAATTTTGCACCCTGACTCTCTTGGATTAATCCCATCACAAGATTCTTGGAGTACATAACCACTTAAAACTTTGTGAGGGTTGAGTGTGTACATGTTTGCTTCTGTGCATTTGGAATAAGGAGAGGCCAGCCCCCTCTCTCCCTCTCCTGTCCCCTCATGGCCAATGACTGGCATTCTCTTTGTCTCTCCGTATGGGGCCTCCTCCTGGACAACACAACTGCATACACCTCCCCACCACAGAGAGTACAGAGGACCCTCCTGAGTTCCCTTCCCGAGAAAGAAACAAACTAGAGACATCCAAAGAAAAGAGATGGTCACATGAGCTTCATGAGATTAGAGCTCTGTGGGCCAAGGATAATTAAGCTGAGAGGCGCAGCTCCATAGAAGGCAGTGTAGCTCCACCAGAGCGGGTGCTGTGGTCTGTTTTGTCTCTGAGTTATAGACAGTCCTTACCTTCAAACTCTCTTCTTTGTTTTAAATAATTCACAATTTTCATATTACATTTTGACATCCCTAGATAGTCTTCCATGTGTTGAATTTGACCTTTCAGTTGCTACTCACCCAATGGTGATTTGGAGCCATTTCCAGAGCATGGAGCGGGTGCCGTGGGCTAGAGAAAGAACCAGGTCTCTGTTGACTCTGGCAGTTGGTGGTGGGTGTGCAGAGAGGAAGCGCAACCTTCCCTGTCCTCCCGCTTTAGACAGGGAGGCAGTGACAGTCCCCATCTCTCTAATCCCAGGTGCCAAGGGGCACCACTGAGTCTCCTGAGCATTGAGGTCCTAAAGTCTGTTCTTTGGGACCAAGCCCTCCTCCAGTCTCCTGGGCCATCCGACCGCACTGCCCTTACTCCCTCCTCCTCCTGTGGGGTGAAGGTGGGTGCTGTAGGTGGGGAGACTCACCAGTCCATGCCGAGGGCTTGTTTTACAATGATGGGGCCTTTGAAAGTTCATCCAGTGGCTTAGATGTCACTTGCTTTTAAGTAAGCTTTTTATTGGAGCATAATCTACATATGGAAAAGTGCACAAACCATAAGTGTATAGTGAGAATTTTCACCAAGTGAATAGACCTGTGTGACCAAAACAGCACCTTAATCACTATTGTCAAAAAATCAACCACTATCTTCCTTTACCTCAATATCTTTACCTGTTTTGGGCTTTATATAAATCAAATCATGTATTGCCTGCTTTTTCATGTTTAACTTCCTTGCCTCAATATCCTATTTGTGAGGTCATCTGTGTTTGTGTATGTGCCAGTGGCTCATGGTCATTACCGCACTGTCTATTACTATATGCGTATATTACTATTGATTGATTTATTTGGTGGCTGTTGGACTTTTTTCCCCCAATATTGGAGTGCTGTGAATCTCATATCACTTTGAACATTTTATTACATGTCTTTTGGTGCATAGATCTATTTGTCTTTGTTGGATAGATACCTAAGTACGGGATTTCTGGGTCTTAGGGTACTTGTTTGCTATAGTAAGTACTCCCCAAAGTTTTCCAAAATGATTGTATTAATATGAACTCATGTCAGTAGCAGTATAGGAGAGTTTCATTTGCTCTGCATCCTTTTAACTCATATAGTATATGTGCAGTTGTATCTTATTGTGGCTTTAATTTGCATTTCTTTGTGTCCAATGGTGCTGAGAATCTTCATGTGTTTATTGGTCATTTTGATATTGTTCTGGTCACAGCCATATTCTCTTTGGTTATCTGTGTTTTTCTTATTGATTTAGGACTTTTCTAGGTCTCTATGAGTCCTTTGTTGAATATCTGTTCTGCAAATATCTTACTTAGTGGTGACTTTTGATTTAAAAAATGTTTTAAATCTTAAAAATGTCCAGTGTATTCATCTTTTACCTAGTGGTTACTGTTTGTGTGTTTGTGTGTTCTGTTTAAGAAAACAACTTTGTTTTCTCCAAGACCATGTTGATATTCTCCTGTATTATCTAGAAGTGTTATTGTTTGATCTTTCACATTTAAATCTATAATTAATCTGGAGTGGATTTTGGTTTATTTGTGAGGTCAGGGTCAAGATTGGTTTATTTTTTTCCACATGTATATCCGACAGTCCCAGTATCATTTGTTAAATGGAGCAAAACATCTCATCCCTGTGACTCTGCAGTTATCTTTGTCTGAAACCAGGTGACTTTATATGTGTGTGGGTCTGTTTCTATTTCCATTGGTCTCTTTTCTATTCTTGAACCAATATCATACCATCTTAATTACCATAATCTTGATAATTTGTAGTCTAAGTTCTTCAATTTTATTGTTATTCAAGATTTTTTTTTTCTTCCTGGCTCCATGGATTTTTATATGAATGGCAGAATCAGCTATCAATTTCCAATGAAAAACCTACTGGGATTTGAAATATCTTTAGATCAATTTGGGGGTGATTTACGTCATTACAATATTGAATCTTCTGACCAATGCTCTCACTGTGTTCCACCACAGCGTGGTGTACCCACATACACAGCATACAATGGAATACTGCTCATCAATAAAAGGGAATGAAGCGCTGCTGTTATACACGAAGTATTGAAATAACAGAGATAAACCTTGGAAACAACAAAGTGGAAGAAACCAGTCACAAAAGACCACATATTGTGTGATTCCATTTATATGAATGGTACAGAATAGGCAAACCCATGGACAGACTCTCACATATGCGTGTCCTGTGATATTTTGTTAACAGGAAGTAGTGGATTATTAAGAGGAATGAGCTACATTTGCATTTCATTCCTGCTGGTAACTAATTATGTGGCCTCTGGAAGTTCATGATACTTCCCCCAGTCTCAGTTTCTTCATCTGTAAAATAGGAAAGATGCCGCAGGCCCTCAGGGGTTGTCACGAAGATCAAATATAATAATGAACTTTCATGTGCTCTGTAAATGAGAGGTTATACATTTGCTGGATTTTGTAATGCAGTCAATCCCCTGACCTCTCTCTCAGTCATTACTGCCGGTTTTGTTGTATATTTTGTTAATATCCTTTGGGTTCTTGCATTTGGGAAGAGTTGGTCAGACTTGGCTGCTATCCAGAGAACCATGACATGTGATTTTGTGCTATTTCTCTTACATCCGGTGGTCTTCCTTACAATTCTGTCACTTTCAGAAAATGAAATGGAAACACAAAGCAATCCTCTCCACCTGAATTTTGGCGCTTCTCCAAGGTGCCTATCTCTTCTGCTTCCGCGGAAATGAGTTTTTGGAGTCCTGGACTGTGATTTCTCTGGGGGCTCCCAGGGCTCTTTGTTCTAAGTGGTGCTCATGGATCTGGAAATACTAAGGAGTGCTTGAGTGGGGGCAGCTCTTTGCCGGACCGGCCAGGGGGGAAGGTGTGTGTTTGTCTTCAGCCTTTCCCACCTCCTTTTCCTGTTCCTCCCTGACCTCCTACTGTGTTCTTGTCACTGTAACTCCTCCAGCCCCTGGATACCCTCATGCCTGGGGAACCTGGGCTCGCTCAGCCATCCGAGCCAGCTTCCCCGAGAAATGCCTGAGCTTCAGGTCCAGTCTGTGGAGGGGTATTTCCCAAAGTAAATTCTACAGAACATACCCATGATGTGCTCCGTGATGCAAAGGTTCTAGGGACAAATAAATTCGGCAGACTGCCTCTTTTGAGTATTTTGTAAATTCTTACTGTGTAACTTATTAAGGACTGTTTAGCCAGTGGACCCTTGCTTCTTCAAATATTTTTTCCCCTGCTCTGTTCTCATATCTTCTCCTTCAGGGATTGTTACTGCACAGGTGATACTGTCCCACAGGCCACTGGGAAGGGCCTCGATGTTGCCCCACAGGGTCCCTGGTCATTTGCTTTTTCCAATGGTTTTCTCTCTGTCCTTCAGATTAGAAAATTTCTGTTGATCTGTTTTCAAGTTCATTGCCTCTTCCTTTTGTAATTTTTGATTTGCTCTTAAGCCCATCCAATTATTTTATTTCCATTTTCGGTTCTAGAATTTCCATTCATTCATTTCTTTGCTGAGGTTCCTGATCTGTTTTCTCATTTAGATTATACATTTTTTAAATGCCATGGACATAACAGCTGCTTTACAGTTTTGTCTGCTAAGTAACACATCTGGACTACTTCAGGTTTGCGTTTCAATTGACTTCTGTTTTCTCAACTGCAGGTCATAGTTTGTTTCCTTGCAGGCCTAATACTTTTGGACGTTTTACGTAAAATAGATAAAAAGTATTGATCTTTCTGTGGTTGGAGGTGACTCAAGCCGACCACATTGAGTGTGTGTTGGTTCGATTTTGTGCTTTGTCAAGATCAATTTGTGAGAGGCCTATAGTGTTTCTTAGGCTCTGTAATTTGGGAGGACCCAATCTCTAAACTTTGTTACAGTCGATCTTATCATGCCTTGATTTTAGGAGCTGTTAGGGTATGTGTAGTATAGGCCTACTGTAAGGTGGCTCGTTTTGCAGCATTATTGTGGCAGTAGATAACTGATACCTCAACAATCCTGTCAATAATATTTGTTCATTCAACAAACATGTATTAAGCATTTACTTCATGCCAGGCCTTTCCTAGGTCCTCCACCAGTGAAGGGGGCCTGGGTGGTGAGACGCTGTGCTCTCATGTGTGGACGTTACTATTAAAGAGTGTGTTAGAAGTCAGTAGTATTTGTGGTCATGCATTTGAGTTTATGTGTGTGGGGGAGAAGGGGAATGTTGGCATGAATAGATCCCTGAAAGGCTGCTCGGTTCTGGGAACGAGCCCCAGCTGATGTCCCTGGACCTGTGGAAGGGAGCCAGACCCTGAGTCAGGGGAATCCCTACTGCCCACCTCATCCCCATCCCCAGCCCTGGTGAAGCCTGAGTGAACTACCTGCAGCCTGAAACCATTAGACAAAATATGTGGGAGAATATAGTTAAACTCCAAATATGTAGTACAGGGAAGATTTTCTAGGGAGTTTAGGAAAAAGAAGAGTCAATAGGCATAATTCTTAGGAAAAGTCTTCATGAAGAAGACAGGTTTGTCTTGATTATCCTAATCATCTTAATTATATTCAATATTATAGTGTTTTATATTTTATATTATCATAGGTACATTAATACTGTTACTGCTTCTGTAATTTCTTGGGTTCCTACCATGTACCATGCATGTATTAAATACTTTATATACCTTTTCTTATTTAATTCTTAGAATGGCCCTTGCAGTGTTAGGCTGGTAATCTTTATAGCCTTGTTTACAGATGAGGCTACTAAAGCCCAGAGAAGTTAAGCAGCTTGTCGAAAGTCACACAGCTAACGAGTGGCTGGTTCAAGACCCAGTCCCAGTCTTCCCCCTCTCCAGACCACGACACTGCACTGCTTCTGAATGTCCTTGCCTCTTCATACAATCCTGTGGGAAAGACGATTCACAGATAATTCTGTAGACCTCCTTTTCTAAGTCAAGGAGCCAAGTTTGGGGAAAGCTGCATGATTTCCCCAAGGCCAATTAACTAGTTAGTAGCACTGCTAGTTTGGTCCAATATTCTGAATATATATCATTTTAGTGTGGTTTTTAAAGTTGATGCGGCCAGAACGTAAACCCTAAACCCACTCAGCTCCTGCGAGTAATGGCTGGGGAGGGAGAGACCGCTGAAGGTGAGGAACAAGCCCATTATTTGGTCATGATTTCCTCACTTAAATCTGAGAACAGAGACAGCTGGGCCCAATATTTATTTTCAATCGAGTGTATCAAAACAAAGCTGGGAAGCCATTTCTTTGCTGCTATGGGTGCATTAAACAAATGGCAGGAAGAACAATTCTGTGTGCTGGGGCTTCAGTTTTTGAGAGACTCCATCTGGACTCCTCCCCTGCAGCTGTGGGGCACTTAGCAGCTCATTTGCTCTTGGCTCATTCCATAGGGCTCCTCTGCCGGCCTGCTCTGACCCCTCTGATGTCTTTATCTCCCTTTCCCCGGGGCCATGAACTGAGACACAGCCTCCCCACACCACAGATGGTGGAGTTAGACCTCGGGGACCCTTGACATCCCTCACTGACAGCTGAGACAGGGAAAGGTAATTTTTCTCAGAAGACTTTTCTTGAAAGAACACAACCTTCCCTTTCCCCTCTTGTCTAAAATGATGTTACTGGATTCTAAAGTAAAAGAGTGATTCTTGCCAGTGGGTTTCAGCCCCAGGCAGTTCACTATGGATTCAGTTCGACCAAAGAAAATGACAGTAAAACAGTCTTGAGGTGAAAGAGTTATACCAAGCTTTATTTCCACGGTAGCAGGTCAATCATTAAAATCCTGTCCACTCAGAGCGAGTCTGCATGCAGCAAGCCGGTCTCTGCCTCTGGGCCCCTCTGCCCTCACAGCCGGCCTCTGGGCCTCTGTCCTTGGTGCTGCCACCACTCCAGTCTGCTCTCCTGCAGCCGTGTCACCGTGTGCCCAGAGCACTCTTTATGTAGGGAGGGCTCTTTGTATAGAGTCAATGACAACATATTGCCCACATGTGTAGTGAGCTAGGCGACCAGGGCCAGGGGAGAATCCCAGCCACAGGAACCTTCATTTTATCCACAGTGATCTACTCCAGGATCCTTCCAGTGGCCACTCTTTTCACTTATCTTCTTTTTCATTTAATTCCCAGAAAACATATACATATTTGTTGTTCAGATGTGTAGATAGATGATAGCTACATTGGAGCCCTACGGACACCATCCCAGGCAGGTGAGGGCTGCCGTGATGAAACAGGTGCAGCTCGGTTTACACTCACATGGGCACTGTAATGAGAAAAACACGCATTAAAGAAGTTATAGTAAAAATAAGTATAAACTTACAGAGTGTGTGTTATGCCATCAAACACAAAAGGGGTGATGAGACTGTGAAACCCACAGCCCTCCCGGGTTCCGAACGGTCATCCTCTGAGATGGAACAGGTCAGCAGGCGAAGGAGGAACCAGTACTAGGGGTGGGGGCGGGAGAGGGGAGGGTTCAGGGGAAGGGACCCACATATGAAGGTTGTAAGGTGGAGAAGTGAACAAGGCAGTTCTCCATGTTAGAGGATCATGAGCAAGCCCGTGTGGCCAGCATGTGGCCAGGACAGGGGAGTCAGCATGGGGAGAACTGTGGCACTCAGGGCCCTAAGAATCGTGCAAAGAGTTTGAGGGATGAATTTCACCGGAGAGCACATGAAATCGCTGGACAGTGAGTGGGCCTCCACTCCGGGTAAGTGGCCAGTGAGGCTCCTGAGGAAACCCAAGGTCAGTGGGAGGTGTTAGTCCTCGGCTTAGAAGACCTATACTGGTGATAGGGTCATCTCTATGGTTTCCTAACCCTGTGACTTTGAAAAACCCTCTGTCTCTGGTCCTTGACTCCCTAACTTCTGTCAATGCAGAGACTAATGCCCACCCTGACCACTGCTGGGGAAGGAATCTCTGCCTCCCAGTGAGTGAGCTCTGGGAGGGCCTGGGCTTGAAGCACAAAACAAAATGAGGACTAAACTTTACTAATTTAGGGAGCTGAGCGGGAGGTGTCCCTGCCAGGTGGGCATGGCAGGAAGGAGCCGGGTGTCGCCAGGGGCAAGTGGGAGAGGGTTTGAGTGGGGGTGTCCTGGGCAGAGGGCACAGTGCGGGCCGCGGCAAAGAGGAGGATGAGCCTGGGATGGCAGAGACACAGGACTTTGTGTGAGGCCTGACTTGAGTCTTCTGCCTCTGCCCTTCATCATGGGTTCCATTTGGTCCCCCTCCGAACACTGGAGAAGCACACATCTTGATGTCTGGAGGATGCTTAAGGAAAACAAGTGCTCACTCTTTTAATCAAAAAGCAAAATCCCTCACAAATGAAGCCTCCCTATTCCTGCAGCTGCTCCTCTTGGCTCCTGGGGGCTCTGGCTGGTGCACAGTGCTTCCATTTGGGCTTCTCCACTCTCCCTCTGGTCCCCCAAACCTCTGTGCTCGGTCCCCGGCCTGGTGACGAAAGGCTGGCAGCTTGAGCTGGGGCCTCCACCCTGTTCCTCCCCGTTCTACCCTGAAGCCCAGTCCTCCAGCCCCCCAAGAGCTCCAACCCACTCCCAGGCTTGTGCTGTTGAGAGGGGGAACGGGAGGGCTGGGAAGGAGCCCACACCACGTGGGAGTCCCATGGCGTTTTCTCCCTTTCCTGAGATCGTGCTCCTCTTTGCGGTTTTCTAAGAGATCACATAGTACAACTGTTAGTATATAGGTCTTGGGGACCGGCTGCTTGGGTTCAAATCCCACCTTTGTCATGCGCTTGCTGGGTAAGCTCAGGGAGGCTATTTACCCTCTCTGTGCCTCATTCCCCATATGTAATATAGGGATATAACACTGCCGTTCTCATTAAGTTGTAAAGACCAACATATTTACTATATGTGATGTCCTTAGAACAGAGTCTGACACGTAGAAAGCACTTCATATATGGTAGGAGCTGGCCAGTGCTTTCTGACACATGGAGAAGGCACCTCCACACTGGTTCACTTGCTGGGCTTAAAAATCTGTCTTCCTGCCTTTTCTATGAAAGAACACAGTGAAAAAGAACAGAAAAACCCATATGTAGCCAAGGCTGGGTATTCAAAGACATCAGGTTCTTGGGAGAGTGTGGGCTCAGGACGGTGAGCATCCCCTGTTGCGGGGCCCTCCTCAGTGCCCACTCCTTCTCTGGCTAGACCTGAGCAAAGTTGAGTCAGGATAGATGGTTCAGAAAGAAACTCCTGAAGATCAGCAGAGCACAGTGGGAAAAGAAGTCGGTAGAAACCAAGTCCTGCTTGGCAAGTGCAGGTGCCTTTCCTATCAGAGCATAGATTATCTGCTCCCAGGTCCTTCCCTGCCTGCCTTACCATCCCACAACATTCAGAGTCTTCCCCAGCTCACCAGCATGGATTCCAGGGCATGGTGATGGCAGGGGTGGGGACACATGCAGAAGACACAGTCTCCATCCTCCTCCAGTTTCTCACCATCATGTTCCACTTGTGGAGCATTCTGGAACATTCCAGCTTCACAGAATTCACTTTCACACCCATTAGTTTCATTCGTTTCCTGCAGCAGACAGGAACCGAGGAGCTGTTATGGCTGGGTGCCCATCCCATCCACGGGGGCTCACAGGCCAAAGGGAAAGTGGGAGCAGAAGCCAGGTGCTTAGAATCAAGTGTGACACGTGTGTTTGGTGGTGGAAGGTCAGAGTTGGGATGGGATACAGTGGCAAAGAGCTGCGAGAATATGAGGCTTGGCAGATAAATCAGAAGCCTGCTGTGAGGGGCCCTCAGTGTCGTTGATTATTCATGTCTCACCCCCTGAACCATATGGGATCATTGAAGGGTTTTCAGCAGGGGAAACGTGGTCAGCTCTGCACTCTAAAAAGATTCCTGCCAGGAAGTAGAGGTGATACTGAGCCAGGCAAGAGACCCCTCAAGAGTAGTTACTGCCCCTCCACCCCGTTTCCCCAGGCAGGGTAGAGGCCTCGTTCCCTTTCACTGGGAACTCAGGGCATGTTTAGTTAAAAATAAATGGCCAGCTTTGGATTCTTTGTTCCTCAAATCCACTGGGTGGGAGCCTTGAGCATTCAACCAGAGCGCTTTGGGGGTCCGAGGCAGCACGGGACCTGCTCAGGGGACTTGTTGCCTGCCTCCAGCTGACATGATTTCTCAAGTCCGATGCTCAGCGAGTTAGGAATATTAGAGACAACCCGTCTTAGGCATAATTCCCGAATCCCGTGGAGGAAAGGCAGGGGGTGCTTCATGTCCACGCTTGGCAATCCCTTTATGTTTCCCACTACGGCTGTGTCAGACCCTCTCAATGGTCTTCTGGCTTTGAGCTCCCCATCCAAACCTGGGCTCTAAGCAGTGTCTGGTCCTCTGCCAACTGTCCACAACCCAAGCCTCCTCAGCATTAGAGGCAGTCGCCTTCCACGTTGAGCGTGTTGGTGGACAGTGTGGACAAGCCTTTCCCTGGGGCTTGAGCAGCAAAGGTAAAGATCATGTATTTGTCTCCAGGCTGTAGGTCCCCTAGATCCTCAGAGACAGACACAACCTTATGTTCTTTACTAAACCTGTTTGTATTTACGTTCATGATATGTGGGTCCCTCTAAAGAATGGGATCAAGGACTAGGACCCCTTTTGGCTTCTTGGCCCAAGAGCAGTGCTGCCAGAGGGCTCTAACCTATAGTTCTGAAAATTGGGCACTTGATCCAAAATTGGTCCATCAGTTTGTTGTAATCTTGAAAACATGACTTGTTCATGGGGGGATATGACATGACAAACCATTCCAGTGAAAGTTTACTTTGTTTTTAAACCTGTTGAGAATGAAAATCTCTTTCCCTTGTGATCACCTAGCTGTGCAGATATAAGACTAAAACGATCAGAGGCAACTATGAAGGGAGATTTTGTCTGGGAATAAAACCAACACAGAGGAAACAGGGTTGAGAAATGAAGACAGCTTTCTGATAGCATTCCTTGAGCACCTGGATCCAGCCATGCCTGAAGTCATTATGCTACTGGGCTTTTCTATTACATTAACAAAAACAATGCCTCATTTTTGTTTAAATAAAGTTGGGTTTCTTTGACTTGTTCCCCAAAAGAGTCTTGGCTCACATAGGTAACTACTGCTATCCACATTTTGCAGATGAGACTGAGATTTAGAGAAGCTTAATAAATTTGCTGAGGTCACAGAGCTAGGGAATAGTAGCTCTTGCAGTCTAAATCTGGAGCCTTTACCCTTAATTACCACAAGACAAAGGGATGCATCAGATGCTCTGGGAGCTCAGAGAAGTCATCCAGTGTGGCCTGATGTAGTCAGGAAATGTTTTCTGCAGAGGCTGATGCCTGAACCAAGAATTGCAGCATGACTGGCTGCTATTCAGGGGAAATGTGGGAAGGGGCATGCACAGAGTCACAGAAGTGTGAGACAGCACGGTGGGTGCTGTGGCCCACATGCAGTTCCGCATCATTGGGGTATAACCCATGACATGGGAGGAGGCAGGGGATTAGCCCAGTGCTCTGACAAAGCACACGCTATGGGGGCTCTGTGGGATGGCGAGGAGCTCAGGCTTCATCCCGTCCGTATTTGGGGCAGCTGAAGGCTTTTGTGTGGTTGAGCATGAGTGTTAGTTTCATACTAGATGATTAGCTTAAATAGGATGTGAAGACTGGACTTACAAGAGAAATCTGGAGGCAGGAAGAGCGTTTTGTGGCTAGTGGTGAGAGCATCTCTATAGGGCAGAGGTAGTGTAACATGTGAGACGTCTAAGAGAAAAATCGGCAAGTTGGTGATCATGTAGATGAAGGAGATGTATAAGATAAAAGATTAAATCAAGGATGATTCCAGGCTCCTGGCTGGAGGGACTGAGTGATGGGGGAGGAAGTGACAGTGAGTGGAACAGAGTGCCAGCTCAGTTTGCAGGGAGAGGGTGCTGAAAAGGCCACCACACCCTTCCCATCCTGACCACACACACTCTTTTTTGGGACCCTCTCCTACTGACTCTGGGCTGGCCGTGTGACCTGCGTGGGACCCAAGCACAGAGCCAACCAAGTAAATGACTACAGGCCCCTTGGGGTGGGACTGGGGCCTCACTGCCGGACCCGCATGCCGTGGCATTGCAATCCTTCTTCCTGCCTGTCCTTGGCTTCATGCACTGCGTCCCAGGCCCCAACCTGGTTTTGGGATGGAAGCTAGGCGAGGGTTGTGACTTGTCACTGGGGCATTTTTACCCATCCTCTTGCTCATCCATCCTTGATTTCTCCTGGGGTATTGCTGGCTTGACATCCATGATGGCTGCCTGTTTACTTGCCCCTGTGGCTGCCATGTTACATTAGCCACGTCTGCAATGATCTGTGGCCTGGGGTCCTTGGATGGCCCTACCTGCCTTGCTGCTCCTTATGCATCTACCTGGCATCTGATGGTCACACACAGCCACCTGGCCTCTGTTGTTCTGGAGTCCTCTTATCCCCAATGCTGTCACTGAGCCAAGTCCTGTCATGTCAACCTTCTTCTCTCAGCTCTGGCTCACCGAGGTTCTCTGGAATGCTGGTGCCCACTTACCTGCACCTTGCTTTGGTGAGTGGCATATTCTGCAGGTCCTCCCATGGCACAGGGCTCTCTGGTGGCATTTACAGCCTTTAGGAGTACGTTCCCTGGAGAAGGTCCTCTTTTGAGCTTTTTATCCTTTCTTGCACTGTCTGCCAGAGAAGTCTGGCATTGTTGTCTCTTTTCATGCTTCCAGGATTGCCAGCATCTCTGTGGGCCCTGCCTAGTTTCACTCATGTACCCCACAAGAGGGCCTCAGAATCAAGACTCACCTGTGCACCCAGCTTTATGTTCTGCCCCTTTCTCAAGCCCCGTCAGAATGTGGGCCAGCATGTACCATCCTGGGTCTTGCTGGAAGGTAGAACATGCTGAGTAGGTCAAGTAGCTCTTTTCCCTCCCTCATCAGGTGGGTTGTGTTGTGGCTTAGCCTGAGCCTCAATGTAGGACTATTACAGAACCGCTGTTGCCAGGAGGGAAGGTGGGGCCAGATCCTGCAGGGGTGTGTGTTTTCTTGCGGCAGAAGGCCTCTGGATTGCCTTTTAAGTGTCAGGGGAGGCCCTAGCTCTTCGTAGGGAGGAGTGGGCCATTTCTGAAGCTTAGGATGTTATGGAGAATCTGGGAATTACCAGACTTTGTGTTTATTTATTCAGATATCACCCATTCCATGCATTAAAGCGTCATTAATTTGCAGTCAGGCCTCTTCCCACCCCCAGGCCTTGGTCCTGGGTCTTTGGCATAATAGACCTACCTTGGTTGGAAACTTAACCATTTTGTGGACTTAGCCACTCTGATCACTCAGCCCAGGGCCTGGCTCTCAGCCTTCGCTACCCCTTTACTACAGGTGAGGAAAGCCTCTTTTTATGCTCCTGAGAAAGCCCTCTGGCTTCCACATGCAGCTTGTAATTGCTGTTTAATTACTCTCAGCTGTTTATTATTTTTTCCCAGCACATCCCTCAGAACTCAATTCCACTGTCCTTACAGTTACTATTCATTCCCCTCATATTAAACATCTGATATATCATACCAGCTAAGGTACTTTTCTCCTTCAGTTTCCCATCCCTGTTCACAATAGGTTGAAGTTTTAACACTGGCACTCCTACTGGGGCCTCATTACCTGCTGCGAGGAGGGTGCACGCACATTCCCATCTTAATAGCCCGACATTGCCAGCTTAATATCTGCTTTCCTGGGCTATTCCAGGCCCCAATCATGACAAGTTGGATTTCCTGGGACCCAGCCTCTGAGCAGGAGTTCAGCATGCTGGAGTTTTATTAGGTAGTTTTCTTGCTGATGGGTTTCAACCCCGGGCGAGTTCATTATGGATTCAGTGTGACTAAAGAAACAACAGTAGAATGTTCTTGGGGTGAAAGGGTTATACCCAACTTTATTCCCACAGTGGCAGGTCAATCACTAAAATCTCATCCACTCAGAGCGAGTCTGCCTGCAGCAAGCCGGTCTCTGCCCCTGGGCCTCTTTGCCCGCACAGCTGTCCTCTCGGCCTCCCTACCCGCGCGGCCACCCCAGTCTCTGTCCTCAGCGCTGCCACCACTCCAGCCTCTGCTCTGCTCTCCTGCAGCCGTGCCACCATGTCGCCCAGAGCATGGCAGAGCTCTTTATATAGAGTCAATAGCAACCTATTGCCCACATGCGTGTAGTGAGCTGGCCGACCAGGGCCAGGTGAGAATCCTGGCCACAGGAACTTTCCTTTTATCCACAGGAGTGCTTTGGGGATGAACACCCATGGAGGGGAGGCCAGGCAAGGGATTGTCAGAGGGACAATCTGTGCTGTGAAGCAGTGCCAGTGGATTCTTGGCCAACCCCCTGGGGAGCTCTGAGGCTTAAATGGCTCTTCCAAGTTGGTTTGAGTTGGGACAGGAGGCATGGCCTTTGTACCTTTGTGTGGACCGTTCACAATGTTGGTCATCCTGGGAAACAGGCTAGCTCTCTCCAGGTGAAACAATCTTGATGAGGGTATTTAAAATTAAATTTAAAATAATTACAATTAAGTAAAATTATAAATTCCATTCTGTGGATGCATTTGCCACATTCCAATTGCACAGTAGCCACAAGAAGCTCGTGGCTGCCACGTCGAGCAGCACAGATAGAGGACGTTTCCATCACGGAAAGGGTTCCATGTTTATCAGAGACAGGCATCAGCATTTGTGAGAGACGGGCTGTATCCCATCTACCCCAGTTCTTAGGCTTTTGTCCTTCAGGGGTCGCAACCAAAAACCAGGGCTGTTTACCCAAGGAGGTATCCTTTGTTAGCCCTGAACTCCAGTTTATATATTTATATATATATTTTTTATTTTGCTGTTATTAATGTACAGTTACATAAGTAATATTATAGTTACTAAACTCCCCCTATTATCAAGTCCCCACCACATACCCCATTACAGTCACTGTCCATCAGTGTAGCAAGATGCCACAGAATCACTAATCTTCTCCGTGTTATACTGCCTTCCCCGTATCCCCCCCCCCCACCGCTAGATTATGTTTGCTAATCGTAATGCCCCTTTTCCCCCCTTATCCCTCCCTTCCCACCCATCCTCCCCAGTCCCTTTCCCTTTGGTCACTGTTAGTCCATTCTTGGGTTCTGTGAGTCTGCTGCTGTTTTTTTCCTTCAGTTTTTTCTTTGTTCTTTTATTATTTTTTTAATTAATTAATTTTTTTATTTAGCTATTATTAATATACAGTTACATGAGGAACATTATGGTTACTAGACTCCCCCTACACTATCAAGTCCCCCCCACATACCCCATCGCAGTCACTGTCCATCAGCGTAGAAGGATGTTATACAATCACTACTTGTCTTCTCTGTGTTATACTGCCTTCCCTGTATCCCCCGCCCTACCCCCACACCCGCTACATTATGTGTGCTGATTATAATGCCCCTTTTTCCCCCTTATCCCTCCCTTCCCGCCCATCTTCCCCCTCCCTTTCCCTTTGGTAACTGTTAGTCCATTCTTGGGTTCTGTGAGTCTGCTGCTGTTGTGTTCCTTCAGTTTTTTCTTTGTTCTTATACTCCACAGATGAGTGAAATCATGTACTTGTCTTTCTCCGCTTGGCTTATTTCACTGAGCATAATACCCTCTAGCTCCATCCACGTTGTTGCAAATGATAGGATTTGTTTTCTTCTTATGGCTGAATAATATTCCATTGTGTATATGTACCACATCTTCTTTATCCATTCATCTACTGATGGACACTTAGGTTGCTTCCCTTTCTTGGCTATTGTAAATAGTGCTGTGATAAACATAGGGGTGCATATGTCTTTTTCAAACTGGGCTGCTGCATTCTTATGGTAAGTTCCTAGGAGTGGAATTCCTAGGTCAAATGATATTTCTATTTTTAGTTTTTTGAGGAACCTGCATACTGCTTTCCACAATGGTTGAATCAATTTACATTCCCACCAGCAGTGTAGGAGGGTCCCCCTTTCTCCACATCCTTGCCAACGTTTGTTGTTGTTTGTCTTTTGGATGTTGGCCATCCTAACTGGTGTGAGGTGATATCTCATTGTGGTTTTAATTTGCATTTCTCTGATGATTAGCGATGTGGAGCATCTTTTCATGTGCCTGTTGGCCATATGAATTTCTTCTTTGGAGAAATGTCTGTTCAGCTCCTCTGCCCATTTTTTAATTGGCTTATTTGCTTTTTGTTTGTTGATGTGTGTAAGCTCTTTATATAATTTGTATGTCAACCCCTTATTGGATATGTCATTTATGAATATATTCTCCCATACTCTAGGATGTCTTTTTGTTCTATTGATGGTGTCCTTTGCTGTACAGAAGCTTTGTAGTTTGATATAGTCCCCCTTGTTCATTTTTTGCTTTTGTTTCCCTTGCCCAGGGAGATATGTTCATGAAGAAGTTGCTCATATTTCTGTCCAAGAGATTTTTGTGTATGTTGTCTTCTAAGAGTTTTATGGTTTCATGACTTACATTCAGGTCTTTGATCCATTTTGAGTTTAACTTTTGTGTATGGGGTTAGACAGTAATCCAGTTTCATTCTCTTATATGTAGCTGTCCAGTTTTGCCAACACCAGCTGTTGAAGAGGCTGTCGTTTCCCCATGGTATACCCATGGCTCCTTTATCGTATATTAATTGACCATATATGCTTGGATTTATATCTGGGCCCTCTAGTCTGTTCTACTGGTCTATGGGTCTGTTCTTGTGCCTGTATCAAATTGTCTTGATTACTGTGGCTTTGTAGTAGAGTGTAATTTCCCCCAGGTTTATTCTTTCTTCTCAGGATTGCTTTGGCTACTCAGGGTCTTTTGTGGTTCCATATGAATTTTAGAACTATTTGCTCTAGTTCACTGAAGAATGCTGTTGGTATTTTGATAGGGATTGCATTGAATCTGTAGATTGCTTTAGGCAGGATGGCCATTTTGACAATATTAATTCTTCCTATCCACGAGCACGGGATGTGTTTCCACTTATTGGTATCTTTTTTAATTTCTCTCATGAGTGTCTTGTAGTTTTCAGAGCATAATTGTTTCACTTCCTTGGTTACATATATTCCTAGGTATTTTATTCTTTTGGATGCAATTGTGAATGGAATTGTTTTCCTGATTTCTCTTTCTCCTAGTTCATCATTAGTGTATAGAAATGCAACAGATTTCTGTGTATTAATTTTGTATCCTGCAACTTTACTGAATTCAGATTATTAGATCTGGTAGTTTTGGAGTGGATTCTTTAGGGTTTTTTTATGTACAATATCATGTCATGTGCAAACAGGGACAGTTTAACTTCTTCCTTGCCAATCAGAATGCCTTTTATTTCTTTGTGGTGTCTGATTGCCATGGCTAGGACCTCTAGAACTACGTTGTATAAAAGTGGGGAAAGTGGGCATCCTTGTCTTGTTCCCGATCTTAAAGGAAAAGCTTTCAGCTTCTCGCTGTTAAGTATAATGTTGGCTGTGGGTTTGTCATATACAGCCTTTATTATGTTGAGGTACTTGCCCTCTATACCCATTTTGTTGAGAGTTTTTATCATGAATGGATGTTGAATTTTGTCGAATGCTTTTTCAGCATCTACGGAGATGATTATGTGGTTTTTTTTCCTTCTTTTTGTTGATCTGGTGGATGATGATGGATTTTCGAATGTTATACCATCCTTGCATCAATGGGATGAATCCCACTTGATCATGATGGATGATCTTTTTGATGTATTTTTGAATTCGGTTTGATAATATTTTGTTGAGTATTTTTACATCTACGTTCATCAGGGATATTGGTCTGTAATTTTCTTTTTTTGTGGTGTCTTTGCCTGGTTTTGGTATTAGAGTGATGTTGGCCTCATAGAATGAGTTTGGGTGTATTCCCTCGTCTTCTACTTTTTGGAAACCTTTAAGAAGGGTGGGTATTAGTTCTTCACTAAATGTTTGATAAAATTCAGCAGTGAAACCATCTGGTTCAGAAGTTTTGTTCTTAGGTAGTTTTTTGTTTACCAATACAATTTCTTTGCTGGTAATTGATCTTTTCAGATTTTCAGTTTCTTCCTGGGTCAGCCTTGGTAGGTTGTATTTTTTTAGAAAGTTGTCCATTTCTTCTAGGTTATCCAGTTTGTTACCATATAATTTTTCATAGTATTCTCTCATAATTCTTTGCATTTCTGTAGTGTCCGTATTATTTTTCCTTTCTCATTTCTGATTCTGTTTATATGTGTAGACTCTCTTTTTTCCTTGATAAGTCTGGCTAGGGGTCTATCTATTTTATTTATGTTCTTGAAGAACCAGCTCCTGCTTTCATTGATTCTTTCTATTGTTTTAGTCTTCTCAATATTATTTATTTTTCTTTAATCTTTATTATGTCCCTTCTACTGACTTTGGGCCTCATTTGTTCTTCCTTTTCTAGTTTCATTAATTGTGAGTTTAGACTGTTCATTTGGGATTGTTCTTTTTTCCTGAGGTAGGCCTGTATTGCAATATATTTTCCTCTTAGCATGGCCTTTGCTGTGTCCTACAGATTTTGTGGTGTTGAATTATTGTTGTCATTTTTCTCCATATATTGCTTGATGTCTGTTTTTATTTTGTCATTGATCTATTGATTATTTAGGAGCATGTTATTAAGCCTCCATGTGTTTGTGAGCTTTTTATTTTTTTGGAGTAATTTATTCTAGATTCATGCCTTTGTGATCTGAGAAGCTGGTTGGTACAATTTCAGTCTTTTTGAACTCACTGAGGTTCTTTTTGTGGCCTAGTATATGATCTGTTTTTGAAAATGTTCCATGTGGACTTGACAAGAATGTGTATCCTGTTGCTTTTGGATGGAGTGTTCTGTAGATGTCCATTAGGTCCATCTGTTCTAATATGTTGTTCAGTGCCTCTGTCTCTCTACTTATTTTCTGTCTGGTTGATCTGTCCTTTGGAGTGAGTGGTGTGTTGAAGTCTCTTAAAATGAATGCATTGCATTCTGTTTCCTCCTTTAATTCTGTTAGTATTTGTTTCACATATATAGGTGATCCTGTGTTGGGTGCATAGATGTTTATAATAGTTATATCCTCTTGGACTGATCCCTTTAGCATTATGTTATGTCCTTCTTGTCTATTGTTAATTTCTTTGTTTTGAAGTCTATTTTGTACTGCAACTCCTGCTTTTTTCTCCCTGTTAGTTGCATGAAATATCTTTTTCCATCCCTTTACTTTCAGTCTGTGTATGTCTTTGGGTTTGAAGTGAGTGTCTTGTAGGCAGCATATAAATGGGTCTTGTTTTTATCCATTCAGTGACTCTATGTCTTGATTGGTACATTCGGACCATTTACATTTAGAGTGATTATCAATAGGTATGTACTTATTGCCATTGCCGGCTATAGATTTGTAGTTACCAAAGGTTCAAGGGTAATTCCCTTACTATCTAACAGTCTAATTTAACTCACTTTGTATGCTATTACAAACACAACCTAAAGATTCTTTATTTTGTCCTCCTTTTTCTTCCTCCTCCATTCTTTGTATGTTATGAATCATATTCTGTACTCTTTTTCTATCCTTTGGGTGACATCTATTTAGCCTTAGGAATACTTCCATCTATAGGAGTCCCTCCAAAATGGGTGGCATCTATTTAGCCTTAGGAATACTTCCATCTATAGGAGTCCCTCCAAAATGCACTGTAGAGGTGGTTTGTGGGAGGTAAATTCTCTCAGCTCTTGCTTATCTGAAAATTGTTTAATCCCTCCTTCAAATTTAAATGATAACCTTGCTTGGTAGAGTATTCTTTGTTTGAGGCCCTTCTGCTTCATTGCATTAAATATATCATGCCACTCCCTTCTGGCCTGTAAGTTTTCTGTTGAGAAGTCTGATGATAGCCTGATGGGTTTTCCTTTGTACATGATCTTTTTTCTCTCTCTAGCTGCTTTTAAAAGTCTGTCTTTATCCTTGATCTTTGCCATTTTAATTATTATATGTCTTGATGTTGTCTTCCTTGGGTCCCTTATGTTGGGAGATCTGTGCACCTCCATGGCTTGAGAGACTATCTCCTTCCCCAGACTGGGGAAGTTTTCAGCAATTACCTCCTCTATGACACTTTCTATCTCTTTTTATCTCTCTTCTTCTGGTACCCCTATTATATGAATATTGTTCCGTTTGGATTGGTCACACAGTTCTCTCAATATTCTTTCATTCTTAGAGATTCTTTTTTCTCTCTGTGCCTCAGCTTCTTTGTATTCCTCTTCTCTAATTTCTACCCCATTTACTGTGTCTTCTACTACATCTAATCTGCTTTTAATTCCCTCCATTGTATGTTTCATTTCTGATATGGAATTTCTTAATGATTGAATGTCTGTCTTAAATTCAACCCTGAGCTCTTGAATGTTTTTCTTTACCTCCCTGAGCATGTTTATGTTTTTTATTTTGAACTCTCTTTCAGGAACATTGGTGAGTTTAGTTTCATTTGGCCGTTTTTCTGGGGTTTGTGAGATTTTGGTCTGGACCATGTTCTTTTGACGTTTCATATTTCTGTGTGGTGCCCTCTAGTGTGCAGAAACTCCAGTCTCTGGAGCCACTTAGCCCCTAGAGTGAGGTTGGGCATTGTACGGGAGTGGAGCTGGTGCCTAAGGGGGAGGAAAGGTCTGTTTCCTGATTCCCGTTTGCCCTGACTGTCTCCAGTATCAGAGCCAGTGGGCTGAGCACACAGGTGTAAGCCTCTGTGCCTGGTGTCTCTAGCTGTTGTAGTGGGGGCCTCCCTCTGGCTGGCCTGACATCAGAGCAGTGACTGCAGGTTTGCAAGCCAGTGCTGTCAGGCCAGGAGGAAGGCTTGGCAGGCTGTGGGTCACAGTGGGGGGGCCTCAGAGCTGTGTAGCCAGCTGGGGGCTGAAGCACCTGAAGCTCGCCAAAGTTCCCAATCTGCTGGGCAGAGCACACCCAGACAACCTTGTCCAGCTCTCCCTTCTCCCGCACATCAAGCTCCGTGCAAACCCCACCCCTTCAGCAGCCCTCTCACTGCTAGGAAGCCTCCCAACTGCCTGCCTTTCCCTTGTCCCAGAGCAGCCGCGTGTGGATCCCATCCTCCACAAACAGCTGGAATCTGTCTCTCAAGCACTCCGCCTGTCCCAGCTCCCCATCCTCCAGAGCCCCACACAATGTAGGTTTCTGCTTGCATAGCAGAACCGAGGGTTCCACCCCCTCCCCCGCTCCATTTCTCTTCCTCCCACCAGTGAGCTGGGGTGGGGGAAAGGCTCGGGTCCCACTGGATCAAGGTTTCATATGTTACCCTGTTTTGTGAGGTCTGCTCTGTTCATGAGGTCTGTATGCAGCCTGGTGCAGCCTTCTTTCCTGTTTCTGTTTTAGGGTTAGTTGTATTAACTATATTTTCACTATCTGTGGTTTTGAGAGGGTTCTCTGTCTCACTTCCCATGCCACCATCTTGAATCCTCCACCAGTCTGAACTCCAGTTTTTGAGCCCCAGACTCAGGAGCTTCTTGGAAGCTGTGTGTTCAAATCTGCAAATGACAGGAAGGAGAAAATGGCATGTGATTTGGGGCTCCCAGCTCCATTCTCTCCTTCTTGGGCTCTTGATCCCTATGCTCTATGTAGTTTTCCGGAGACTTTAAACAGTCATTAAAAAAAAAAAAGCTTATCTTGGTTTTGCTTTGTTCTTGGCAGGAGTGTTGATCTTCAGTGAACCAGCTTGTTATTGCCTGGATTTTTTAATCTATTGCCTATTTCCAAAATTTATCTCTCTGTATGGCTACCAGGACATCCTTTAACTGGTTTTCCTGGCTCCTGTTATTTGAAGTGTTGTTTTTGGCCCTGCTTTTACCCTTTAAGTTTCTTCTGGTTAAAATCACTGAATCTCATGACTTTACCATATTTAGCGAAAGGTCCCCAAAGCCTGTATTTAGACCAAACGGGGTAGGTCCTGCTGTATGTTCCCATGGCATCTCCCATAATCTCCCAATTAGAAAATCATTACATATTAGTTACAGATAGTAAGTGACTTGATGCTACAACATGGAATTTGGGGGTAGAATTGCTTAAAGTAGGTCAGGATTTAACTAGGGACTCAGTCAGACGGCACTACTGAGATTCAAGAAGCTCTTGACAGGAGGGTGGGAACCAGGTAGAGCTGACCCTCTGAGAGCACCAGTTTATTTATAAAACACACTGGAGAAATAGCGGGAGAGGCCCTGCCATGAAGTGCCGTGTCTTCAGTGGTGAAACGTTATTACTTGTGATACCACAGGCACCAGCTGTGGAAGACTAGTTCAGCTCTGGTTCCGTGGCTGCCTCTGTCCTGCTTCTGGCCTGCTTGACTTGTTTCACTCCTGGGGTATCATGAGAACAAGCTTAGAAATACTGCTTTGGCAGAACGTGACTCAAGTGCTTTGTGAAAGTTCAAGGTTGTTATCAGTTAGTAATTGTATGAAAGGCATTGTGGTGTTCAGGAAAGAGAAGTGAATTAAGAGGAAGAAGACCTGGGTTCAAATCTGTATTTTGCCACTGAAAGTCCAGGTGAGCTTGTTCTTGCCTTCCTGTGTTGGTATCATTGCTTTCTCTCTCAGCTCCTTTTCCAGCAGACTAAGTCAGTAAAAAGTAGAGAGAAGTATGGATTTTGCAAAAGCCTTCGTGTTATTGACCCAGGAGATGGTGGAGGCTTGCCTTCTTGGTTGGGGAAGCTACAAAGTCACATTGCAAGAGGAATGGGTACAGAAAGGGGGACTGACACCTGTTTTTGCAATCCATATGGCAGGACCTACTCTGTTTGGTCTAAATAGAGACTTTGGGGACCTTTCACTAAATATGTGGGGTCAGGTAAGACCTCACTGTGAAGGTTGAATCCGAACACATGAGGAGAGTGTTAGAGGAAGAGCACCTGGGCCCCTGGCAAGGTGAGGCAGTGACATGAATAGTGTGCTTGACAAATAGCAAGAAGGTGGGATGGAGAGGCCAGGAGGGAGTAGAAGAGCAGAAGGTAGAGGTGGGTGAAGAGATCAGAGAAGGGGCCCCCTGTAGAGGACCTTCCTGGACACAGTAAAGACCTGGATTGAGGTTGGAAGCCACTGGGTGGTTTTGAGCAGAGGTATAAGATGATTTGCTTTTAATTCACTCTGGTCACTGACGGAGCTGTAGACTTTAGGGCAGCAGGGGTAGAGGCAGGCAGACATGGTAGGAGACTGTTGTCATTGTCCACGGTGGCAGCTTGCTGTTGACAAGGTGGTGACTACTTGGAAGTGGTGGACCTCTGCACATGTGTTGAAGAGACAGACAGTAGCACTTGCCAGCGTAGTAAATGTGGGCAGAGAAAGAGTAGTGTTGGTGAGGCTGAAACCCTTTGTCTCGGCCAACTGGAGGGAGAGTTACCCTTTACAGACAGAAGTGGGCAAGACTCTAAGCCAGGCAGGCTGGGCCCTGGTGGTGAAGCTCAAGAATTTGGTTTTGGACATTTGAGAAGTCAATGCATGTCCAATATCAACATAAATAGGATCTTTCTGTATATATTCTTCTATAACCTGATTTTAGCACACAAGAGAACTGAATTTATGTCCCAGCTCTGTTACATGCCTATTGCATGATTTTTGATATGTTTTATATCTTCTCAGTACCCCCATTTCCTCCTCAGAAAAACAGCAATAATATAGCAATGTTTTCTGTTCTTCCACTACACTTTTAGAGATTTAATAAAATGTGTGCAAAGATATTTATTACTAATTCATTAAAATTTTGGATTTGCTATTCTGACTTTTGACCCTAAGATGTCACCAGATATGTTCACTGCAGCAAGAATTGAATCACAGGGACCACTGGGCTTGGTACAGAAGAGAATCCCTGAGCTGAATCTGTTCAGCCCTTGGTTTTACCCTTGCATCTCCAAGCACCATTATTACTCATTATTACAGTATTATTTCCTAATTAGAAGATTTGCAAAGGAACCTGGAAAAACTTTTTGAAGGGCCAAGATACATACGGAAACTCTCGTTGGTTCTGGGCAAAACAGAAGCTGTGGAATCCAGCTAACAAGTGTCTCCTCTCGGCCAGCTCTGACCCGGGTGTTGCTGAAGTGGATCAAGAAGAGCAGGCAGTTCCCCAGCGCCAATTGCCAGATAGCACTTAGATTAAAGGACAGCCTCGCGAACACCTTGTAATCCTGACAATACGCATTGCCAGGGAGTATGGCATATCTGAAGCAGTCAAAGTATTTTTCAAATTAAAAAATAAGAAACATAGAAAAAGTAGAGACACTCACCTATTTATTTTCCATATTTAATACACGTTGATATTTCACCATAGTCTATTTTTGTTTTGTTGTTCTTTAACAGCTTTTTAAATTATGTAACATAAAATTCACCCATTTCAAATCCACAGGTTAATAATTTTCAGTAATTTTACAAAGTGGTACAACTATCACCATAAATCAGTTTTAGAACATTTTAATCCGGTGTAAGATCACTTCTGTCCATTTATAGTTAATTCCTGTTCTTTCTCCAAGCCTGAGGCAACCCTAAACTACTCTTTGTCTCTATCGGTTTATTCTGTTCTGGACACTTAGTGTAAGGGAATCATATAATATGTGACCTTATGCACCTGGCTTATTTTTTACTTAGCATAATGTATGGAGGTTCATCATGCTGTTATATGTGTCAGTACTTCATTGCTTTTTATGGCTGAGCAATATTCCACTGTATGGATATGCCACAGTTTGATTATCCACTCAACAGTTAATGGACATGTCAGCTTTTTCTAGTTTTTGCTATTATTAATAATGCTGCTATGAACATACCTGTACAACACAGTATTTTTATTTCTCTTGGGTTGATACCTGGGAGTGGAATTGCTGGTTCTTTGGTTTACATTTTGAGAAACTGCCAAAATATTTCTCAAAGTGGCTGCACCGCATTATATTACCGCCAGGAGTATGTGAAGGCTCCCATTTCTTCATAACCCCATATGTGTATTTTTGTTTGTATTTATTACACCATTGTAGTGTGTGTGAATGTTATCTCATTTGGGTTTGCTTTTCCCTAGGGATTAATGGTGTTAAGCATCTCTGTTTATAATGTGCATATTAGCTATTTTTAAATCTTAATGGATGAAATGTCTGTTCACATATTTTGTCCATTTTTGATTGGTTTGTTGTCTTCTTATTACTGAGTTTTATATAGTCCTTGTAAGTTCTGGCCACAAGTCCTTTCCTGGATATAAATTTTGGGAATATTTTCTCTTGGTCTGTTGCTTATATTTTCATTTTCTTAAGGATAAAAATTTTGATTTTTAAAGACATCCATTTTTTCTTTTATTGACCATGCATTTGGTGCTATATCTAGGAAATCTTTGCTTAGCCCAAGTCTCAAAGATTGTTCCTTATTTTTTAGAAGTTTTATAGCCTTTGAGTGTAGTCATTCCATTTTGAGTAAATACTGGTGTATGGTGTGAGACGGTCTAAGCTCATCTCTGTGCATTGGTTATTTAATTGTCCCAGTGCTACTTGTCAAACGGCTGTCTTTCCCCCAGGGAATTACCTTGGCACCTTTTAAAAATTCAATTGACTCTAAACAGAAAGCTTTATTTCTGCACTCTGGATACTCTTGCATTGATTTGTCCTTAGGCCAGTCTTCATAACTGGCTTTGCCGTAAGTTTTGAAAGTAGGAAGTGAAAGTCCTCCAACTTTGTTCTTTTTCAGAATTGTTTTGATTATTTGTAGGTGCTTCACTGAGTTTCCCACTCAGTCAGGGACAGCCTCGTTTCAGCACTCACAGTCTTGGGAGCCCATCCCAGTGCCCCTACTACACGGACTGTGGTTCCAAAAGCCAACCAATCCCTAAACACTCTTTGGAAAAGTCCTCTGACCACAAACTATCTTTCACCAAACTCAGCTCTTCGTTTTGTTCAGAGAGACTGACTTGCAAGTGTAACTCTCTCTTGCTTAGCAAGGAGTAACCTCAGCATCTTTGTTCCAGGTACTGTGAGTAATAGTCTCTTGCTTGACAATTGGAGGTTTTTGGCTATTGGTCTGAAGTCCTTCACTTGGGGGCGGTCCGTGGGACCCTCATATTAACCGGCTGCTCATCCAGCCCCTTTTGGTCCACGTTGATTAGCCTCCACATTCTCTGGGAGGTGAGTCATTCTCAAGTTATCTGAGTTCTGAAGGGTTTTATTGAGGTGTCATGGCTGAACTTCCTATGCAGCTGTTGGCTTTGTAAGCATGTAGGTATTTATATAAGGGAAACAAATATTTTCGGTTTGGAGGTAAACTGTCACTACTCCTGCCATTAGTTCTTTATTCTTACATTGCTTTACTTACTTTCACTTTTCATTTTTCTCTTGATACATCATCTCAGCCTTTGTGTTTTTGTATCGTCCTTGATTGATTTGTATATGTTGAGCAAGGAAGAGATCCCTAAGCCACAGATGGAGGCACAAGCTCATTAAGCCTTGGGTCCAAGCTGGCCCTGCAGGCTAATGGGTATAGGTCCGTTAGACCCATGCCTAATGGTTCATTGGGCCAGTGACCAATTCAAGCAGAAGCAGTTGGTCAACATTTAGCTCGAGTATCTCACCAAAACAGTCATAAGGATGCTTCTGGTGTTGTCAGATTATGATGTAAGACCAGCACTGCTCCTTCTCAGACTGTCGGACTGGGAAGGCAGGAAGCTGTTCACGAGCACATGGTCCTGACTGGTGGCAGAGGCACCTCTCTGTGTTCCTCACGGGCTCATCTGCATCAAAATCAGAGCTTGTACCAGAGAGAACCTCTGCTTCCTAAGAGTTCTCTCACCATCATCTAAATTCTTGTACTTATCTTGGTAAAAGACTTTTTTTTTTTCCTAAGAATGATTTAGAACTCAATGACCATTACGGGAGACTTTTGGTATGTCAGAAAACAATAGATAAAAGAGAAACTCTGGATGAGACACAAGATACCAACCACTCAATGGCTGGCTTTTTTTTGATTGATAATTGAGGTCTCAAAATGAAATACTGACTTTCAAATAACTTTTCTGAAAATCTTTATAACAAGGGTGGAAACCTAACTGCTTGTTGTGTAAACTTTCTGACACCCCTGCCCCCTCTCCCACCAGCTTTATTATCACCACTTACTTATCCCTCTTGACCTTCTGCTGTTTTTCCTTGATCTCACTGACAAACTCATCTCTCGGGATTTCTCCTCCTCGGGTAAAGAGAAAGGACGTTGTACAACGGGTCCTTAAAATTGCTATATCAGCAGGTCTAGAGATAGTTGAGGGATTATGGATTTTCCCAAATCTCAAGAAAATGGAAGGAAATGTGTTATATGATGCACGATTGTGTTAGGTACTTAGTGTTCCAGACTTTGACACTGTTCCAGCTATTTCACTTACTCTATAGCCCTTTGGGTGAGGAAAGTGCTTCAAAGATTCAAGAGGGGAAGGACCCTAAGAAAGTTTGAATGGCCTGGCTGAGCATGATCACAAACACACACACACACACACACACACATGCACACACACACAGGCTTTTAGGAGGCATAAAACAGAGGAATTGTTCTTCGTATCCCCTAAATGTTGTTTAGACAAAGATTCAGAACTGTAAGCAAAATAAAAATGAATCACTTTAAAAATGGATTCCATGACGGTTTAAGACAGTATTCTAGGTTAATCCAACAGTTTGGTCAGGGAAGCCTTGTCTTCCTTTTGTCAAGGGCCCCAGACTTGCAGTGGGAGGCTTGGGGGATGAATAACCCAGCACCACTGACTGCAGAGGGGCAGGTCATTCTCAGCACTCCCCACTGTGCCACTCTGCTGTCTCCACCTGCCTGGCTCCAGGTGAGGGGATCGGCCCAGTGCAGCCCTGAGACTCACTGTGTTTCAGGATCCCAGAGCAGAGAGCGTAGGTGTGGCAGGGCCCAAGGACAGAAGCTGGACCGTGAGTGTTGGCTTGTCTGCTGTTTGCTTGTGCAGGACTCCTGTACATCCCTCATCCCAAACCTAGCTGGGTCTCAGAGCCCCAGATGTGTAAAGGGAGAGGGGAAGGAGAGGGAAGAGTGGAGGGAAGGCATAGGGAGCAGGGAGGGAGGGAGGAGGGAAGGAGGGAGGGACAGAAGGATATACCACAAAACCAAGCCAGGTTTGGTTCAAACAGACTGAAAAGTTAAATCTACATTTAGAAGATTGAAATGTCAGTTGAAGAGCCTAGAATAAAGCCCTCATAGAGGATGAAATGGATTAAGCTTCATCCTTCCAGGCCAATTTGCCTCTGAGAGGGTAGAAAGGAGCCAGGGGATGCTGGACAACATTCTGAAAACATGTCACTGGGTGGGTCTCCCTTCTGCAGAGACTTGTGTCCCCTCTTCACATTGCAGATGGGTGTCTCCTGGTTCCAGGAGCTGCAGCGCAGGGCAGGGTGTTTCTGCACTGACAGCTTCCCTCTGAGCGACAGGCCACCTCTTCCCCTGCTCGCCATGCCTGCAGAATGCAGACCCCGGCTCTGCCCTTGACGGTGCTCACCTGGATCTCATCATGGAGGACGGGAGCTGCCTGCTTGCGTTACAGGGAGAACTTAGCCTGCGGGACTTGATAAATGCCTGGGCTTCTATGACAGATCTCTGCGAGAGGCTGCAGCCATCCCGCTGTGCTGGGGGCACTTTGCAGGGCCAGACCATGAATGTCTCTCTGCGAGAATGGCCCTCTGAGGCGTGTTTGCGGAGGGTTCCTACCTGCCTCGGAGCCACCCCCTTAGTGAGGTGGTACAATCAGCACTTGAAGTTTGGGGATGGGTCCTCAGTTGCTAGGGCAGGATTCAAAAGCTGTTGTGCCCAACATCTTGACAAGTGAGGTTATTTTTATCAGTTCGTAGGAAGACAGCATATTAGAATGGTTAAAATCATGAGCTATGAAGGCAGACTCTCTGGGCTCCAAAGATGGCTTCTCATTTACTAGCTGAAGGATTTGGGTAGGTTACTTAATCTAAGTCTCATTCCCCCTTCTGTAAAGTGGGCACGATAATGGTGTCTGCTTACAGCGCTGGTGTGCGACGCTGATGAGCTCATACTTAGAAGTCCTTAGCACAGTGCCTGGCACATAGAAAGCGCCCAGTAATGTTGGGTCTTCTGGTTGTGCTGCTGATGGGCCCTCTCACGCCCGCCCTCTGAACAGGTGCACCTACAGCTCCAGGGTACTGTGGCCTTGAACTAGATGCGGCCATGCACACAGTGCTGGGCAGTTACCGTGGGCGAGTGGGGGAGTGTCACTGGTTCCTGCTCGCCGCCAGTCCAGCTCAGTCATGCTGCCGCACTCCCAGTGCCTGGGAATCCTGTGCTGTCCCGATGGTGGCAGCGTTTGCAAATCTGCCTCCATCTTCAATGCCTTATCCTAGCTATGGCCCTGCTCTCCTTTGTCCCACTGGCCCTTTATGCTTTGCCAGCTACGGCACCTCTCTCACTAGCTGGGACTCCACTGCTGATCTTTCCAATACAGTGTCTGGAACTGGGGACCATGCAAAAAAGGGGAACAAGTCAGTCATAAGAACCTAATGAACATGAAGGGAAGTCTTCTCTAATATACAGTAAAAGTGATATTTATATGACACTCCAATTACATCTTCATATTGGAGCCCCTCAGTGACAGAGTAGACAATACCTTTTAATTTCCCACATGGGAGAAGCAGATTCTAGTGTCAGAAAGTGGTTTTTGTATAAGGGCCTGTACAAGCCAAAGACATGAAGTTGAAGCTGCCCTGGATGGGCTCTAAAACACCACGAGGGAGATGGTGCTGAGGGGGGCTGGTCAGAGGTCATGGCCTTCTGCTCCTCCACGTGTCAGCAATCCTCCCTGGGGCATACTAGACCAGCAGAAATTGGGGTTTGGGATCACAGGATTCCCTACCGGATTGGTCTTTTCTGTGGTGTGTTTTGGCCTAATACCATCAATACATGGGGTTTGGGAAGCCAGTGCCAGCCACAGGCCGCTCACTGTTGGGTCCATCGTAAGCTTCCAATGAGGATGAGGTCACCACCATGCTGGCTCACCTTTCTGAGGATCTGGGGAACACACCTCTTTGTCTTAGTGCTGAGTGTGACTGGACCTCAGGCTTGATCTGCTTTTATCTATGATATGCTTCTTTGGGACCTTCTGTGGACCAGGAACTAGGCTAGGTTGTATGGGAACAACAGTAAGTAAAAGACAGACTTTCCTCCATGAAGCCTCCAGTCTAGGAGGAATATAGACACTAAATAGTTAATGACACAAATTATAACAACTGAAGAACATCACATTTTGATTTGGCTTCCAGAAAGCACAGATCTAAATTTGTGGAAGTATGTAAGTCATTAGTACTGCATATTTATCTATATTCATGGTTCCATTTCATATTCCTGTCCTGTTTTTCCTTTCATTTTCATTTTTAAAGTAAGACATCTTTAAAGTAAGCTGTCTTAAATCTTGCCTGGAACAAAGAAAGCTATGTATTCAGAAGTAAATACATAGAAATTCAGTGAATGCCGTTCGATGAGAGTGGCTCGCCTGGGTTTGTCCCATTGGATGGATAAACGAGGATAGGCTGCAGTATTTCCTCTGCTGAAAGACAGATGGTATGGTTCTTATGCTCCAGCCAGCACTGTTGGGTAATGGCTAGGTACAAATCTGGGAGAGAGAGAACATGTCTGTCCTGGTCATTACTGGTGACTTAGAACCAAGTACATGCTTGGTGTATGATAGCTGCACCATCGATATTTGTTGAATATTTAATGTAGCAAGAATGTAATTCACGGCATTATAATTTATAAAGCACTTTCTTGTCCTCCTCTCCTTTGATCCTAACAGTGTGAGGTGTGCATTAGGGTAATTCCAGCCGCTGTAACACATAGGCCCCAAAACATACAGTGGCTTGGACACAATAGAATTTGTTCCTTGTTTGTGTTCCTGGCCAGTGGTTAGTTTTACTTCAGGGGTGACTCAGGGCCCAGACTCCACATCCCCAAAGGCCTTGCCATCCTCCCCATCACCGCTGCAGCCCGATGAACATGCAGCCTCATGGGCACGTGGAAGTGCAAGCCGGGGCTGGAAAATGAAGGGCCAGAATGAGTAGCTGTTTTCCAGTGACAACTCTGTGCTACAGAAGCTCAGGAAATATTCGTGGGAAGCTAGCTCTCTCTACCACTGGTTTAAGGGCCCGAGGTTTCCATTTTATGTACATTAGAAAAAGAACTGAGTAAGACTGGAAATTCCAACAGAGAAGGATGGTTTCCTGTACATCCAGCTAAGGGCCAGCAGGGCTTTCACACCAAACATGACAAATTCAGGCCAGATTATGTGGGACTGTCTTGTCTCTGGCCACAGGGAAGTGTCCTCTTGTTTATGTAAAGCCTAAAGAAAATAGATATCCATTGTGGCCCAGAAACATATGTTCAAGTCATTTCCCTGTTTAAGGCAAAACTGCTTGCTGTTTAGATTCTCTTTGCCTTGCTGCGGAGCTGGGACGCCTGCTTCAGCGTGCGAGCCTCTGTGTGATCCAGCCCCAAAGACTGCAAGGTTTAACTGTTAATGTCCATTCAGGCATCCGAACACATTAGGTGCTTTTCTGCAGTTCCATGCATGGATCCCTTCCACATGAATTGCAACTTCCTTCCCTTCTCCACCTGTTGAGATCCTACTCATTCGTCACCATCTACCGAAAATGGTTCTCCAAGAAGGCTCCCGGGATTTTCCAAGTCAGCGTGAATGGACTCCACTCTTCCTCGTCAACTCATCCAGCCATCTGACTTAGTGTTCTGTTCCTCTATTGTCCCTAACAGGTTGTAAACTTCATGGGGGCCAGGGACTGTCTTATTGAAAATATTTTTGGATGGCCCATCCCGCTCACCATCTGCTTCCAATTCAGGCTGATTGCCTTGGGCATTGTTCTGTTTGTGCTGGTCAGTTCTGCTCTTCCCTGGTTGGGGCATAAATTGATCAGCTGTTACTGAATGCATCAGCTGCTTAGCTAAATGGACGCTTTCTTTCCATTCATTCGAGGGTTTGATGTGACTGTGGGTACATGAATGCAGGCTTTGTGTCCTAGCTCAGTGCTCCTCAGACTTCATTGTGCTTCCAAATCACGTTGGGATCTTGTTAAAATGCGGACTCTGATTCAGTAGACTTTAGTGTGGGACCTGTGATCCTGCATTTCTAATGAGCTCCTGGGTGACGCAGACCACTCTTTGCATTGTAAGGACCTTATGTTTTGTGAAGTATTTGCTTCAGAATAATTTAAAAGTTGTTCTTTGAATGTGACTCACTCATTTACTTTCCTGATGGTTTTTAACCCAGCTGCTTTTATTAGAGACATACATGTGTGGTTAGAAAGAGGAGAATTCAACCCATCTGGTTTTTGTTTTATTATCCTTTGCAGAGCTACACAATAGACTGGCAACAATAACAAGGGTCATAATAATGGACAACATTTATTAATTACTTATTCTGTACCTGGCACATTAAATACACTACCTCACACAATCTCCCTGCAACGTTCTTGGTTACTATTCCCATTTTCCACATAAGGAAACTGAAGCTTAGGAAATCTTAAGACAATTTGTGAGGAACACATAGTAAGTATGAGAGCTGGGATTTGAATGTACCTGTGTTGGGTTCCAAAGAACTGAGTGCTTACAAATACTCTGTCCTGCCTGAGTCATCCCATCTCTTCTGCAGATGTTTGGTTTATTCCATTTTGTATGCTCTTTCTTTACACACACACACACACACACACACACACACACCTCTCTCCCTCCAACACAGCCTCAGACAGATGCCTGCTTGCTCCCTCCAGATGCTTGGTGTCAAGGTAGAATAAATATCTGGATAAATAAAATCTGCCAGATGCCATGAGCCTCTCCCTCCCTCCCTGGATATTTTGATTGCAAACTGATCCTCTTGGATGGCTCCCTGAAGACTTTATGGACTCTTCTCACCTTTACTCATCAAAGATCAGAAACCCATTGGTCATACTACCCAGAGTTAATTGCCTCATGGGGTGAATTTCTCCTGCTTGAACATCCCAAGCACTAAATCATTCTTGAGTCCCTATTTCATGGGGGATATTTTCTACCTAGGTGGGTGTCATTCAACATTAAATCATCTCTCCTTGGGACTAAAGGTGAGTTTTCTCACACATTTAATTTACAGTCTCAAGCAGGAAAGAAAAAGCACCATGAAGGGTTTCATTACTTGCCTAGCTAATAATTCTTCAGCCTGTTATGATTTTAAATTAAGATGATAATGACAACCATAAGAAGAAAATAGAAAAAAATCATGTGAGTACTAATAAAAATATCAGCAAACTCCTCACATTTTGTTGTGTATAATCAACAACAAGGCACCTTCATACGTTTTAGTATTATTATTGTTATCTTTCAGCAGCCCAGAGAAGTTACCTGGGAGATGTTAATGAGATAAGCACACAGATGCAGGTCCTGGAGGGCTTGCTCCCCTCTTTGGTCAGGTTGTCCAGTCTCCATGCCAGACCTGATGGAGCCCTGTGCTTGGAAGCAGACCCATCAGGGAAGCCTGGCTCTGAATTCCAGCTCTGCCCCTTCCTGGTTGGGAGATCTTTGGTATAGCGATCTCCAAACTCAACTTCCTTACCTCTAAAATGGGGACATCTCATAAGATTCTTTGCCTGGATGAAATACATATAAGAAACAGATGTAAAATTCATGGAACACCATAGTAATAGGACATGGCAGCCAGATGACCAGCAGGTGGCTGTGTTTCAGGTACTCTGTCCACACCAGCAGATGAGGTAGAGAATTATGCTTGCTCCACTGAACTTGGACACCCACATGCAAATGGGATTTCAGCCTCCTCGCAGCATCTACTCTGTAGGCTTCATCCTTAAGACAGTTGGTTTCGGTATCTGAATGAGTATCTGTCCTTCCAGACTTTTAAACAGTCTTTTAAATGAGATTTTTGAGTCGCACAAAATGGTTGTCAGTTGGACTACCAGATATGTGTGCCTGGCAGCAGGCTTATAGAGCCTCGTCTGTGTCCTAGGCCTGGTCCCGGTTGTGCCCTTCTGTTCACGTTCTCTGCTCCTGTGACATGGCTCTGCTTGCTGTCCCTCGGTGTGCCTGGCCGTCAGCACCCATGCAGTTGCCCACACCTGACATGCCCTTCCCTCTCTCTGACCCTCTGCCTTCTGAGAGTCTCCTCAGCTCCTGCCACTCACATCCAGGGTCTTCTCTTGGATCCCTCTTTAGAAATGACCCCATTTTGCTTTCCCTTTTCCATTTCCTTTGCTCTTGGAGGAAATCACTTAGTTACTGAAGTTATTATGGGATCTGGGTACTGTGCAGGAACTAGAACTAGAGCAACACAGGTGAGAGTGGCTCTTGCAGGGTAGGGGGGTGTCCCAGTCTGGGGGGGTGTCCCAGTCTAGAGGACATATTGTGCACAACTGGGTAGGAGGAACTGTACTGAGACGAGAGCATTCCCCTTGATTCAAACTTAATGTCAAGGGAAGGACACGTTGGAGTGCATCCTAATGTGTTGGGATGAGTCCCTGAGACTTGGAAACAATGACTCAATGAGATGGAGGTGCCAGAACAGCCTTAGTGGAGAGATGAGGAGGTCAGAAAGCTCAAAAGGTGGGAGTAATAGACTGGATTTATCACGTGAGACCAGAGAGCACACTGCATGGTCGTGTTCCCTGGGAGGGTGCATGGGACATGCTCGTCACTTATCCAGTAGGGCACACACCGCTGAGGGGAGCGCAGGAGATTTGAGAGGCTCAGTGCCCTTTATGGGCCAGGACGGACAGCAGCAGATGATGCCCTGGAACTGGGCTTGATAGGTTCCAGACTAGGAGCTGGGTGTCAGCACTTCACCACCAGAGAGAGGAGACAATACTTGCTCCAAGGGGACAGGAAGCCTGAGGGACAGCCAATGTGCCGGGACTCACAGGACCCGCAGCAGTGGCTGACCTAGGGGGCAGCAGAGGTGAGCAGGTAGCTGAAGAGGATGCAGCCAGACTTGTATAGCTGGGAAAGAACCAGGAGCTGGTGAAGGGAGGACTGTGGTCAGCCACCACAAGGCACAGACTGTGTTCTGTCCCCCAGTTCCTAGACCTGAGGCAGCTCTGAGACCCAGAGCCCATTGTCTGAGGGGGAGATTGGGGCCCCTTGTGGAAGAGATGTGCCAAACAGCCTCGAGCAAGTCTACTAACCATTCCTCCACTGGTTCCCCAAGGACTTGTGACCATTTACCAGAAGAACCATGTGCTTCAGGAAGTGATCAGCTAGATCTTTCCAATTCCCTGCAATTAGCTGACAGAGGAGGAACTCTTGGGCCTGGTTAGTAGATGGGTCGATGTGAAACATGCGGGGGTGAGCCAGCATGGATTATTGCCATACCGCAGCCCTACTCGTGGGAGGCGCTGAATGACGATGACAGTGAAAGGGCAATCCACCCCCCCAGGCAGAGCTGAGCAGTGCCCTTGACCATTAAGGTGGGTGGAGGAAGAAGAGAGCTGAGATAGGCATACTTGGACTCAAGGCCAGCAGCTCAGAGCTGGAGGGAACCCTGGGGAAGAGGCTCTGGAGAGACTTGTTAGTATGTTCAAGATGTGAGGGTCTATGTGCCCCCCTGGCCTTTAATGCCCACCTGAGAAGGTAACTGCACAGCCGGGGGCACAGGAGGACTTTTCCCAAATGCCGGGGTCTCTGCAGCTCCAGTGACTTATCACCATCGGCTGTATCACATTTATTTATTATCTGTCTAGAATATAGGCTATATACTGTCTGAGATTTTCATCTATTTTCTTCTCTTATGTAATCCCCATGACCTAGAACATATCCAGGCAATGGTAGATGTTAAATAAGCATTTCTCCAGTGACTGAATGTACTATGTATGAAATCATTTTCTTGACCTAACTGAATTTTTTCGTAGGATAGCTTCCTGGAGGTACACTTATGACAATGAATTATTTTAGAGTTTAAATTTTATTTTGGCAAAGTTATTTCAAATATTGATACATGTTTACCTGGCTATTAAAATTTTTAAGAACTTGTTACATGGCGCACAACTGCTTCTATACTGATTTGGACTTGTGCCAGTTTCGAATGTATGACTTCTTTCTTCAGCGGAGCTAATTTGTAAATACTTTCCTGTTGGATAGATGGAAGAATGCCCCATATTTTGTTATTATTTATGAATTTGAGCATTCATTAGCTATTTGATTTTCTCCTGTCTGTTAATATTATTTATTCATATCTAATTAAGGATCCATTTATTTTTAATAAACTGTAAATTAAAATATTGAACACCAGTGTGAAGAATTTATCAGGTGTATTTTGTTCAGTTTTATGGCTGTCCTTTAAATTTTGTGGGCATTTCTGTTAGTAGATGTTTATTTATGTTGTAAGATAGAACATCCTTCTATCTAATTTGTGGTTCTTCTGTTGCTTTTATGCTGAGAGACAAAGTCTGTCCTCTTCTGTAGAGCAATAAATACCCTTGTGTTTGCACCTATTTTCTTTATACACAAATCATTCATCTAAACAGGATTTATTTTGCTGTGTAGTGGGGAGAATCTAAGTTTGATATTTTTTATTTAGCAAAAGCCATTTTTTACACGATGTCTTAAATAATCTATTCCTCCCTATTTATTTGCTCTTCTTCCTGTGTCATATATTAATTCTTATTTTTGTGAGGATTTGTTTCTGATCTATGTGCTCTTTCACTGATGTTGTTGTCTAACCCAGAATCAGTTACATGCTAATTGACATAAAAAATAATATAATTTGGGACATAATTCACGTACCATAACATCTATCTTTTAAAAATATACAGTGCAGTAGTTTTTGTTGTGGATCCTTCACCACTGCCTAATTTTAGAGCATTTTCATCATCCCTAAAGAAACTCTGTGCCCGTTAGCAGTCACTTCCCATTTCCCCTCCCACCAGTCACGAGAACCACTAATCCTCTTTCTGTCTCTATGCATTTGATTATTCTGGGCATTTTGTATCAATTAAGCCATATAATATGCTGCTTTTTGTGTCTGGCTTCCTTCACTTATATAATGTTTTAAGGTTCATGCATGTTGTAGCATATGTGTCAGTATTTTACTCATTGTTGGCAAATAATAATCCATTGTATGGATGTACCACATTTTATTTACCAGTCACCAGTTAATGGGCATTTGGGTTGTTTCCACCTTTTTGGCTTTTATGAATAAGGCTGCTATGACACTAGTGTACAAGTTTTTGTGTGGACATATGTTTTCATTTCTCTTCAGTATATATCTAGGAGTGAAATTGCTAGGTAACTATATATATATATATATATAACTTTCTGAGGAACTTTCAAGCCCTTTTCCCAAGTGAGCGAACTGTTTTACATTCCTATCAGCAAGGTATAAGGGCTTACTCTTATTTTAAAATCTTTGTACATCTATTTAGCACCTTTTAACATTTTAATTTTCCCTAAAATTGTACACTTCAATTTTAATATTTTTAATGTAAATTTCATTTTTTTTCCTAAAAATTAAAAAATAATTTTCTCTAAAATTAATTTATAAACTTTATTTGTTTTTATTTTCTAATTCTTTAATATCTACTTAACACATTATTCTGTTCTTGCTATTTTTTTTAAATGAAAGTGTTTACTTAGCTTATTATTGAAAATAAAGTATGCAAGACTGATTTTACTCGTGTGTGATTTTGGACACATTGGGTATTTCTCCTTTTTAATATTTAAAGTATTTGTAATTAGCTTGCATTTTTCCATGACTCAATTTAGGAAAGTTTATATTTTCGAGTGGTGATTTTAGTGGTGTATGAGGTTGTTTGGGGATTAAGAAAATGATTAAGTGGAAAAAAGTATGTGAAACATTTAGGACAGTACCAGGTACACAGTGCGGACACGCTCAACAATAGACACGTGTTTCTGTCTTCCCTCCGTATCTCCATCCCTGACATTCCTTCTCTTCTTCTTATCTTGATTCTTGGTAAACAAACTATTTGGGGCATTCTGAAATGTGTAGTTTTTATTAATCTTGTAAGTGATAAAGTGCAAGTATATATTGCCATGTAATCACTTGTATCATGTTCTCTGGAATGCAGTGGACCTTACTGCTCTCAACACTCTGGAAAGTTTCATTGTGTCCTCCTCCTCCTCATTTTCCTCCTCCTTTTAAAAATTCTATGGTGGTTTCTTTTTTTTTTTCTTCTGAACTGAATACTACTCATGATTTAGAAGCCCGTCTTACATGTCAAATTTCAATACTTTAATATCTTAGTAATTTTCCTGTCTGTCCAGAGATTCAATCTACAGGCTGTCCTCTACCAATAAATTGTTCAATTTATTGCAGTGTTATTTGTTTTACTACATTGCAATACTAATTTTTAATTGTTATTGTATTTTTAGTCTCATTGCAGTTTTTCCTAATTGGAGTCAACTGTCTTGTCCTCTTTTCTAGTGTTGTTTTTTTATGTCTCCTTGAATTCCTTTTCAAAAATGCTGTCTTTTGCATATTATTAATGAAAGCAAGCAAATGTGTGTCAGTTAGCTTCCACTGTATTGAAAAAATAAACACCACAAGACTTGGTGGCTTTTAACAATGCCTTTATCATTTCTTACTCTTCTGTAGGTCAGTCGGTCAGTTCTGCTGCTCTGCCTGGGCTGGCTGGGCTGGGTGTGGATCTGGCAGTTGGCAGACATGCTGGTGGCCTCAGCTGAGACACGTGATCTTCCATCCTTCTGGTAGGCTAGCCCAGGCTTCTGCATAGTGTGGTCCCAAGGTTCCAGAGGGCAGGGAGAGAGGACAAGTGCAAATTCACGTGCACCTTTCAGGCCTTGGCTTGCACCACACTTGCTAAGATCTCTTTGGTCAATGTTAAGTCCAAGGCTAGCCCAGAGTTTAGTATGGAAAAGCACTAGCCGAGGACAAAGAGGGAGGGTGCAGGATAATATGTACTTATGTTTACAAACTCTGTGTTTAATATTTTCTTTTCTTTCTTATAATAAATCACTTTTAAAGGCATGCTCCTCTTCTAGTTTGTTGGGTTCCATGATCATCTTCTCAAGTGTTCTTTTCACATCAGTTTTGGAATTTTCGGTAATTTTTAAATGAAGGAGATACTTTTACATGTAGTGTTTATCCCTAGTCACGACCTCCCCGCTGATTGCTTTACCATTGGAAAGTGATATACAACAGGCATGATGCGTGGCCCTCTCTTGTCCTTTCTGGTGACCTGAGTGACTGGCGGCAGTGGCTCCACTGCTCAGCTTTATAGCAGACACGTGCTTAGGTGCCAATTGTGTTATCAGCCACGTTTCACTTGATGTTAATAAAAATTCCAAAAGTCCTCTTTAAGTAGTTGTTGCTGTCTTTTTCAAAGATGTTTTGGAATTTTGCTCTTTTCTGTCTCCAGGAGTGCTTTAAATAGATTGTTACATGCTAGCTTGATACATTATCACACTGGGAGTCTATTAAAGCAGTATTAATTATGAACTTTACCTTAAGTAAGTTCGTGCATTTACATATATTTCTTGCAGGTTTTGTGAGGATTGAAAGATTGATGTGTGCACCGTAGGATGCACAGCCCTTGGTGCACAGTTATGTCACCCATGTTAATTCTCATCGTGTCTAAATGAAAGAGTGCCTGGGCAGGGGGTCACCATGGTTTGTTGTGTGGGAGGTTTCAGGGATGCCCAAAGGGCACAGAGGTTAAGTGGGAACCCTTGCAGGTGGTGAGCTCCCCAACTCTGGAAGCTGCCGAAGGAGGTAATGGAGAGGAGTCAAATATCAGACAGACAGTGACTTTTCAGATTAAGGCCCAAATTGTGATTTTCTGACTTTAAAAGAAAACATTTGGGAAATGATTCAGTATTTTAGTGATTTCATATGTAGCAACTATTTCTGTTACCTTTTTCCGCTGATAAGACAGTTTGTGGAAAATGAATCAGATATTTGTGTGACTATGCTGTTTACTTGGAAGGCATCATAAAAATTTTTCTCCGTTCCATATTTTTAAAACTTATTTAAAAAAATCAGTCCTTATTAATGAGGAAAATTTTGCTAGTTTCTAGTTAAAGTTCTCCTAACATAATTAAAGAAGGCATTAAATGCAGGAATAGTTATACCATCATCCAATAAATATTTATTGAGTGCCTATTATCAACCAGCCCTGGGACCTGCTCTCTTCTTGCTTACCTATTTTGGGGATGTGATAGAATTAAGATGAGAAGCTCTTAGTGTCATTGTGTGTACAATCAGCAGCATTGCTTGGTAGAAAGGTAGATTCTCAGTCGCCTCCAGTGGATTCTGGCGCAGTGAGTCTTTGAGTGAGGCCAAAGGTATGTTATCACAAATGCCCTAGATGAGCCATCTGAAGGTGGGCGGTGTCAGTCCCCCCTGTGATAGACACTGGGTCAGAGGACCCATCAGGCAAACTGGAGTCAGATGGCTGAGCTCTCATCTGGGCTCTACACTTACTTCTTATATAATCAGTTACATAATCATCTCCCTCTGACATCCAAACTGGGCTCAAGAAATATGTGTCGAGCCAATGAGCATACCTCTGTTTCCTTAGCTTTACTATCAAGATAAAAAAAATACCTGCCATGAATGTTACCCAGTGTTAAATGAAGCAGGGATTAAAATGCACCTTGTCATCCTTACGGCTCAAAAAAGGTAACTCTCTTGTTTGCTGCAAGTCGATTTCATAGGTATGTTACTGTTGGGATCGATAAGTAATAGAGGATTTCTAACATAATCAGTCAAAGAGGCTGTGCCTAGCCCTTTGCCTTCTGAGATCAAGATGCCCTTTGTTACCCAGACACATCGATCATGTTTATCACACCCTTGATCCAAAGTGAGACATCACGATTAAGCCACAGAAACCACCATCCCAATGGTAATGTAAGTTGTTCGGTGTAAAGATTATTTTGGTAAAGTTAGGTGTAGGAATAATATCATTGCCCCTACTATGCATTGTATTTATTGTCTTTAAGCCACGATTTTATTTCTTTGTAAAAATGTCATTTATTCAGCAAATTAGAATTTGTAGGGTAACTGAATAGGCAATAAAACTGCTTCCATTATTAACAATAACACACATTCTGGAAGATATAAGCCAAGGCCTTTTGGTTATAGTTCAAGATTAAGATAAAATTTTTACAACTGGCAATTGGAAAATATACAAAAGTGTAAGTAAAGTATATTACCTTCAGCTCCTCAGAATGAGGATATTCTGAAAATGTGAAGTATAAATATTTGAAAATGTTGTTATGATACAAAAAGCCTCTGGCGGAGGCTCTCTGGTGTTGTGCAGATTAATATGTATAAAGTCTGCTCTCTTCATGAATTTCCATTTCTCCTTTATTCATGATCCAGACATTTCTGTTTAGACGTAATCACCTGACATGAGATCTGGACAGGAACTGACAGGTCATCTAACCCAGTGATGACAGACAGGAGCCACATAGGCCTGTATTCCCCATATTCCTCTCTTGGCAGACATTGCTAATCCAACTTGTGTCTCCTCATTAAGCCTGTCTGATCATGGAACACAGGGCTCCTGGAAGCCATTGTGGAGTAATTAGAGTTGGAATATAAATGTAAATGCTGCTCATCCCTTACTTAGATTGTAATAGGTCACACAGATACTCATGGCAGCACTGGATCTCAGTCCCAGGACTTGGTCTTCCCACCGTGGGTCACTTTCCAAAGCACAAGGATGATGGGAGGAATACGTGGGCCAGGGAAGAGACCCTGAGTTTGGAGAAGTCCTTTTTCTGCATTTCCAGCGTGTACTTCTAATCAGTTCTTCAATGTGGCTTCAGACAAATCACTTCATAATTCTAGGCCTGTAAAGTTTCATGCCTATGAAGTTAAGGATAATTATCTATCTCCTAGGGCTTTTATGAGTATCAAAGGAGGTAGTGGATGTATTTTTTACATCTTGAATGTAGGTGAATTTATGCTGTTACAATAAAATACAGCTTCCTAGAATCTCAAGGCAGCCTTTTATTCCAGGTGTCTGAGGAATTATCCTTTTAAGTGCCAAATATTTTACTTTAAGCATTTTAGGTGACAGTTCTCCTATGACGGGGCCACACACTCTACTGACCTTTTAAGCAGAATACAGTAAACATGATTTGATCTTCTGGATGACTCACCGGCATTAAGAAAATTAACTTTGGTAAGACAATTCCCAGGGACTCACTGAGGCATGCCGGAATGTTGGTCTCCCCACTGACTGTCTCTGAGTGCCTGTGGCTTTGTGACTTCTCATGCCCCCTTTTAATGAATTTGTGCAGTTGTCTCTTCTGTTCTTAACTGGCATTTCTCTTCCAATCAGACATCTCCTAGGACTGACTGTCTCACCTTAATTGCTTTTTCTACCTTGCCATGGGTCAATGAAAGAGATAGCCAAGTTTCTGTAATGCATCAAATCACGGCCTTAATGCCAATTTGATGTGTTCTGAGTGCTCACACGTGCCGGGTCTCTTTTCTTCACAACAACCCTATGGGGCGAGCCAAACATCTTGAAATCATCCTGACCCCATGCTTTCTCTTAACACCATGTGTTCAGTCCTCTTGGCTCTACTTTGGAAGGCTAGCCGCTTCTTACCACTCTCACAACTACCACCTTGTCCGGGCCAGCCATCCCCACCTCTTACCTGGCTGCATACCTGGCCTCTGCTTCTGGGCTTGCCCCTTCAGTCTGCTCTCAACACAGCAGCCAGAGGGACCACATAAAACATGAGTCAGTCCCTGTTAACCCCTCCATCACCCACAATGCCCCACCTTTCAAGCCAGAGCCCAAGTCAAAGTCCTCCATGCAGCTTGCTGAGCTTGGATGGCTGTTCCTTGCCTCCTTCTCCTCGTCTCCTATGGCGCAGTCAGCATCAGCCATATTTGCCTCTCCTTTGTTCTCCAAGCTCACCCACCTCGCCTGGGTCTCAGGGCAATTGTGCCTGCTGGGCTCCCAGCTTGGAGAACTGGGCCCCTAGCTTAAATGGCTCCCTCACCATGTCCTTCAGGTCTCTGTTCAGAGGCCTCCCCAGACCATCACAGCTACAATTTAGCATCTCTCTAAGCCCTCCATTCACTTTCCTTCAGTATTTTCCTCCATAGCACCTGAATGACCTTTAATGCCCACCTGAGAAAGAAACTGCACAGCCAGGGGCACAGCCAGGGGCACAGCCAGGGGCACAGCCAGGGGCACAGCCAGGGGCAATATCTTACTGATTATTGGGTTCATTGCCTGTCTGTCTCTGCTAGAATGTTGTCTGTTTTTTTCATTCTACTTCAGGGCCTGGATGGTGCTTGACACATTTTAGGTACTTGAGAGGTATGTGTTGACTCTCCAAATGAATGAATGAATGAGTGAACCCCTGTTATAAGCACAGAGAAGAGGAAAGTAAGCTTTGGAAGTACATTGAAGAGCAGAGCTGGGATTTGGAGCTGACACCTGTGGCCTGTAAGATGTATTAGAATTTTATCCTGAGGAATGATAAGCAAAGCTTGACCTTGAAAATTGCTTCAGGACAACAAAACAACAGGTCAGAAGATGGGAGTTTCTGGTGCAGGGGAACTGCAGCTCAGGCAGGCGATCAGAGCTGTGTGGTGGGGGCGGGGGCTGTGCTCCTGGCAGCCCCCTGGCACCCTGGCATTGTTCCATCTCTGCCCCTGAGGACTTCTGGAACCACCAGAGGCTGGGCTACCCACGTGTGAGTGGCAGGCTGCAAGTCCTGGGGATAAACTCCTCTAAGAGCATCCCTCCACCAATGACTTGTCTGAGTTGGTGTGTAAATACTCGCCATCCTTTGACCTGCCTATGGATGCTTCTGAGGTATGTGTGCCTGTTTTGCATGAGATTAGACTCCAGCCATCCACTGTCTGGGCTGAATTAATAACCTATGCTTTAGTGGCTCATGTTCCTTCCTATATCATCTCCCCACCCTCCTACTGGTGTTCCCTGAGTCACCCAAATAAACCACTTGTATTGGAACCCTTCTCTTGGGGTTTGCTTCTGGGGGTGCTCAAATGAAGCCTCATTTACTGAGCCATGGAAAACAAGGCTTAGGTGGAACGGTCATGAGTTCCACTGGAAATGTAGTTTCAAGTGGCTCTGCAATATCCCTGTGGCGGTATCAAGTGGGTCGATAGAGGCACACGTCTGGAGCGAAGAGGATGCATCTCTGTTGGAGATAGGGTTATGGGACTCATTGGCATTTAGAATGCAATCAGCTCACCATCTAATGGAAGGAGAGACACAGGTTCAAACCATTCCAAGACAGTGGGAAACATTGCTTTAAAGGTGAGGGGATTGGAAGAATGTTCTGGACCATGGAGGACTTGTGGGGAGGGGGAAAGGAATGTGTGTGAAATCTTAAGTTGTGTGTGGAGAGGGGAGAATTTTTCATCTGTAAGAATTCTTAAAGGAGCCAGATGAGAAATCTGCAAGGTATCAAAATATTAAATTTTCAGACAGGAAAACCAGACAATCACATTGGGTTGTCATAATACACATTAGAGAGTCCTGGGGGGCATGCTGAAGTCCTGACACGCTGCAAGGTGGAGCATGCCCTGTGCATGGAAGGTACACAGCTGGTTTGCTCTGCTGCCGAAGGGCCAGTGCAGGGAGGCCGAGGATAATAACAGCGGCACAGGGGCAAAATGCTTGAGGGTGCGCCCGGCTCCCTCCTCGGGGCTTTATGTGCACGGTCTCGTTCTCTCAGCAACCTGATGGGGTCCCTGTTGCTGTTATTCCCATTTTACAGCTGGGGACCCTGTAAGACTGGAAATTGGAGACCCAGCTGACTGAAGGGCACGGCCAAGGTCACACAGCTTGCTGGTGTGGAGGGAGCTGCTGAACCCAAAAGCTCTGCCCCAAACTCTGGGTTCTTGCCCTCAGCTGCTGTGTTTATTTGCTGGTTTTTGGCAGCTGCCTGGAACAGGGAAAAAGCCCAGACCTTAGTGTCAGACCCCCTGGGGATGAGTCATGACTCTGCAGTTTCCTAACACCCTGGAATTTGCAAAAGAATTTAACCCTGCTGAACCCATTTCCCCACCTCTGAGGGGCATGAATGCCTACTCTGTGGGCTGCTGGGAGAGTGAAATGGGGCAATATGTGCTGAGCATCAAGCCCAGGAAAGTGTTATGTAAATATTAGCTGAAGTGAAAAGGGGGGTTATAGCATATTGCTTTTCCTTCAGCTCCACTTAAAAAAATATGAACTGTGAGAATTTTAATTAAAAAAAAAAGACTCTTAAGCCCATTAATGGTGCATGAAATGATATTTTCTTATGGCAACTGCCATATATAAGTGGTATTAAGTGGCAGCTACTTGGGTGATTATAGGAAGGACCCTAATTATCAAAAGCTATGTTAAAGAAATAGTCCAACGTAGGGAGACAGTGGATTGAATCACAGGGCATCGTGCAGTCAAACAAATGCTCTAAATGTGGTTAGTGGTTCTCTAACACTGTTCTCCTGGGGAAGAATCATGGCAGGTGATATTTATTTCAATTACCCTGTTTAAAAACATATTATGAATGTATTACTTTTATCACAGCAAGAAAGTCTTAAAAAGCCAGGGAAACAAAGAAGAAGGTTCAACCTCGGGAAATTCCTTTTAGGATGCACAGAAGCCACACCATACTCCTATGGGGGTCTTGTTTTGCCTAACTGATTACTGGACAAAGCTCGATAACAAGGATTTTGAGGGCCAAGGCTCTTAGCTGTTCTAACTGGGAGAGTTTCCCTAGCGAGTCCTGCTAGGATGGTCAGAGCTCATCCATGTGGAGGAGAGGAGGCCTTCAGGGGGCTGGAGGTGACACAGGCTCATGGGCTGTGCTCTGCGCCTCATTCCAGGGGTTCCGATGAGAGTGGGCCAGGACGTATGGATCTCCAGGGCAGTGGGATCATGAGCCCAACACCCTTAATGTTGCACAAATCACAGTTTATTTTGCACTTCCCTTTCACACAACACTCAAAGGGGGGAATCACACATATCTGAAGATCACACATATCACAGATCAATACATTTCACACTGGTCACAATGGAGCGTTCAGGTCCAGACTGTCCCAATCAGCCTCTCTGTCTTCCCCAAGGGAAAGGCGATGCGGCAGAGACAGTTCCAAAACTTCCAGGCCTACATTAAGGGAGACATGCTCTATGCACGGCCCTCAGATGGTCCAGTTTCACGTTAGCATTTGGTTCTCCTTCGGCTCCTCAATGAGTTGCATGCTGCATTATGTCGCATTTCAGTTAACTCAAAATAGATGGGCAGCTGCTGAGGCTGGTGAATCCGTGACAAGCAGGAGTGTGGGCAGATGAGCAGGAGCGAGCCCCAGAGCACTCGTCTGTTGTCTGGTGTCAGCGACCTCTGGGACGAGCTTGCCACAGGGGCTCTGGGTCCAGTATCTTATATAGTCCAGTCCATCCATCTGGGGCTCGGAGATAAGAGGGGGCAGTCCACATCCGGTTCAGGCATCCACCGGTATGCCCCTTAAGGTGCGGTATGTCTGAGCATATATGGTGTTACCTGGTTCGGGCATTTACATGCACGCCTTTTAGGGTGGTACATTTACAGAGGCAGCCGGAGCGAAAGCAGGCAAGCCTGCCGTAAGCGACTCCATATTGGATGCTCACATCAGGTTCCATCCTGAAGGACTGTGGTCGCCTCAGGCTTGACCTGAGCTGGCACCCCTGTTTGAGAAGGTGAGGTCTGGCGGGCAAAGCAAGGGGAGATGAAAAAATCCGATGGGCAACATTGAAGGCCAGCAGGTGAGAGAGAACAAGCGAGTTCAGAAATGCAAAAATCCTTTGGTAAGATCAGAGTTTGGAGAGCAGGGTTGGCTTTCCTAGGGAGGCAGGCTAGCTGGAATAATAAAAATGTACATATTCAGTGTTTGTCCCAGATTCCTGGCAGAGTTCCTACAACTCTTAGCATTTCCTCAATGTTAGGAGTGTCCTTTGTTATTCATAATGAACTCCTTTTGACCATACCTGAGTTTATGCTAATTAGATGACTTGTGGGAGTTGGGGGGGACGGATCCCTAGATAGCTTCAAGGTGGGGGCTGGTTGCTAGAAAATTCAACCTATGATTAGAGGGTTAGAGCTTTCAACCCTACCCTCTGACCTCAGGGCAGAAGAGAAGGGCTGGAAATTGAGTTCAATTACCAGCAGGCAATGATTTAATCTGTCATGCCTACCTGCATAATGAAACCGTGACAAAATTTCCTAAATAATAGGGTTTAGGGACCTTCTGGGTTGGTGAACACACGATGTGCTGGGTGGGTGGTGAGCACAGAGGGGGCTGGAACTTTACGCTCCCCCATGCCGTATTGTGTTCTGTATGTACATCACTTCCATTTGGCCGTTGCTGAATTGTATCCTTTATAGTGTCCCAGTAGACATAAGGAAGCACTTTCCTGGGCTCCATAAGTCCTAGTGAATTATCAAACCTGGGGAGAGGGTTGTGGGAACCCCAGATTTATAGTCAGCCAGGCAGAAGTGTGGGTAGCCTGGGGGACCCATTAGTGGCTGGCGTCTGCGGTGGCGGCTGTCTTATGGGTCTGCGCTAATTCTGGGGAGTAAGTTTCAAATTGAATTGAATTCTTGGACACCAAGAAGATGTCAGAGAACTGGTTGGTGGTGTGAAGAAACAACACGGATTTGTTGTTGAGTAAAACCATGCATCCTGCACCACGCGGGTCGAGTAGTGCCAGCCGAGAACCTGACTGTACTGGAGGACCTGGGTCATTAGCCCAGGTGCAGTGTCAGCGCAAACTCATTTTCCTGGGGGAAGATGGCATAAAAATGAAAAATCACTCTTTGGAAACAAAACTTTCAGCCCTTCATTAAGGGAGATGTGCTCTATGCACGGCCAGCAGATGGTCCAGTTTCACGTTAGCATTCGGTTCTCCTTCGGCTCCTCTGTTGAGAGGCAAGCTGCATCCCTCACATGTTGGTTAGCTTAAAATAGATGGGCAGCAGCTAAAACTGAAAGGCTTACCGCAGTAACGCGGACTCAGCAGACATGCATTTCATGTCTGAAGTGAAACCTAACCTACCTCCCATTCACCAGACTTTTGGTTCCTGTCAAAACACCAAATAATAATTTCTTACAGGCATTATAAACAAACAAAGGCATCGGAAGCCATGTTTGGACTTGGTATGAATCTTATGCATCTGTCTTATCTGGACTCTTGCTGATTCTTACTTCATTTTATATGAATTTGGACCTCACAGTTTCTAGAAGTTGCCAACAACGTCCGCATCTCCTGGCCTCTTGTGTTTGTGAGCGTGTGTGTAGTGTGGTGTGGGGTACGGGACGTGTTTACATCTCTGGTTTCCCTCCCGTGTGCCTTTTCTCTCCTAAACCACTTTGATTATTTCATTATGCAGGTATAATAGGGTATTAAAAAGCAACTCTTTTTATCTCAATTCTGCTGCAAAATCAAAGGCTTTCTCTCCTAAATTATTTAATCTTTAATTATTTAATTATACAGCTGTAACAGGGTATTAAAAGGATCCTTTGTCCCAGTTTTGGCTGAGAAATCAAAGGCTGCTGCCGTTGGGCCAAGAACGTGCACAACCCGGAGCAGCGTGTCGGGTCGCCAGTGCGGGGCCCGCCGCAGGCTGGACTTGGCTATGGTACTGGTTGGAAACCATCTGCTCCAGCCTCTTAAGATGCAGAGACAGGAGAGCTGAGAGAGAGAGTTTCTCTGGAGGGAGGGTTGGAATGCTGTGTACCACCCTCTCCCCTTCTCCTCCCCACCCTCCTGCCTGAATTATTTTCTACTTCTGCACTTGCTCCTTACAGAGCTGATTCTGAGAGCTCTGTAGATAGAGCAGGTGGTTTACTTGCAAGAGGGGAAAGAGAGGTGGCTGGGATGGTTGGGAGCTGCCCTTGACCCCCAAATGGAGTAGGGATGCATGAGTGTTCCTGGGGTCTAGTGGGGCCCTGTGGGACCCCAGGGCAGAGGGCGGCCAGGAGGAGCTCAGCAGAGAGCCTGGGTGGCCTGAGTACCAACACCAGAAGCAGCCAGAAAGAGGATAGGTATTGTCTGCACCAGAGGAGCTGCTGCCCAAGGCCGTCATTGGGGAGGGGCTCTCCGGACCCGCACGGAAGTGCCCAGAGAGAAATAGCCTTCAGCGTGCCCTCCCTTCAGGCAGAACAGATTCCGTCCGTGTCCTCAGTGCAGTACTGTGCCCCGGCCCCTGATCCCCTCTGTCCAGCGTTCCTCCTGGGTCAGAGAGAGCCATGGGGGAACAGGGGAGCTTGTGGGTAGGGAACAGAAGAATACCCAACTGAGACTGCCATCTCGTCACCCAGGCCTGGGTGTGTGGTGCGGAGGGAAAGGGGTTGGTTTGATTGCGACACTGGCTGGGTTTAAATTGTTAAAAACGGGACTGTCATTAAGATAGAGCAAAGGAAGGGCGTTCGGTTATCTGACACCATCACAGTGACAGGAATGTGCCAGAACCTGCAGAAACCCATCCAGGGGTGGTAAGGAGGATGAAGAGGGTGAGTTTACCAGGTGGTGGGGGGAAGGACTGCCCTTATTTGCACCTGCCACCCCACTGTGTCAATGAAATGGTCACCCGCAAGCAGATCTGTTCATAAGAGATTGTAATTTTACCAAGAAAGCAGAGTCTCCATTGGCCAGACTGCAGACTCTCCCTGATCCGTCTGGCCGTTTCACGTGTGTGCTTGGTGCTCTCTTGCGGGTTATGATCTCCACATAGAAGACACTCTCTTTCTGACTTTCTCTCTTGTTTATATCCAGTTATGTATATAACATATGCATATTACATAGTATACAAATTATTAAACAATGTATTGTTATAGGTTATATTATACATATTATTAAAAATATAAGTTTTATTGTGTGTAAATATAGGTGTTTATTTAAAAGATATTATCTTCCATGTGATGTTTTAGAGTTTGCTTTTTTCACTTAGCATGTCTTGAGAAATCTTTGTCATTTTATATCAGTTTAGTTATTTTTTTACTCATGTATGGTTGTTCCACAGTTTAGTTGTTCTGTAGTTTTTTAAAAACAGATCTCTTATCGATGGACATTTAGAGAGCTTCCAGCTGTTTATTCTCCCAAAGGGTATTGGCACTATCACACATGCCATTTCCTCTCCCTGAAATGAATTCTCTCTGCTCTTTCCTTGCCCCTCTTCCATTCATCTCTCAAGTTTCAAATCCTGTGCCCCCTCTTCCCTTGTCATTTTTTACCTCCTATGGGGTGAACTTTTGTGTTGCCTTTCCTATGCTTTGTTGCTAATTATATATACTCTCTGTTTCCGTAGATCAGATTATTGTTCGGAAAGTATTCACTCTCTCCCACCCACTCCCACAGGAAGGGTAGGCTTCCTTACCCTTTTGAAGTTGGGCTTGGCCATGTGATTTGCTTTAGCCAAAAGCATGTGGACAGAGGAAACAGTGTGCTTGTCTGAGCAGGAGATTTAGAGGCACGGCAGGTTTGTGCCAGCCTGGGCAGCTGCCTGAATCCTGGGGTGAAGATAATGTGGAGCAGACCTGACCCGCCCAGCAGCCCGGAGTGGAACTAGACTCAGCCAAGTCAGCCTATCAGCAGACCTATGACAGTGAAAGAAATGTTTGCTGTTGTGAGTGACTGAGATCTGAGGACTGTTTGCTGTGATCTTTCTGAGTTGCAGCTGTTTACAGTTCCAACCCACCGAGAGTCCCAATCTTTTTGAACAGGGGCTCTTGAGAGCCAAGCACTGGGATTGGCACACTGCAGGCATGTCACATACTTAGTGGCACAGAGAGCATTGCCTTCCGTCTGTTTTCATAACTGAAGCTCTGGGAGAAGGTTTGGAACCCCCTTGAAATCACACATAGCACACATAACTTCTGCCCCCTGGAAGACACTGACAGAGATCAGGAGCTGCTCATACCAGAGAATAATGCTAAGCAATGGGCAAAGGGGAGGGTATTTCCTCCGATGAAATAATGGATGAGAGACCAGCAATTTTGAAATTAAAGCAGTCAGTGTCTTGCTCACTGCTATAATAGATGAACTCCCAAATCTCAGTGGATCAACACAACATGAGTTTGTTATTTGTTCAGTATTTGTCCATTTGGCAGCAAGGGGGAAGCCATGGACTCATTTGCCTACAGTTATTCAGGAACCCAAGAGGGTGGAGCCTCTGCTATCTTCTTCATTTGGCTTCCAAGATCAGCCTGGGCATTGACCTCCCCTGGCAGGCAGGGGAGTAAGTGTGAGACGGTTGTGGGCCCCCCTTAACTGCAAGGGAGGCTGGGAAATGGAGTCTATGTGGGTGCCAGGAGGAAATGGAAGAGCGTGTGTTGAGCAGCTAGCCAGTCTCAACTACAGAAGGAAAAGAGATCCTCTCATTAGAAAAGATCTCAGAAGCTCTAGTCTTCTTAGCAAAGGAGAGTAGTAAGAAGAGGAGTAAGTCCCTAAAGGAGGTTGATAATTCCTCTCCTTTGACCTGACAGGACCATGGTGAAGAAGAAGGCAGCCAGGAAGTAAGCGTGTGAGTTGAGGGCTGGAGGATCTCTCACTCCCACCGTACCTCGCCAATCCCTGAGCCCCTCAGTTTACCTCCTGTACAGCTGGCTCTCAACTCCGGCTGTTTTGTTCTGTTCCTTATCGTCATTTTTGTCCAATCCAGCATCACTAGCATTTGGACTGATTCTGAACCTTGATTCTGATTCTGCAGTCTGACCTTCTGTTTTTGCCCAGTGAGACAGGCTTCATTTCCAAATGGGAGTCTGTTGTCAGGAGGGCCATGCAAATTAGCAGGTTTATTGCCACTGTTAATTCACAGTGGCCCAATGATTTTAGCCAAAACAAAGATATTTTTTAAATCTCAATCTATCTGACTCTTCTCTCTTTATCTCAGGGAAAGCATGCCTGTTTAATATTCCTAAAGCCCCAACATTGTATTGCTAAGGAAACCAGGATTCAGCGGGTGGAGGCTTGTCTCACCCCCAAGTCCACACTCTTAACCAGTCTTAGCCACAGAGGCACTGACCGTTCTGCTGAGACAGCAGACACCCTCCACGTCTCACCTTCCCCCAGCTGAAACCTCATGGCCTCAGCTGAAACCGTGGGACTTCTTGTGTTCCCAGGGACACCTTCTCCATGCCACCTCTGTAGGCCTGAGGAGCACACCACACACAGTCTCATTCCCGTGGGAGTAAATCTGGTGGAAGACATGCTGGTGGCTTCACAGCAGCATGGGAGGGGATCATTAGGCCTGCTTAAGTGGGCTTTTCAGAGTAGTGATGTTTTACCCTGAGACCCCCACTGTTAATAATGACCCCAAATCAAACTGTGATAGCCCATCTATGACCATCTGAGCAGGTTCTTTTCTTCCAAAGTGTCCCCAGTCCATCATTACCCAGTTGTTAAAGTCCAAATTATGCAATTTCACCCCTTCTTTTCTCTTCTGGGCTTAGAGCTTGTGTTTAGATTTTACAAATTGGCAAACTCAACTTTATCTCCACTCTGTGCTTATTGTAACCAGGAGTCTGTATTCATCTCTGGGTGCGGCAGGGAAGTAGGAAGAGCTAACCTTCCCTTACAGGTCACCAGGCCTGGTGCAGCAGTTGACACCTGGTTCACTCTAATTCTCACACCCACCCTGTAAATTAGGTCCTGTCATGCTGTGCATCCTATGGATGGCCATTGGCGCTGGCTCCGGCGTTTAGGCATGGGACGCCTGCACCTCGGCTACCTCCGGGAGGAAGCTGGGGCTCCAGTGAGAAGAGCAGCAGGGGCCACAGGCATCCTGGGGTCAGGGCCAAGAAAGTCTGAGCCGCAGTTCTGTCCTTTCCCAGTTAGTTGGCCATGCACAGCTTTGAGCCCTAGTTTCCTCACATGCAAAAGCACACATACATTTAATTAACAAACCTGTCCTGAGCCTGTGTGATGGGTGGGCATTCTTCTGGCCTCAGGGGTTTGGTGGTGAGCAAGACAGACAAGGTCCTGTCCTCATGAAACTTCATCAAATGTGGGCAAAGAGCCAAAAAGCAAATGAAGGAATACACAAGCAGCATCATTTCAGGCAAGACAGAATAGAGTGGGTGATAACGGTGACCTAGGGGAGAGACACATTCATGGATTATTGGTCAGTGAGGCCCTGTCTAGAGGTATCATTTGAACTGAGGCCTGGGTGAGGCAGAGCTACCCGTGCGAGCCCAAGATGGAGGAAGGTGTGGGTCTCCTCTGGCTGCTATAACAAACAGGCACACTTGGTGGCTTAAAATAACACAAATTAATTCTCTTATAGTTCTGGGTTCTGGAAGTCTAAAATCTGTTTCTCTGGGTTCAAGTCCAGTTAGGGCCACTGACCTCCCAATCTCTAGTGGAGAATGGTTTCCTTTCCATTGCAGCTGTGAGCCATGTTCCTTGGCCCCTGGGCCCTTCCTCTGTCTTCAGCGCCAGCAGCAGAGTGTCTTCAACTTTCTACTTCCATGTTGCTTCTCCTCTTTGTGTGCCAAATCCCCCTCCACCACCCTCTTTACTTATGAATACATTCTGGGGCTGCTTGGATAATCCAGGATAATCTCCCCATTGCAAAATCTTCAACTTTATCATATTTACAAAGTTCCTTTTGCCATAGGAGGTAGCCTCCACAGATTCCAGGGATTAAGACCAGGATATCTTTGGGGGTCATTGCTCAGTCTCCCACAAAGGCCTTCCAGAAAGAAGGAATGGCCCACCAGAGCTCTGACCATAATCCCTGCCCCCCAGTGGGCTGCAGTGAGGAATGTGTGAGACGGTTTTACAAAGAGCCTAGAAAGCTTTGCTTATATAGCGAGTTCCTCAAAATATTGGTGCCCATCATGATTATTGGGATGGGGCTCAGAGGCAGAGGGGGCTGCCTGAGGGGGGGTGGGAAGGCTGCAGGTCGAGGCCTGTGGCTTAGGAAGATCGATGGGTCTGGGGATGCCGAGCCGTAATATTTGTGTGGGTTCCTCAGGGAGCCTCCCAGACTCAGAGACATTTGCATTTATCCCACAGTCCTTCTCAGGTGGCCAGTGCTGCTGGGGAGCAGCTGCCCACAGCTGCAGGGGGCTGGGACGTGCCGTGCTGGGAGGGGAGCAAAGGGAAGACAGCAGCCCTCAGCGGTCTCGGCCTGCAGAGGTCTGGGCCGCAGGCTCCTCCGCTTGGCCCTGGGGTGCTGGCTGGTTCCCAGGGGCCCAGGGAAATGAGGGCAGGCACCTGAGGCTTGGACCTGGCAGCAGTCTAGCTGTAGCTTTGGGAAGTATAAGGAAGCTTCTTGGGGTTTCTGTGGACTGAATGTAGCTCCCAGGATGGGCAAACGATGGGCACAGGGTGTAAGCTCTGCCCAGATAGGGTGTGTTTTACTAGACCTTGCCGGGCTGCTCGGCCTGGGACTGAGCACGCTCTCAGGTGATGATACGGCAGCCAAGGGGTGACCAAGCGGGTTCCGAGACCAGGTCTGTGGAATCAGCTCCTGGGAATGGTCCATTTCACCTTGAGGGCTTCCCTCACGGCAGCTCAGGCAAGGCTAGAGCAGCAGGGCCTGAGAACCATGACCCAAGACACAGCTGTTCAGGCCCCCGGGGCCCCAGGAGGGTGCTGCTGTCCAGGAAGTTGGAGATGGGGTGGACTCAAATGATGGCTAACTGCAAGGACCTTCACCAAAGAGGGGAACTTTGATAAATAATGTTTCCTTTCCAAAAAAAATGTGAGCACAAGATGCTCAGTGAGAATTGCCCCCCACCCTTGGAGGGATTAACACGGCAGCAAGGCTTTAGCTGAAAATTCTGAGCTTCAAGGGCTGGGGGAGGGAGAGGGGACACCAGGTGATGGAGTACCCGCGGACACGGCATATGGGGGGAGTGGCGTGACACTTGCGGTCGGCAGACTTGTATCTGAATCCTGCTCCAACACTGTTTGGCTATGTGGCTGTGGGGGGGCCATGTGATCTCTGAGCCTCCGTCATAGGTAAGACGGGAATAATGTTACTTCCTGGGTGATGGTAAGGAGTGACCGAGGTTGCGTATGCACCGTGATGGGCATGTAGTAAGTACACGGTTTTCCAGGGCTGCTGTGATGAATCACCAAAAATTGTGGCTTAAAACAACAGAAATTTATTCTATCACAGTCCTTGAGTCTAGAAGCCCTTAGTCAGGGTGTCATCAGAGTCAAGTTCCCTCTGAACGATTTGGGAAGGGGCCTTTCTCGCCCCTTCCTAGCTTCTTGGGGGTCCCAGCAACCCGTGGTGTTTCTGGCTTGTAGCTGCATCCGTGCAGGCCCTGCTGTGTTGGCACATGGCTTCTCCCTGCGTGTCTCCATCTCTCTCTCTTTCCTTACAGGGACACACCCCTAACCTAGAATGGCTTCACCTTAACTTGATTACATCTGCAAAAACCCTATTTCCAAATAAGGTCACGTTCATAAGAACCAGGGGTTAGGATGTCAACATACCTTTTTATGCAGGGACACCATTCGACCTACAACCTACAACAGTATGTGCTCAATACAAGAAGTGGTTACTATTATAATCATGGTATTTTCCAAGTGTGCTGGATAGAAAGTGTCAGATTTTATAGAGGAAAATGTTATAATCCCATATTAAAATCACAAGTAAAACACAGTCCATTTATTCCTTTTAAGTCAATTGAACCATTCAGGCTGAATTCATTTGAAAAGGTCACCTACCAATCACGCACAGGACAAAGCAGTCATGAAGCGGGAGAGATTCTGTGAGCCGTGAAAGGAAGGAGCTCAGGTCATGGTGTTGGCGGCTTCCCCTTGACAACACTCTGGCCCACGCTGACATTTCTGTAAGTCGTTCCTCTCTGCCCCATAATCTATTCTGAATCACCGGGACCTGCTAGATTACCTCATTCAGTAAAGCAGCCCCCGAGTGCTAATACAGCAACGAAAGCAACCGTCTCTCAGGACGAGGCTTCCCCTCCTCGGCACTGTTGACATTTTGGACAGTTCCCTATTGTGGGGGTGTCCTGGGTCTTGTAGAAAGAAGGCTCAGCAGCATCCCTGACCTCTACCCACTAGATGCCACTAACACTCCCCCACTGTGACAACCCCAAATGGCTTCAGATATGGCCAGATGTTCCCTGGATTGCAAAATCAGTCTCAGCATTGAACCACAGGGTTAGAGGAAACAACCGAGTAAATAGATAATGATAAAAACACGTGGGTGTTGTTGAGCTGGGGTAAACATAAGGTGTTACAGATGTGGGTTTGCTGTTCCCCAAATTTAACAGCACAGTTCTGAGGATAGACACAGTCAGAAGCATTGACTATGCTCTATGGCATTTGCTGAGAGGAACCTGACTCAGGAGCATATCTAAGAAATCATTTTATCCATTCCTTCATTCTCTCCATCCTTTAGCAAACATCTCCTGATGCCATCCATGTGCCAGGTACTGTACTTAGCACCTGGAGGCTCTAGGCGGTACCGTATCTCCAGACGTTAGCCATATGGATGGCTTAGTTCTATGGGACAAGGAAGGAAGTTTTAAGAACTGATAAGCCAGTTGGCAGCAGAGAGGGAGAAATTCTAGGCTAAGGGAACAGTCAGCTGAAAGACAAGGAAGCCTGAAGCATCGTGGCCTGCCAGGGAAAGCACGGGCAAATAAAATATGTAATTATCAGAAGCTACAGACCAAGAATGCAGGCTTCATTCACACTGCAGATGGGTTCTTTTTTGGCCTGAAAAATGTTTTTATAGATTGAGTGATTGAGTGATTTAATTTTACTGTCAACATTAAGAAATCTGGAGATTTTATGTAAAAATTAGCTTTTTAAATTTCTTTTAAAGAAATGAAAGCTCTGGCTAATGAGTGGTAGTATTGATGAGAGAGGGAATTTTTAGTGGGAATTCATACATAGGAGAGAAAGATATTAAAGGTACTTAATTTAGTTAATGTAGCAAGTTCTGAAAGGCAAAAGAGGGAGAGAAGATGGAAGTATGGGAATGATTTCGCTTTTTTTGACCACAGTGTGGGGAGGGGAAAGCACAGAGTGGGGAATTGATTGGGTGGACTCTTGTTTCAGTAAAAGCTGAAGCTATCCCCAAATTGCATTCCCAGTAGTTTTAAGGTGGGTGTCCACATTATGACAGCATCACGGGGAAACTGCATGGATGAAGTAGACAGCAGTTAGACATAGAACCCAGCTAGCCAGTCTACTCTGGGGAAGAGCTGGATAGGGGTTTCACCAGGGTTATGCCACAGATAAAGAATGAATGATGTCAAGAAGGAAATGATTTGAATTGTGAATACAAAGCTCAAAATTAACTTGAGCCTGCGCATTTGAGATAGAAATTTGGATCACATGTATACGCATTCCTTCCACTGACTTATTATGATGTAGATTATAGGGAATTTAGCTGCATACCCAACCTGCTGTTCCTGCTCTATTCATCAGGTATACTTGCAGGAAGCAGTGCGTTCTGGCAAACACTGGGAACTCACCCCATACTCTGTGAAAATTAGTTAGTTTGGTGCCACTGTAGCTGCCTGCTCCTTAGAGTGGACCCCACGGCCACACCATCAACTAGAGTGTGGAGTGGTGAGTGGAATAGAGCGTCAGCTACTTGGCCCAATGAGCAGGTATGGAAGACGGTTACTGTTGGGACCCCAGTAAGAGAGCTGAATGACCCCAGGTAGCTGACCAGGTCAGAGCCAGCAAAGACTGTACAGGCTTGAGCTTCTCAAAGAGATGCTGCTTTTAGGCCAGTAGGATTCAATTTATTAAAGGGTCAAACAGGTGTGACCTTTTCATATCCCTGGAAGAACTGTGGATATGAGATCCAATTGGTGGAGCAGGAGGTGTAATCCCCAGAGGATGGGAAAGTGTTGGTCCTGTGGGGTTCCCTTTGATGCAGACCCTAAGGCAAGATTCTGATTGCAAGTGATTTATTTGGGAGGCAATTGCATCTCCTGGAGGGGAGAAGAAAAGCAAGAACTGGAGGGGCAGGAAGTCAGTACAGAGTGCAGCAATGATCAGATTATTGTTAGACACAACTGGGGCTCAGTCCCACTGGGGACCTCTGAGAGATAGTGTAGAACCTGTCCAGTTAAGGAATTGAGGAGGCTGGGACATTTGTACTCCTAGTTCTATCCGTCAGAACCTGGCTTCAGCTCCCGACACTTCTGGATTGCCCTGTGCACTGGCTGAGGGCATCCTTGTAGTCATGGAGAGCCCTCAAGCAAACAGTCACAGGTGCTTAGGCTGGGGAGTGGTGGAGGGACAAGGGAGGGTTTGACAGTGTCTGCTGTTGGTAATAAGTGTCTAGGGCAAGGGGCTCCTGCAACAAATCTTGGGTATGGTTCTAGAGTGAGCATTAGAAAAGTTTGGTAGAGCAAGGATGTTTGTAAATATCTGCCCAGTCTTTTCTAACAAAAGGAAATGAAGGAGCAACACTGAATCCAGTTAAAGCCAGAGATGTAACAAGTCAGCAAAGGCATCTTGGAAGAAGGAAACCAAAGGAGAGGCGCTTGTCTGGAAGAGAGGTAGCTGCCTTGAGCAGAGAAACAATTCATAAGTGGAAGGTCAGAATCCCTGGCAGATGTCTGAGTCCTGATACCGGAGCTCTGGGCTGCCATTCCCCCACTGAGGAGGCTCAGAAGTTGGGGGAAGGAAAAGAGGAAAAAGAAGCAGCTAAGGAAATGGCAAAGGAAGGGACATCTTTGCAAACTACTAATTCTACAGGAACTCTAAAAGGCAAACATTGCCAATAGCCACATGGAGACCACTGGAGCATCAAATATGAAAACAATAATAATCACTTGGCAAAATTCAGTCTGTGGGGAGAGCCCGTAGGTCTATGATGAGTCTAAAAGAGGTCACAGAGTGTGCTGAAAGGTGGGCAAGATGCACCTGTGTTTCCAAAATTCATCCCAGCCTTATGAACCCAAATTTTGTGTGCCCTGCAATGGATTTTAGCCAATATTCGGTACACCAAATACAGAGGCGAATTTCTCTCCAGCTTTATTGAGGTATAATTAATTGATAAACTTGTAGATATGTAAGGTGTACAACATGATTACTTGATATACAGGATTTTTATTTTTTTTTCAGGAGACTAACATTTATCCACCCAGCTAGTGTTTTGGCATTTGCCAATTTCACTGTAACTTGTTTTGGTCACTCAGGCACTCAGTCCCATCTATAGGAAAGATGTTGTCCATTCTTTGGAATGTCACATCAGTCTTGGACTGGGCTGTGGGAAGCTCAACAAAATTTGAGGTAGAATCTAGTTAGTAAACTGTACCTGGGCCACCCAGTAGTTTGTAAACATAAGCAAATAGGGCAACACTTAGGACAGTGAGGCAAAGTGGTTACCGACAGTGGGTCACCCTACTGCCATGTTGGAGTTATTGTCCTTCACGACCTCTTGCATCTAGCATTTGCAGAAGGCCCTTTGTTCATCCCAGTCCTTATAGGTCCAGCTTCACTCATTTTTTGTGAATGGCCTTGTTCTTGTAAGCATTTGAGTTTGTGACCCAGATTGTGTGTGTGTGTACATTTGTAATGTATAATGTGAATATGTGCTTGTATGCACTTAATTTTATGCATTTTAGATCTTTCAGTAGTACAGATATATTACACTTTATGGATTAATGAGTTCCAAGAGCTGATCTATAGAACTGAGATTTGATTTAGCCTTCCAGAAGAATCAACAGGGCCAAGGGGCATCAAATATAAAAGCAATAATTGGGCTTTACCAGCTTTTCATGATATGCCTAAGATAGGATCAGAATAGCTAATGTAATTCTGGAAAGTCAGTTTCAAAGAAACAGCTTGGTCCTTTGCTGAGCTGGACTCTGGAGGAAATTCCCTGCTTACTGGAAAACTGTGAAGCTCTCTAATATGAAAAGAGGTCCCCTTAGAGGAAATTGCTTCCTCTGGGACTTTTTGTACCTTTGCCTAAACTAGCAAGGTTGATGCAGTCTTTGGGGAGCCTGTAGGGTGAGAGAGTGGGCTTAGCCTGGACTTGCACAGAAAGAGGAAAAATTCAGTGACTTGTCAGGCATCTGTGTACATGACAGCAAGCAACAGAGCATAAGTCTTTCTTTCTTTTAAAAAATTTCAATTGAGTTACTCTTTTGCATGACTTTTCTGGACAGAGTACTTGCCCCAGCCAGTGACAGAGACGCTAAGCTAACAGAAGTCTTGGTTTCCACATTATGGGGATCAAGTCAAAGGAGTGAGGAGAGCATTGTTTGAGGGTCAGGACAATCCCGGGTTTTGATCGGTTCCACGTGTGGGAGTCATTAATACCCTCAAAGCTTCTACTCCTTCCTTGTCCAGATGAAAGTGTTACCCCTACCTCAGGCTGTCGAGCAGAGTATTTATGGGTTAATGGCAGTAAAGCACTTGGTATGTGGCATGTCACCAGAGCTCATAACTTCTAGCCCAGATTCTTTTCATCTGCCTCATTTTTCTCTTTTCTTTCAGCAAATGTTGCTTACGAACTCACCACATGCTAGGAACTCTTGTAGGGATTGAGAATTCAAAGCCGAGTCGCCGAGATTATCCCTGGAGCTTCCCTGAGCGTGATGGCACATGCTACATTAGGGGAGCACGGAATGCTTGGGGAGCCTGGGAAAGGTGCAAGGAATGGGGCTCGAGGGTGTAGGGGGCAGGGGGGGCATCATGTGCTGAGCCTCTGAGAAGCGCCACGCGTTTGCTGAGCGGGGCTCTCCCAGCAGATAACCTTCGGGGCCAAGTCCTGGAGCGTGAAAGGGCGCTCAGGTCCGCTGCCGCTGGACGTAACCTCCAGCAGGCTTTGCTTTGCGCACGGGGAGGGAGCTTTCCGGCAGGATGCGCAGGCTGCCGCTGAGCGGCTTTCTTCCGCCATGTTTCCATCATGTCCCCTAACTCCAGAAGCCTTGGTGTTAGTCGGCATTGGATAAACAAAGAATCTTTGACATCTGCTTCAGTAGATTGTCCAACCCCAACTAGTCCATGATCAGGTGATAAATGGAGCCTTATCTTGAGGGTTTAATTCTCTGACTTGAGTTACAAGTGCCCTTACATAGCCTGAGACCAGTGTAGCTTTAAGCCTTAACTTTTTTTTTAAAGGTTCCCATCTTGCTGTTTCTCTTTTCTCTGTTAACTCTAACGTGCTGACAATACAAATTCCCAGAGCAAACATGGAACAGTGATTTGACAAGCACAGGGATGGGCCAGGGCCACAGGACCCCCATAGACCCTGTTAAAGTTGACAGGACAGTTAACCTGGCTGGTCTACAGAGGAATGCAGAAATTGGCTACCTGGTGTGAATGCTAGGTTTCTATTCCTATTTATTTACTTATCTATTTACTTAATTGTTTATTTAAATTGAGATATAATTGGCATATCACATTGTATTAGTTTTAGATGTACACCACAGTGATTTGATACAGGCATATTATAAAATGTCCACATAAGTTTAATTAACAATACTGTACTATATATTTGAATATTGCTAAGAGTGGATCTTGCAAACTCTCATCAGAAGAAAAACAACCTTGTACTACGATGCTAGTTTCTTCCGCCCTGCATGACCTGCTCCCACTAACCTCTCTGTTCTCACCCCTTGTACTCTATGGGCCAATCTGATGCGATTAGAAAAATGCCAGGCTCTCTCACCCTCACCTGTGTGGGTGACAGGCTTGCCTCTTCCTCTTGCCTGGCCCACTCACGTCATCCTCTGGGCCCCAGCTGTACTTTCCCGGGGAAGCTTCCCCTGATTACTCAGGATTGGATGGGATGCATTTCAGCAGCTCTGTAGCTCTCTCATGGTGGAGGGTAATGGTCTGTCCAGGTACCTTTCCTTGACCAGCTGTGAGCTCCTTGAGGGCGGCTCTAATGTCTTGCTCTTGGCTGTATCTCTAGGGCCCAGTACAGTCCCAAGAACACTGTTGGTGATCTGTATCAATTTAGCAAATGAATGAATGCATGCCTGCATGAGAGCACTCGGAGTCTACCTTCAGGCAAGGAGTCCCAGGGATAACTTCTGGATCTTTCTGGTTTATAGGCAGGAGCCTGATAAAGCCAGCCCTTCCATGGCTTCCAGAAGAGCTGGTGCTTGCAAACAATCAGCCTCTTATTCCAACAAACTCCAGTGGAGCAAGGTAGGGGCAAAGGCTGAGAGATGTTGAGTCTCCAGTTCACAAAGCCTCTTTGGAAACATTGAGGGGTCATTGTTCTCATTTCCAAAAAGGAATAATTAAGATCCCAGGCTCAGAGATTTGTAGAAGTGCACACGCTGGTCTAAGAACTTTGGGCAGAGGACTTGCCCAAACGAGTGGTCCCCTCCTCCAGCCTGGCCCACCCTCCTTCTCTCTGCCTTTGTTCTTCTAGGTTGAGCAGGCCTTGCTCTTTATCCTCCCAGTTTTTATAGAAACAATAAGCCATGTCTTTTGAATTTACTTTCTCCCGCAGAAGCTAATTTAATATTTGGAGAGAGCAACAGCTAAGGCCAGCGCTGGGTGGTTGTTATTTATAGGATCATAAAAAAGACAGATCCAGCTCCTGATGTTACTAAATTGTCTTCGGAAAGGGCGCTAAGAGGCACTGAAATGTGCCTGTGCCGTGGTGGGGATAAACATTAAATTGTCTAAAAGTCATCCCAGATCATGGCCTGGAGGCTGCTGTCTGCCCTGTGCCAGTGGAGGTCCCTTTGCCTTCCCCAGGCACTTTCATGGGACTTGGCTTCCACTGGGGTGCAGAAGTTGCCTTGTTCCTTTGAGGCTGTCTCTCTGCAGTTTAGGCTGGAATAGGTTCTTTTTATTGCTGTGATAAAGCTGTATAATAATCCCGAAGAGGCAAGGACAGTAATTGCCTTATGGCTGCTGTGCTGTCTTCCTTTGCCCCGGGGATAGGGAAGTTAAAGTTGGCTTTTCATTGCTACCTGCAGGGTGTACATTCCTGCCTGAGCTGGCACATCCCTGTCCTGGCTGCCAGAAGACAGGGTTATAAATTCTTACAGGCTGCTGCTCCTCAGGTCGTGGGAAGTCTGTGGAAGGAAGAGAAATACGCCCTAGCAAGGAGATGCACTGCGGAAGGTCCTGCCTCGCGCAGAGCCTGTCCATGCAACCCCATCCCAGCCAGTGACCCACGACCTATGCTTGACATTCACAGTAGTTTGGTTTTACAAAGTCCCCATGAATGCTGAACTCACGAATACCAAGTCATTGCTGCATGGGGACACACAGCCTCTGGTCAGCTAATCAATAGGTAACCTTGTTTTATTTTTATTTGTGCTTCCATCTAATAGTTTTTTTTTTTTTTGCTTCATTAACATTGAACTCATGGCCAACAGCACCTGAACTGACGCCTGAACAAACTTACTTCACACATAAGGCACACCCAGCCTTCTTGCACTTAGGAACGCCGGACAGCACTTTAGCACTAGGCCTGCAGGTCATTTTGAACAGGGAAATCACCCAAGAAAAGCCCCCAAATGTGAAAACTGTGGCACTACATTGTGAGAGTTGAAACCAGAAGGCAGAGAGTTGCCCTGCTTCACCTCAGCTGGGAACAAGCTCACCGCGTAAAGCTTTTCTCAGCTGTGTGCTTGTCCACATGTGACTGAGAAAACTCTGCAAGTGTTGATTTTGCAGTTACAAATAAATTTTTAGCGAACAGGGGAATTTGCAAGTCTGGGGCCTGCAAGAAATGAGGATGAACTGGAATTGAAAGCACAGCTCAGAACCTGAGGCTTCTCCAGTGCCCTTCTGCCTCGCCTCTGCACCCAGTTCTGGCCCTCGCGGTGCCGTACTCCTTCCCCATCCTCCGGGCCTCTGCAGCTGACCCTTGGCACTAGTTCTACCCCTGGATTCTGCTTGGTTCCCAAGAGCCAACTGGATTCCCAGTTTGTGGAACTGGACCCTTCTGTAATTACATGAGCCTACCTCCCGACTAGTTACTGCCAAGGACCTTGGCCTTGTCTTGGCCAGTGTTTCTGAGGGCCTAGAGTGGGGGCCGGGAGTTAGCTCCAGCATGTGGGAGTCAGCAGGGCATTGCGCACTTCATTTCTCATACCCGACACTTAAGTGTGCGTGTCTGCTGGGCATGGCAGCAGGAACACATGGCCCCTGCTCTCAAGGTGTTCCCAGCCCAGAGGAGAGGCAGACGGTTGGCTGAGATCACCTGATAAAGCCACTATCCAGGCAGGCCAGGAAGCTGGATGCTTTTTGTCCAGATCATCTCATGGACCTCTCCCTGAGGCTTTCCTACCAGCACAAATTAAATCCGATGTTTTCTTCTTAAAACATGCTCCTTCTCTTCATTCGCCTGTGCTTCTTGACACTTCTACAGCCACATAAACCTGAATGAATATCTGCCCCATTTCCTGTCAATTATTGTATCCTATACAGTGTACAACTTACTCTCTCTGTACACTCACTTCTACCACTATGTATGCCTTCCTGAGTAAGGGCCACAGCGTCCACCCCACTTGCTGCAGAACAGCCATAGAGAGATATTTGAAATGCACATGTGTTCAGATCTATAATCAATAGAACTTTATAGGGGATATTCTAGGGGCTGACTTCTCAGTAAACAAAAAGGCCATTGATGTCTTCTTACATCCCCAAATACTTAGACCTTTCAGTGGAGCCTATATGTTCCACATGGTACTACTGTGACCTCTTTTAAATACATACATCCTTTTCCATGTGGACATTTCTATAGGTCTAGTTTCTGTAAATCCTTTTATAATATGGCTAAGTTAAAAAGAATATTATTAATTCTTTTGAAATAAACCAGAATGCACTAATATTTCTATGACAGTATTTATATCTTATAATTTATTATCATCTAAATTTTTGTAAGAGTGCTAAAATCTTTTTAAGCTTTATTTGTATCTAACATAAAGAATGCAATGTCTTTAGGCATTTCACATATTCTCTCATCGAATTCTTTTTTTTTTCCCACTTTTCTGTCAATTTTTTTTTATAATTTATTTTATTATCATTAATTTACAATTACATGTGCAATATTACGATTATTAAACTACCCCTTCATCAGGTCCCCCCCACCAACCCCATTACAGTCACTGTCCATCAGCGTAGTGAGATGCTATAGAATCACTACTTGTCTTCTCTGAGTTGTACTGCCCTCCCCGTGCCCCCCCAACATTACATCTGCTAATCGTAATGCCCCTTTTTCCCTCTTATCCCTCCCTTCCCGCCCATTTTCCCCAGTCCCTTTCCCTTTGGTAACTATTAGTCCGTTCTTGGGTTCTGTGAGTCTGCTGCTGTTTTGTTCCTTCAGTATTTTTTCTTTGTTCTTATACTCCACATATGAGTGAAATCATTTGATACTTGTCTTTTTCGGCTTGGCTTATTTCACTGAGCATAATACCCTCTAGCTCCATCCATGTTGTTGCAAATGGTAGGATTTGTTTTCTTCTTATGGCTGAATAATATTCCATTGTGTATATGTACCACATCTTCTTTATCCATTCATCTACTGATGGACACTTAGGTTGCTTCCATTTCTTGGCTATTGTAAATAGTGCTGCAATAAACATAGGGGTGCATCTGTCCTTTTCAAATTGGGCTGCTGCATTCTTAGGGTAAATTCCTAGGAGTGGAATTCCTGGGTCAAATGGTATTTCTATTTTGAGTTTTTTGAGGAACCTCCATACTGCTTTCCACAATGGTTGAACTAATTTGCAGTCCCACCAGCAGTGTAGGAGGGTTCCCTTTTCTCCACATCCTCGCCAACATTTGTTGTTGTTTGTGTTTTGGATGTTGGCCATCCTCACTGGTGTGAGGTGATATCTCATTGTGGTTGTAATCTGCATTTCTCTGATGATTAGCGATGTGGAGCATCTTTTCATGTGCCTGTTGGCCATCTGAATTTCTTCTTTGGAGAAGTGTCTATTGATGTCCTCTGCCCATTTCTTAATTGGATTATTTGCTTTTAGTTTGTTAAGGTGCATGAGTTCCTTATATATTTTGGATGTCAACCCTTTATCAGATACGTTTTTTATGAATATATTCTCCCATACTGTAGGATGTCTTTTTGTTCTACTGATGGTGTCCTTTGCTGTACAGAAGCTTTTCAGCTTGATATAGTCCCACTTGTTCATTTTTGCTTTTGTTTCCCTTGCCCGGGGAGATATGTTCATGAAGAAGTTGCTCATGTTTATGTCCAAGAGATTTTTGCCTATGTTTTTTTCTAAGAGTTTTATGGTTTCATGACTTACATTCAGGTCTTTGATCCACCTTGAGTTTACCTTTGTGTATGGGGCTAGACAGTAGTCCAGTTTCATTCTCTTACATGTAGCTGTCCAGTTTTTCCAACACCAGCTGCTGAAGAGGCTGTCATCTCCCATTGTATATCCAAGGCACTTTTATCAAATATTAATTGACTGTATATGTTTGGGTTAATGTTTGGATTTTCTATTCTGTTCCACTGGTCTGTGGGTCTGTTTTTGTGCCAATACCAAATTGTCTTGATTACTGTGGCTTTGTAGTAGAGCTTGAAGTCAGGGAGTGTAATTCCCCCTGTTTTATTCCTCCTTCTCAGGATTGCTTTGGCTATTCGGGGTCTTTTGTGGTTCCATATGAATTTTAGAATTATTTGTTCCAGTTCATTGAAGAAAGCTGTTGGTAGTTTGATAGGGATTGCATTGAATCTGTAGATTGCTTTAGGTAGTATAGCCATTTTGACAATATTGATTCTTCCTAGCCAAGAGCATGGGATGCATTTCCATTTGTTAGTGTCCTCTTTAATTTCTCTTAGGAGTGTCTTGTAGTTTTCAGAGTACAGGTCTTTCACTTCCTTCGTTAGGTTTATTCCTAGGTATTTTATTCTTTTTGATGCAATTGTGAATGGAATTGTTTTTCTGATTTCTCTTTCTGTTAGTTCATCATTAGTGTATAGGAAAGCAACAGATTTCTGTGTGTTAATTTTGTATCCTGCAACTTTGCTGAATTCAGATATTAGTTCTAGTAGTTTTGGAATGGAATCTTTAGGGTTTTTTATGTACAGTATCATGTCATCTGCAAATAGTGACAATTTGACTTCTTCTTTACCAATCTGGATGCCTTGTATGTCTTTGTTTTGTCTGATTGATGTGGCTAGGACCTCCAGTACTATGTTGAATAGCAGTGGAGAGAGTGGGCATCCCTGTCTTGTTCCCGATCTTAGATGAAAAGCTTTCAGCGTCTCGCCGTTAAGTATGATGTTAGCTCAGGGTTTGTCATATATAGCCTTTATGATGTTGAGGCACTTGCCATCCATACCCATTTTGTTGAGAGTTTTAATCAGGAATGGATGCTGAATTTTGTCAAATGCTTTTTCAGCATCTATGGAGATGATCATGTGGTTTTTGTTCTTCTTTTTGTTGATGTGGTGGATGATGTTGATGGATTTTCGAATGTTGTACCATCCTTGCATCCCTGGGATGAATCCCACTTGATCATGGTGTATGATCCTCTTGATGTATTTTTGAATTCGGTTTGCTAATATTTTGTTGAGTATTTTTGCATCTACGTTCATCAGGGATATTGGTGTGTAATTTTCTTTTTTGGTGAGGTCTTTGCCCGGTTTTGGTATTAGAGTGATGCTGGCTTCATAGAATGAGTTTGGAAGTATTCCCTCCTCTTCTATTTTTTGGAAAACTTTAAGGAGAATGGGTGTTATTTCTTCTCTATATGTCTGGTAGAATTCAGAGGTGAATCCATCAGGCCCAGGGATTTTGTTCTTGGGTAGTTTTTTGATTACCAATTCGATTTCGTCACTGGTGATTGGTCTGTTTAGTTTTTCTGTTTCTTGCTTGGTCAGTCTTGGAAGGTTGTATTTTTCTAAGAAGTTGTCCATTTCTTCTATGTTTTCCAGCTTGTTAGCATATAGATTCTCATAATATTCTCTTATGATTCTTTGTATTTCTGTGGGGTCCGTCGTGATTTTTCCTTTCTCATTTCTGATTGTGTTTATGTGTGTAGATTCTCTTTTTCTCTTAATGAGTCTGGCTAGGGGTTTATCTATTTTGTTTATTTTTTCAAAGAACCAGCTCTTGGTTTTATTGATTTTTTCTATTGTTTTATTCTTCTCAATTTTATTTATTTCTTCTCTAATCTTTATTATGTCCCTCCTTCTGGTGACTTTGGGCCTCATTTGTTCTTCTTTTCCAATTTCAGTAATTGTGTCTTTAGACTATTCATTTGGGAATGTTCTTCCTTCTTTAAATAGGCCTGGACTGCAATATACTTTCCTCTTAGAACTGCCTTTGCTGCGTCCCACAGAAGTTGTGGCTTTGTGTTGTTGTTGTCATTAGTCTCCATATATTCTTTGATTTCTGTTTTGATTTGGTCGTTAACCCATTGATTAATTAGGAGAGTGTTGTTAAGTCTCCATGTATTTGTGAGCCTTTTTGATTTCTTTCTAAAATTTATTTCTAGTTTTATACCTTGGTGATCTGAGAAGTTGGTTGGTAGGATTTCAATATTTTTGAAATTACTGAGGTTCTTTTTGTGGCCTAGTATGTGGTCTATTCTGGAAAATGTTCCATGTGCACTTGAGAAGAATGTGTATCCTGTTGCTTTTGGGTGTAGAGTTCTGTAGATGTCTGTTAGGTCCATCTGTTCTAGTGTGTTGTTCAGTGCCTCTGTGTCTTTACTTATTTTCTGTCTGGTTGATCTGTCCTCTGGAGTGAGTGGTGTGTTGAAGTCTCCTAAGATGAATGCATTGCTGTCTATTTCCTCCTTTAATTCTGTTAGTATTTGTCTCACATATGCTGGCGCTCCTGTGTTGGGTGCATATATATTTATAATGGTTATATCTTCTTGTTGGACTGACCCCTTTATCATTATGTAATGTACTTCTTTATCTTTTGCTACTTTCTTTGTTTTGAAGTCTATTTTGTCTGATACAAGTACTGCAACACCTGCTTTTTTCTCTTTGTTGTTTGCATGAAATATCTTTTTCCATCCCTTCACTTTTAGTCTGTGTATATCTTTGGATTTGAGGTGAGTTTCTTGTAGGCAGCATATAGATGGGTCTTGCTTTTTTATCCATTCTGTTACTCTGTGTCTTTTGATTGGTGCATTCAGTCCATTTACATTTAGGGTGATTATTGATAGGTATGTACTTATTGCCATTGCTGGCTTTAGATTCGTGGTTACCAAGGGTTCAAGGGTTGCTTCTTTACTATCTAACAATCTAAGTTAACTTTCTTGTTAAGTTATTGTAAACACAGTCTGATGTTTCTTTCTTTCTCTCCCTTCTTATTCCTCCTCCTCCATTCTTTCTATAATAGGTGTTTTATTCTTTGCCTTTAGTTGGTATTTGGATGGTCTGCTTTCTTTGCTATGATTTTTTTTCCCTCTGGTGACATCTTTTTAGCCTTAGGTGTGCTTCCATCTAGAGCAGTCCATTTAAGATATCCTGTAGTGGTGGTTTATGAGAGGCAAACTCTCTCAACTTTCGTTTGTCTGGAAATTGTTTAATCCCTCCATCATATTTAAATGATAATCGTGCTGGATACAATATTCTTGGTTCGAGGCCCTTCTGTTTCATAACGTTAAATATATCATGCCATTCTCTTCTGGCCTGTAAGGTTTCTGTTGAGAAGTCTGATGATAGTCTGATGGGTTTTCCTTTGTAGGTGATCTTTTTTCTCTCTCTAGCTGCCTTTAATACCCTGTCTTTATCTTTGATCTTTGCCATCTTAATTATTATGTGTCTTGGTGTTGTCTTCCTTGGGTCCCTTGTGTTGGGAGATCTATGAGCTTCGGTGGACTGCGAGACTACTTCCTTCCCCAGCGAGGGAAAGTTTTCAGCAATTATTTCTTCAAAGACACTTTCTATCCCTTTTTCTCTCTCTTCTTCCTCTGGTACTCCTATAATGCGAATATTGTTCCGTTTGGATTGGTCACACAGTTCTCTTAATATTCTTTCATTCCTAGAAATCCTTTTATCTCTCTCTGCCTCAGCTGCTCTGTACTCCTGTTCTCTGTTTTCTATTCCATTAACAGTCTCTTGCATCTCATCCATTCTGCTGTTAAGCCCGTCGATCGTTTGTCTGATTTCTGAATTGTCTTTCCTCAGTTCCCTCACTCCCTCCCTCAGCTCTTGCACATTTCTCTGTAGGTCCATCAGCATGGTTATGACTTTTATTCTGAATTCTTTTTCAGGAAGACTGTGCATTTCCATCCCTTCAGACTCCCTCTCTGGGGTTGTCTGGTTGATTTTGGTCTGAACCATATTCCTCTGTCTTTTCATGGCTATAGAATTGGTCACTGATAGTTGCCACGTATGTCAGCTGGGCTCTTTAAGACTTTAAAAAGAGAAGAAAAAAAAGAGAAAAAAGAAAGAAAGAAAGAAAGAAAAAACAAAAACAAAGCAAAAAACAAAACAAAACAACGAAAAAAAAATGCCGACCAGACGTAGATTCTGTGGGAATGCTCTAGGTGGTGCTATTGCCCCACTATTCCACAGCTGTGACTGTGCCGCTCCGCAGGGCCCTTTATCGCTCTGGCAGGGGTGGGAACGAATAGGAGGCTGTTGATCTCAGTGAGCAGTGTAAGTATGGCTACGCTTCCTCAGTCACCAGCTAAGGCATCTGAAACTCCCCAGGACTCCCAGCCTGCTGGGCTGAGTGTGCTGGGGCGATCCGGCTCCTCTGCTGGGCTCCTGTCTCTTTAAGACCGCTGAAGAAAGCGCATGCTTTTTTTTTTTCCTTCCCGGGAGCCGGCTGCAAGCACCCTGGCGTGTTCCCTGCTCAGATCCTGCCGCTCTGTCTCCCCAATCTCCGCTGCACTGTGCAATGTGGGTCAGCGCTCCCCGCGCAGATCCCCGGGGCTGGCTACTTCGCGGGGTGTACTTCCACTCCCTCCCGGCTCTGAATCCTCTCCTCTCGCTGGTGCGCTGGGGTGGGGGAGGGCTTGTGTCCCGCCGGGTCGCGGCTCCATATCTTACCCGCCTCTTGGGGTGCCGAGTCCTCTCGGGTGTAGCTGCACGCTGTGCGCTTTCCTGTGTATTCTCGTCTCTCTTTTAGGAATAGATGTATTTTCTGGGTTTTCGTAGATAAATATAGTGTTGGGAGGGGATTTCTGCCGCCCTGCTCACACCGCCATCTTCCCAGAAGTCTCTGTCCTCTCATCGAATTCTTACAACCCCAAGAGACATATAGATGAGTTAGTAGAGGATCAGAGAGGTTAAGTAACTAGTACACAATTACACAGCTGCTTGCAGTTGGAATCCAATCCATATTTGCATAGTTCTCAGAAAACAGGATGTCAGGATTCCAGTTGAGAATGATAACTTGAATATGAGAGCACACAAGTACTGCAGGGTGCTCCTAATTAAGTGGGATTGAGGCTCAACCTCAAGATTTTATGTGGCTTGTTATCCCTGTATCATTCAGGTTCATCTAGAGAAGAAGAATCAATAGGATACACACATGTACATATGTATACACATATGTAGTGTATATAGAGACACATTATATCTATATACATACAGCATACACACGTTTATGTATATATGTGCATCTTATATATATAGAAAGAGAGATGGAGAAAGAAAGATTTGAGAGGGGAGATTTATTTATTATAAATAATTGGCTTATGTGATTGGCTGGCTAAGCAAGTCCAAAATCCATAGGGCAGGAAATTAGAAAGGGAAGATTATGTTCAGGATTGAACCCACAAACACGGGCTATAGCTCTCATCCTCAGGCAGAATTTCTTCTCTGGCCTGGGAGGCCTCAGCCCTACCTTTAAGGCCTTCCAACTGATTCAGACACACACACACACACACACACACACACACACACCCCAGTACAACCTCCCCTACCTAAAGTTGATTGTTTAGGGACTGCAATGACATCTGTGCAATACCTTCATGGCGATGTCTGGATTCAAGTTTAATGGAATAACTGGGACTGTGGCTTAGCCCACTGATACATGCAAAAGTCGTCACAAGCACCGCACCCAGCAGCAGCTGTACCAGGAGCAACAGTAAGTGTGACTGAGTGGCAGGGGCTCATCTGTTGAAGTTTGTAAGTTTGACCGCAAGGGCCACTACCTTTTCTCTGACTTCCTTTGGACCCAGAAGTCTGCTGTGAGGGGAGATTTTACCCCCTCCCAGAGGACGTGGAGCAATGTCTGGAACATCTGTGGTTGTCACAGCTGGGGCACTGGTCCCGCCATGTCATGGGTAAGGGCCAGGGACACTGCTTGCCATCCTCCAACCTGCAGCACAGCTGCTCACAACAAAGAATGGTCCAGTTCCAAATACCAACAGTGTCTAGCTGAGAAGCCTGCTCTAACCAAGAGAGCCACCATAACTGGAGGTCCTCCTATAAGAAATGTGCTCGAAATACACAGATTTAATCAGTCCTTACAGATTTGCAAGGATAATTAGACAAATTGTTTTGTTTTATTTGAACAGATGAGGAAATAAAAGCTCAGACTTGTTATTGTCCACAGTCACGGTGGAGGGGCCAGGATCTGAACCCAAGTTTCTCTGAGCCACAGCCTGTTCTTTCTCTGTTTCCTATCCTGTATCGGTTTTTTCCCTTTAGACTTTCACCTGCACCTGGGGCAGCTTTGACCTGGCAGTTCCCAGGTTACTGCATTCCTGGCAGGTCGCACCTCAAGTCAGATGCTAGAGGCGAGATGAAGACTTCTTTCACTTGAGCAGACTGGGGGAGGGTGTTGAGCCCAGTGGTTGAGCGTCTCAGATGTGGTTGCAGGGGGTCCTGAGTGTGACTCCTACCTTGAGGCTGGGACAAGCTGGTCATCTCACTGAACATCATGTCCTCAAATGCAAAATTTGTAACTGACCGGCCTTCCTCCTGGTGAGACTTAAACAAGAATATGCATGGAAAATAATAAGTATTGGCAAAGATACAGAGAAAAGGAAACCCTTGTACACTGCTGGTGGGATTGAAAATTGGTGCACCCACTATGGAAAGCAGTATGGAGGTTTCTCCAAAACCTAAAAAAAGAAATATCATATGACCCAGCAATCTAACATCTGGGAATTTACCCGAAGAAAACAAAATCCTAATCTTAAAAGTACTTGCACTCCTATGTTTATCATAGCATTATTTACAATAGCCAAGATATGGAAACAACCTAAATTTCCATCAGTAGATGAATGGATAAGGAAGAACTGGTGTATACATATATATAATGGAATATTACTCATCCATAAAAAAGAATGAAATCTTGCTATTTGTAATAACATGGATGGACCTAGAGGATATTATGCTAAGTGCAATAGGCAGAGAAAGACAAATAGTTTATGATTTCACATATATGTGGACACTAAAAAAACAAATGAACAAACAAAACTGAAATAGACTCAAATGCAGTGAACAGACTGGTGTTTACCATAGGTGATGTGGGTGGGACATGGGAAAAATAAACAAGAACATGCATGGAAAGCATTAGCACAGGACACATGGAAAGTTCTGATACAAATTATTTCCTAGGACCCGTCTAAGCTAGTGTGACTTCCAGGAAGGATTCAGCAGCCCAGGTTTTACTATTTTCAAATACCTCCACAACTAGGATCAAGTATAAACCCAGAATTAATAACCTGCCACCTGCTCTGACATCTCTCAGCACAGTGGACCTGTCAGCAGAACTCCAAAACAGTTAGTTCCAAATATTCCAAAATGCAGGCAACGTGGTATTTGTACTCCATTGGCAAGATTGGGGTAGTGAGAAAATATTAATGCCTTTAAAAATTGCCCTAATATCTTTTTGGAATAAGGCGGGGATATGAATAAAAACAAAACCCACACTCAAATATACACAGATAAATTTTTTTCCATTAACAAGAGAAAAAAGCCCTTCTGACAAGTGCTGAGAAGGACTAACACTTTAAAACTGGCTGACATTTCTTTGGTTAGAACTGTCTTTCAAATAGGCTTTGGGCAAAATTCTCTTTATCTCGTTAGCCATTATAAAGTAGCACATTTAGCTTATATAATGCTTTTCAGGTTACCAAGTATTCTGCATCGTCATCTCTTTTGATTAGAACAATGCAATAAATTAAGATGACTTATAGGCATTTACTCCCTGTGTGCTGTGTGCCAGGCCTTGTGTGCGGTGTGAGGGACTCTGCAGGAGTGGGTCCTGGTCCCACAGGAGCTCAGAGTCTAGCTGCATCAGTGAAGAAGTACCCTGGGTGCCTTCTCTGAAAGGGGGCAGTGCAGGCTGCTGTGGTGTGCAGAAGAGGACTGGGGATCAGGCTCAGGGAGAGGGCACAGGTGGGACTGGCTGGGCCTGGGGAGGGAAGGTGTTTGAGCTGGATCCTGAGGAAGCATGGAGATGCTTGAAAGGGAAGGTATCACAGGCCCAGCTGGCCCCGCATGGATGTGGGAGGTGGTGGCGGGAGATGGCAGTGAGGTGATTGGCCACAGCCTTGAAAGCTGTGCTGAAGGGCTGTCAACTGCTCTAGGGCAGTAATGGCGTCAGGTTTTACACAGTGGTGGACATGGGGCTGTGAAGAGGAGCAGTTCGAGTGCTGGGCTCTGGAGACAGAGTGCCCTGTGGGCGTGTGAACCATGGTGGAGCCTGCACTTGCATTGGAATACTGTTCTCTGCTGTCCCAGCCACTGTGGTCTTCTGCATCCTCCAAGACCTCCTATTTTCTCTGCAGACAGATAGGCCCCTTGCTACCTCACTGACGTCACTAAAAGCCTTGGAGCTGAGAAGCCTCTGCCCCCAAGGTGGGATGTTTGTCCAGCACAAAGAGCCGCCTCTGAGGAGCCTGGAGCAGGGGAAGGCAGAGTGTGATGCTTCTGAGGAGGTACTGAGAGAGGCCAGCTGCTCAGGGTGCCTCAGTCTCCCGTGAAGGGGAGGTGTGGAGCGACCCCGGCCTCTGCAGAATTCTAGGCCTATGGCCAACACTGCCTTGTTAGACAAACCCAGTACCTTCCCCTCTGAGGTCTCCCACCCCAGGGGCTCAGCTCCCCAGAACCAGGGGGAGTCCCATTCATGCCTATGACAGGGGCCCCATCTCCTCTTGCTGTCAGTGAGGGCCCTGCAGGTGAGCAGAGAAGCCCCCCGGGTGGAAGAGTCCATGATTAGAAGTCTGTCTGCGTGCACACGAGCAGGTGTGCACACCTCTGTGTGGCTGTGCATGTCTGTGAGGCAGTATCCGCAGTGGCTGGAGCATGGACTCCAGCTCCACACTGCCTGGGTTCAAATCGTGGCTCTGCCACTTATTCGGTGTTAATGCTTCAGTGAGGTACTTAATATGGCCATTCCTCAGTTTGCTCCTCTGTAAAATAGGGATAACACTAGCACCAAGCTCATAGGGTTGATAGACATGTGGTGTTTGCACACACTCAGTGAGTGCTACCTCACTGCTGTGTGTGCCTGCGGCTCCAGGCCCTGCCCTTTCTGGACCATGTGCATGTATGTGCACACCTCTCTGTACCAGAGTATGTTCTCTAGAGTCAGGGAGATGTCGTTTTGAATCCGGGCTTTCCTGTGTACCATGTGGAGTACTTTAGACACGTTACCCCTTTAAGCCTTGCTTTCCTCAGATGAAAAATCAGGGTGATAATAGAACTACCTCGTTAGAATTGCCGTGAAGATTAAATATGATGACACAAGTGAAGTGGTTAGGACAGCACGTAGCTTAATACAGGTGGTTATCGTCATTGGGGGATTGTCACATTTCAGTCTGTTGCCCTACTTTACGGTGCTCCTTTATTCAAGGACCACTGGTTCTTATTCGCGCTTTGCACTCTCTCAGCTCTACCTTCTGGGTCTGAGCTCAGGACACAGGTAAATAGCACTCACCCTGTCCCTCAAGGAACTCCAGGCACAGTCACTTCAACCCCGTGGCAGACCTCTGTGGGAGGAATTAATTTATTAATTTTCCAAAATAGAACATGGAGGCCAAGAGTGTGGATATCTTCTAACTAATTGGAAATGGAGGCAGGATTCAAACCCACAACTTCTGACTGTGGATTCTTCCCTGGAAGCCCCATCTAGACTCCGCTGAATGGGTTGCGATTGCAAAGTGTTTTACAGTTTACAAAAGAATTTAATATCAATGGTCTTACTTTTGAGTCTTTGCCAGGATCTTGGTAAAATCGTTAGGGCACGTGTTACTGATCCTTCCCACAGATGGGGATAGTGAGGCCATAAGCACAAGTTGCCCAGGTTACAAAGCTAGCAGACGACAGAGCCAGGAGGTAACCCAGGGTTCCATACTGGGTTCTGTGGGGCTGCCTCCATATGGGGTGAGTTGTCCAATGGTCTGTTCTTTGGAACTCCTTTCGGAGTTAGACCCCAATCTGCTTGTTGATATTTAGCCATGAATCACCCCAGAGCTCCCTTGTTGTGCTGAGGAGAGGGGTGAAAGAGAGAGCCTCTTTCTCTCCTTGCAGACTCTCATTTTGGCCATGAGGACTCCTTCCTGCTGGCCTGTGTCTCCTTATTCAGAGTGGAGGGCCAGGAAAAGCTGATTCTACCAGCCACCATGCCTGGGCCCAGGTAGCACCAGCAGACCCAGTTACCCTCTCCATCACAGATCTGCCAGTGATTGACACCAACTTGGCTGGCATGGCCTCTCCAAACCATCTAGGACAAAAGATGGAGAGGCAGTCTCCTGGCTTCCTTTCCACACTGCTGAAGCAAAGATGGGAAATGAAATGAGCTTGAGAATACGCTGTTGGGAAGAGCCATGGGGTTCTGAAGTCAGGAATCCTAGGGCCAGCGTTGATCTCGCCTGTGGAGCCAGACTCTGCAGGGCAGCTGATTGGGAAGGACAGATAACGTAGTGGGGAGGAGATTGCCTCTGGACTCAGGTCATCTCTCCGGCTTTGGGCTTGATGGTCTGGCAGTCCTGCAGCTTTATTCAAGTGGCAGGCTGTGGTGTCTACTAGAGAAGCACCAGATGAGTCAACACTAATAAACTCTTTTTGATGAGCCAACAGCTGGATTGGGCAAGAACATGTAGCATATGTAATCAGGCAGAAGAAGGGTTTCAAAATGAAAGAAAGCTCCATTTTGTTATGAAATAAGTGTATCACATTCATGTCATATGTAATTGTAAGTGTATCACATTCATTTCACATCGAGTACAATATGAGGGGAGGGAATTAGCAACTTTGAGCACCTTATGTGCTAAGCAATTTACAGTATCACTATTTTATTCTGTAAAAGATTTTGTTTTCAAAGAAATACATGGTCATGGTTCAAGAAACATTAAGGCTAGGTTAGCCCTTTCAGCAACTTAAACTAAATCATCAAAAATTCTAGCTGAGGATGAAAAATCTAGAGTGGTTGGTAGAGGAGGGAGATGATGAATATCAACTATATGCCCTTGGGTTCAGCTGTACTAGTGAGACTGTAGCTTGTTCAATATCCCACTGACTCTCTTCTTTTAAGACATTGTACTTAGCTTGGAGAATATTGAGTCAACCTAATGGGAGGCACGGCTGGGTCTGAGTGGTGCAAGGGTGTGGGTGGGCTGCCTCAGACCTCTGACCATGCTCACTCCCCCTTGCTGCGTCTTCATCCTCACTTTGTGAAGCCCACCTGACTTCTGGTGGCCTGCATCTGTATGTTTGTAAGAGGTGAAAAACCCCATTGTGCCTGAGAATCTGGTGGGCTGGAATTTCCTGGGAATTATGTCATTCCAGGAAAAGTCCTTAAACTGTAATTCATGTATGTGGGGTATAAATACCTCCACTTCCTCAATTGTTGGCCAAGATAACTCTGAGATATTTTTTTTTTCTACCGTGTCCCAGAGTCTCAGTGGAATTAAGCTCTAGAAGGTCACTTTGATAACTGGCTTAAAAACATAGTCCTTACTGGTCATTTTCCTCCCTTGCATCATGTCCCTTCTCTCCTATCTTTGTTTCTTGCCCTAATGAGAATCCATGGCTTAAAGCAGGCCTCAACAAACTATGGTTCATGGGCCAAATCCAGTCTGTTGCCCGTTTTTGTAAATAATGTTTTATTGGAACACAGCCATGTCAATTCCTGCATGTGTTGTCTACGGCTGCTTTCATGCTACAAGGATAGAGTTAAGTTGAATAGTTGTGACCATATGGCTTAGAAAGGTGAATATATTTATTGTCTGACCCTTTACAGGAAAAGTTTGCTGACTCTGGCTTAAAGCATGCTTCTAGGGGAACCCAAACTCCTCACCTATCTTGGCCTGGAGATGGTGTTTTAAAGTTGAATGGTTTCTGAAACAGGGGAGGGGGTAGATTTGTATACAGAAGACTGCCTCCGGAGGAGCAGAGACCCATAGTGGAACCATCTTAGGTCATTGTCCAAGGACCACCTGGGGATTGACTTACCCTAACCTCACTTCCTATTTCTTCTTAGTGCAATAATAACTATCCTCAGGAATCTTTAAAATACCGCTTGGTCCTGGCGCCTCCCCTCTAAGATACTATCTCCCCAATCATTGTTTTCATAACATCTGTTTCTTCCTTTAATCTAACCCTCATGGGAATTGCTTGCCTTCCTCTTTGATTCAACCCCCAGATTGTGAACTTCCTGAGGGCAAGGATCAAGCCTTGTTGTCTTTGCTAACTGCACTTAGTTGGAGGGCATAATTTTGTTCAAGTAGGTGCTCAACCCAAGCTTTCTGAAGTGAATGTATGGATTCCCCACCCCCTTCTGCCATTTTTCTTCGGAGCAACCACTGCCTATGCACACAAAGCCAATGCAGCTGGAGGGGGTCCAGCAGCCAGGACTCCTGGATCCCTACTACCCACCCTGAGCTCGTTGGCTCAGATGTACATGAACTTGACCCTATGACCTTGGATTCATTTTCTCTGTGCACCAGTTCTGTGTGCCAATCAGTGCTAGACAGATGGCTCTTAAAGTCAGTGAATGAGTATGGGGTTTGGAGCAGCTATTGCCCAGACTGTAAACTTCTATTCCAGCTGATTCTTATTATCCATATCATAGTATATCAGTGATTGTGAGAAAGTCCTGGCCATTCTGTAAAAAAGCTTTCTCGTCTCCAGTAAGCAAGACTGCCAGGCTTTTCCCAAACCTAGATGATAATCCAAAGATGTAAATTTGGACTTTCTAAAAGGGCAGCTTATCAAATCCATCATGAATTCCTCTGAAATGTGTTAAGTAATGCCTTCAGTCCCTGCTGATGGATGAAATGCTGATGCCATTATCATAATATAATGCCTTACTTTTTTGGCTGAAAATTTTATTGGGTTCTTGACATGAGGAGCCAAGTGGCAAATTGCAATGAACTGCAAGAGAAATCAGTTATAATTCAATAGTCACAGAGGCCCTTGAGGGAATAATAACAACAACAGTAATAAAAACAGCCCCCTGTGAAGCTTCTCATCAGGTCCTGTGACTCAGAGTGGGTAATGTTTTGATTATACTGCTGGGCCAACAGATCGAATCTTGACTCAACTGATGGGCAAACATCAGTCATGTTGGCATATCTGATAGAGCCAAATAGCATGTCGATTTGATGATTGCTTCATAAAATTGATCATCCCTCCAAGCAATGGTCACACATCCTAAACACTGCCATCCCCAGGACCAACGCCAAGGGCTGTGGATGAGTTTCAGACTCAGGGTTTGCCCATTTGCTGTGCAGACACCCACACCCCGAGCAGCACACGCTTTGGTCGCCTTCTCCAGTGCCTGACTGGTGATTTGGAAATGAGTTTCGGTGTTGCTTTAATACCTGCGTATATGAATCTCGACTCAGTAATGGGTAATTTCAGAGTTATTTTGCTGACTGGACTTCTTTCAAATATAAATATGCATCTCATCTCACTTATCCCAAGTAGAAAGGGAAAGAAAACTGGATTTAAACTGCAAGGGCTTTTGATCCAGTCTCCAAACCTAGAGCTCATCGTGGTGAGAAAATGTGTGGGGAATAGGGAGAAGGGTCTAGAGACAACACACATTCACATTCTACACACACACACACACACACACACACACACACACACATGCACACACATATGCACATATACCAGTACACATTATACATATGCGTATACACACGTATCTTTGTAATGAAGTAAATGCGATATTTTGAGGGATATCATTTTAGAAGCTAGATGGGTCAAATTCTGCCAGCACAGTTGTAGAGAAGACACATTTTCCCTCGCCACTCCTTCCTCCGCTTGGCACTCTGGACATGCTGATTATCTTGGGATTTTTAAAGCCTGCTTCCTGCTATACAATATGTTCTTATTCTTTCAAATCCTCAGATATATCTGCTATCTTCTGATGTTGTAAGGCTCTTCAGGAAGATGTCCTCTATTTCTCAGTGGTTTTGGTTTTGACATACCCTTGTTTCCAAGGGATTTACTTTTGTCTGAGGCCTTTTGGCTTCCTGGTTCCGAATCTCTCTACTTCAGCAGGGCCTGACTCACCACGAGGCTCTGTCTCCTGAGTAGCCCCCCTACTGCCCTCTGGAAACTTATCAGCTACGCTGCAGGGAGAAACAAGTCAACACTACTGCCTATCCTTTCTTATATGTGCAGCTGCATTTGATATCAGCTCTTTCAGATGGTCTTTTAACATTTCCAGGGTTGTCAGAACATTCCTAGTTCAGTAAAAGGGGAAGAACATGATTTTTAACAAATAAAGAAAAACTGACCCTGAGAATGCTAGCATGTTTCCCCAGAGGGATCAGTGCAGGTTTGTCTGGTGGCTGTGTGTTTGCCTCTTCTGCTAATTAGCTAATTAGCTGCAACTGAGGCATCCTTCTCTCCTGGACCTCAGTTTCCTCATCTGTAGAAATTAGGAGGTTGCACTGCTGAGGTTTCTCTGAGTTGTATAAAATAATAAAATACATTGAACCTCCAGTGATTCCAATTTGAATTCAGATTAGCTTTTCTCGGCCACAGCTTTGGTGCACCGCGAGCTTGCAGCCCACCGAGACCCTTGGTCGATCATGGAGGGCCCTCCAGCAGCCGCATGACCATGGCCTTCCCTTAAAAAGTGGTGGTGGTAGTGGGGGAGCTATAAATTCACTCGAGCCCTGCACACCAGAACATTTCCCATCAGCCCCTTTACCTAAGGACATTGGGCTGCCATGTGGAGTCCATCCAGTGGTTCATGCAGGTCAGCGCTCATGGTGGTACAGTTGCCTGCCTGATGCCAAAGGTTAAGCTTTCCAAAGACTAGACACAGGCTCCCAACATCTCCATCTATTAATGGAAAATTGGACTGTAGCACAGGAATCAAGGTTTTGACAGACAAACCCAGGTTTGAATCGTGGCTCTGTCACGTTTTAGCTGTGAGATCTTAGGCAACTGAGCCTGCAGAGATAACTGCTAACACCTTCACAATGTTGAAGCAGCCACAGTGCTATGAAATTCATAGCAGACATTACCATTAAAGGCAGAGAAAGTATGTACATCATCTGGCCCCATCAAGAGGGGTTAGTTTCCTTTCTGACTTGCCAGTAACCTGTGATAAGCCTGACACCTTCATATTTATCTCAAACCTGAAAAATATTTGACATGTCTTCAGCACTTGCCACCTCTTCCAACATCATTAAAGTTTCTTGCCTGCAGGAAGCTCACAGCTACATTTATTTTTTTCAATCAGCTGCAGAAACATTCTTTTTTTGCTATATGTACCTTTCTTTCTAATTTGCATAATACTGGTCATATATATGTCTTATTGCTAGTACTCTTTTGTAATTTTAAAGATAATTTTAAAGGATCAGAAAAGCTGTCAGAATGAAACAACAACTGATATTTGCATATGTTACCAATTGTTAATGTTCTGTCACATTTCTTTTAAATCTCCCATATACTTCTTCTTTGTTAAATAACTTTGGAACAACTCCAGATACTTCAGGATTCATCTCCTAAGACAAAGAACATGCTTTTATGTCACTGCAATATAATTATAAAACTCAGGAATCTTAACCCTGATATAATATTATCTCATCCACAGCCTATACTCAGATTTTACTAATGATCCCAATGGTATCATTCATAGCATTTTTTCCCAATCTTGGTCCAATCCAAGACCAAAAACTGATTTATTATCCCTCTGGGTCTCCTCATCTTTGCTTTGGAGCAATCCCCAGCCTTTCCTTTATCTTTCATGATTCTTTTAGATTGGGTTCGTCCAGAAGCAGATGCTGAGACATGGATTCCAATGCAGGTGGAATACTTGAGAGGTGATGCTAAGAAGTATGATTAGGGAGTAGAGAAGTGGAACAAGGAAGGGGAGGAAGTCAGTATAAGCATGTCATCAAGCAAGTAACCAGTGTGGGCAATCCTGGCTCAAATGCCAACGTGGAGCTCTGAAGGACAGTGTTGAAAGTGTCCCCTTCCACCATCCCAGCCAGCAGATAAGAAAAGGGTGGTACTTATCCTAGCTCCCATCCATTATGGGGTACAGCTGCTCCAGGATACTAGGTTCCCCCACTCCACTGGCCCACTGGACAGTCCCAAATGCCTGTACTGGGAGGCTGAGTGCTGAGGGCATGGCGCAGGGGCGGGCGGGGCGGGGGGTGGTGGCGCTGACAGCATCGCTGCAATTATACTGATAGTTTTGAAGAACGGGTCAGGTGATTGGTAGGATGTCCCGTAAAGTTGGTCCCTTGTTTTCTCATGTTTAGATTCATGTGTCCTCTCAGCACATCCTATCGGAAGGCACGCAGTGCAGTCTGTCCCATAATTGGTGATAATAACTTTGATCACTTGGATAAGTAATTTCTTCACTGTAAAGGAATCTTTCCCTTTCTAATAGAAAATCTCCACGAAATACTTTAAGACCGTAAATAAACCTTTCCCCAGTACACTCTTACCTTATGGTATTAATATGTGGTGGTTTATAAAATATGGCCCCCAAAGTCTTTGAGACTTCTCCCATTGAGAGGTGGGGTCTACATTCTTCCCCCTGGAACTGGGCAAGGCTGTGATGGCTTTGGCCACCAGAGTATAGGGGAAGGGAAGCTGCATGACCCCTGAGCCTATTGCTGTTAAGGTCGTGTAGTTTCTGCCTTATACTCTTGGGCTCCTGGCCTCAGGAAGAGCGAGGCGCCCTCTGGGAAGTCTGACTGCGCCGGGATTGCTGGGCTGCAGAGGCTGTGGGTTGGCACTCTGCTCACAGTCCAGCTGAGCGGCCAGCCAATAGCCAGCACCAATTGCCACCATGCGGGTGGCCCACCTTGGGTGCTCCAGCCCAGCTGGGCCTTTAAAGACAGCTGAAACTCCATCTGACATCTGACTGCAGCCAAATGAGCGGCCGCAAGTGAGGACTATCCAGATGAGCATGTCTTGAATTCCTGATCCACAAAATCATGAGCAAAATAAAATGGTTGTTTAAGCCTCTGAGTTTTGGGATGATGTCTCTGCATGGCAGTCACTGGTACAGCATCCATGATGATGCTTGCCAGAATCAATTAGTATTTTGCTGGCTGCTAAAAGGCAACTTTAATTCTATCAGCCTAATTTTATTATGGTTGCTGGGTATATCCCCTTACTGCCAGCTTCCTCAAATTCTTTTAGGAATTGCTTCTGCTTCTTCTGCTTATCATATTATTTCTCCAGTAAAAGGCCCTCTGAGCTGAGACTAAAACAGAAAACGAGGATCTATTTCTTAGTTATTACTAACAAATGGTCTAGGGACTTCAGTGTCAGTTTCTTACAATGAAATGACCTTTCTGGCCTTTTTTAAGCTTCAGGACACTTAAAAATAGTAAAACAATACTAAGTACAGAACCAGGTACATAGTAGGTGCTTAAAAAATATTCATTCCTTTCCTCCCTCTCTGTCCTATCTGCCTGGTCAGAGAAGTTCCTGTTGCTTGCAGTTTCATAAGGATGTCCTCAGACAGTGAGGATGTGGAGAATGAGTTTTGTCTGTTAATCCAGCTTCTGCTCGTGTCTCTTTCCTTCCACAGTTATGCAGGTGCAAGAGAACCAACAACCCCACACAGTTTGGACAAATCTCTTACATGATCATGCATTGCTCTGTTCTCCTCCAAGGCAATGTCACTTCCTGCTTGGGTTAATGCCCTGAGCTGCTAACTAGTCCTCCAGCTGCAGTGCTTGTCCTCTGAGAAGAAAGCCCATGCACTGAGCTGCTAACTAGTCCTCCAGCTGCAGTGCTTGCCCTCTGAGAAGAAAGCCCATGCACAGAGCTGCTAACTAGTCCTCCAGCTGCAGTGCTTGTCCTCTGAGAAGAAAGCCCATGCACTGAGCTGCTAACTAGTCCTCCAGCTGCAGTGCTTGTCCTCTGAGAAGAAAGCCCATGCACTGAGCTGCTAACTAGTCCTCCAGCTGCAGTGCTTGCCCTCTGAGAAGAAAGTCCATGCACAGAGCTGCTAACTAGTCCTCCAGCTGCAGTGCTTGTCCTCTGAGAAGAAAGCCCATGCACTGAGCTGCTAACTAGTCCTCCAGCTGCAGTGCTTGCCCTCTGAGAAGAAAGCCCATGCACTGAGCTGCTAACTAGCCCTCCAGCTGCAGTGCTTGTCCTCTGAGAAGAAAGTCCATGCACTGAGCTGTTAACTAGTCCTCCAGCTGCAGTGCTTGTCCTCTGAGAAGAAAGCCCATGCACTGAGCTGCTAACTAGTCCTCCAGCTGCAGTGCTTGTCCTCTGAGAAGAAAGTCCATGCACTGAGCTGCTAACTAGTCCTCCAGCTGCAGTGCTTGTCCTCTGAGAAGAAAGCCCATGCACTGAGCTGCTAACTAGTCCTCCAGCTGCAGTGCTTGTCCTCTGAGAAGAAAGCCATGCACTGAGCTGCTAACTAGTCCTCCAGCTGCAGTGCTTGTCCTCTGAGAAGAAAGCCCATGCACTGAGCTGCTAACTAGTCCTCCAGCTGCAGTGCTTGTCCTCTGAGAAGAAAGCCCATGCACTGAGCTGCTAACTAGTCCTCCAGCTGCAGTGCTTGTCCTCTGAGAAGAAAGCCCATGCACTGAGCTGCTAACTAGTCCTCCAGCTGCAGTGCTTGTCCTCTGAGAAGAAAGCCCATGCACTGAGCTGCTAACTAGTCCTCCAGCTGCAGTGCTTGCCCTCTGAGAAGAAAGCCCATGCACTGAGCTGCTAACTAGCCCTCCAGCTGCAGTGCTTGTCCTCTGAGAAGAAAGTCCATGCACTGAGCTGTTAACTAGTCCTCCAGCTGCAGTGCTTGTCCTCTGAGAAGAAAGTCCATGCACTGAGCTGCTAACTAGTCCTCCAGCTGCAGTGCTTGTCCTCTGAGAAGAAAGTCCATGCACTGAGCTGCTAACTAGTCCTCCAGCTGCAGTGCTTGTCCTCTGAGAAGAAAGCCCATGCACTGAGCTGCTAACTAGTCCTCCAGCTGCAGTGCTTGTCCTCTGAGAAGAAAGCCCATGCACTGAGCTGCTAACTAGTCCTCCAGCTGCAGTGCTTGTCCTCTGAGAAGAAAGCCCATGCACTGAGCTGCTAACTAGTCCTCCAGCTGCAGTGTTGTCCTCTGAGAAGAAAGCCCATGCACTGAGCTGCTAACTAGTCCTCCAGCTGCAGTGCTTGTCCTCTGAGAAGAAAGCCCATGCACTGAGCTGCTAACTAGTCCTCCAGCTGCAGTGCTTGTCCTCTGAGAAGAAAGCCTATGCACTGAGCTGCTAACTAGTCCTCCAGCTGCAGTGCTTGACCTCTGAGAAGAAAGTCCATGCACTGAGCTGCTAACTAGTCCTCCAGCTGCAGTGCTTGTCCTCTGAGAAGAAAGCCCATGCACTGAGCTGCTAACTAGTCCTCCAGCTGCAGTGCTTGCCCTCTGAGAAGAAAGCCCATGCACAGAGCTGCTAACTAGTCCTCCAGCTGCAGTGCTTGTCCTCTGAGAAGAAAGTCCATGCACTGAGCTGCTAACTAGTCCTCCAGCTGCAGTGCTTGTCCTCTGAGAAGAAAGCCCATGCACTGAGCTGCTAACTAGTCCTCCAGCTGCAGTGCTTGTCCTCTGAGAAGAAAGCCCATGCACTGAGCTGCTAACTAGTCCTCCAGCTGCAGTGCTTGCCCTCTGAGAAGAAAGCCCATGCACAGAGCTGCTAACTAGTCCTCCAGCTGCAGTGCTTGTCCTCTGAGAAGAAAGCCCATGCACTGAGCTGCTAACTAGTCCTCCAGCTGCAGTGCCTGCCCTCTGAGAAGAAAGTCCATGCACAGAGCTGCTAACTAGTCCTCCAGCTGCAGTGCTTGTCCTCTGAGAAGAAAGCCCATGCACTGAGCTGCTAACTAGTCCTCCAGCTGCAGTGCTTGTCCTCTGAGAAGAAAGCCCATACACTGAGCTGCTAACTAGTCCTCCAGCTGCAGTGCTTGTCCTCTGAGAAGAAAGCCCATGCACTGAGCTGCTAACTAGTCCTCCAGCTGCAGTGCTTGCCCTCTGAGAAGAAAGTCCATGCACAGAGCTGCTAACTAGTCCTCCAGCTGCAGTGCTTGTCCTCTGAGAAGAAAGCCCATGCACTGAGCTGCTAACTAGTCCTCCAGCTGCAGTGCTTGTCCTCTGAGAAGAAAGCCCATACACTGAGCTGCTAACTAGTCCTCCAGCTGCAGTGCTTGTCCTCTGAGAAGAAAGCCCATACACTGAGCTGCTAACTAGTCCTCCAGCTGCAGTGCTTGCCCTCTGAGAAGAAAGCCCATGCACTGAGCTGCTAACTAGTCCTCCAGCTGCAGTGCTTGTCCTCTGAGAAGAAAGCCCATGCACTGAGCTGCTAACTAGTCCTCCAGCTTCACTGCTTGTCCTCTGAGAAGAAAGCCCCCGGTCCTGACAATGGTCTCTCATGGCCACACTGGTTGGCCCTGCTTCATCTCTTCTCTCACTCACTGCTCAGAGCAACTGCGCTCTTCCTTTAACCAGAAGCACTATTTGCTTCCACCCCAAGGCCTTCCTACTTGCTGTTCCCTCTGCTCCTGGATCTATTCATGGCTGCCTTCCTTATGCCATTTCATTCTTAGCCAAAATGTCACCTCCTCTGAGAGGTCTTCCCTGATCACTTAGCACTTTTCATAGTTTACTATTTCACCATTTCTTTGTTTGGTTCTTGTTTAATATTTGTCTCTCTCTACTAGAATTTAACCTCCATGAGAGCAGACCCTGTGTCTATCGTATTCCTGGCACATGCCACAGATCTGGTGGCTCAAAGGCAGTCAGCACATCGTCATTGAGAGAATGGAGAAATGAATAAAGTAAAAGTGGCAGGAATGGAAGAAAGCATTCTGACATGTGTCTAACATGAATGGATTGTAATATTCTTAAAGGAAAGTGTGGAGTTGTATTCTTGATGGGAATTTTGGGGTCCTTCCTGAGGTGCCTCGTCTAGTATTGTGGAAGCACGTGCTGCATTGAGCAGGACAGGCTTTCCTAAATTTAGTCTCTTCACCTAAACATAGCACATAAATCCATACCATCTGCTCAGGATGGTGTCTGAGCCCCTCCACCTCCACTGGAATCAACCCTCAGAGGTTTTCTATTCCACTTGTAGGACCTTGTCAGATGGAGTCTTATCAGATTCTCCTGAAGGGTGTGAATTCTCTTCCACGTCTCCTCTCTCCCTGAGCTGCCCACCTGGGGAGTCCTCTTCCTGTTCCTCCTCATCAAAGAGTTTCAGATGCTGGACCTTTCAGTTAGAATATCTCTCTGCTCTGCTGGCATCAGCACCAGCCTAGCAGAAAGGTCTCAGCTGTCGCCGGCAGGTTCTACTGTCCGGGAGTGTTTGCTAAATACATCAGATGCCAAACACCCATATCCCTTCCTGTCGTCTCCATGCCCATTCCAGGCTCCTGGGGTCCTGCCCTGCTCTGCTGTACTGGGATTCCCAGAGTGTGACAGACCCTTGGATGTGGAGGTGTGAAAGATTAGCCCCAAACTGAGACTCAGGTCAAAGTGTTTCCTTCTAGCCTAGCGGTCCATGCCCTTGTATCCACTGCCCCCCGCCCCCCAGCCTCTTCAGATGTGGTTAACAGCCCTGCTCTCCCACTGTCAGCTTCTGGAGGGCAGGGGCTGCACCTACCTGTGTTTGGCATGTGGCCAGCCCTTGATGACTATCTATTGAATCTGTAGCTGGATATAAAAATGCAAATTTGCCAGGTCCCAGAAACAAACCAACAGAAACACTGCCTCTGTAGTCCACTATCTTTACGATGGTAACCGCAACCAACAATGTCATAGCTCTTACTTTGTGTCACGGACCATGTAAGTGCTTTAAATCCATTAGCTCATTAAATCATCATAACAAGTTCAGGAGGTGGGAAGGTCTCTATTAATCCCCATTTTAAATATGAGAAGCCCAAAACAAAGAAGGGCAAAGTCTGCTTCTGGAATCTCAGCCCTTAACTGCTGCACTAAACCTCCTCCTGAAATAGTCATCAGAGGGAACTTTTCAACTACACAGACCAACCATGCTGCAGGTACTGCCATCCTTCAAACTTGTCCTGTGAGTTATCTTTTTTAGTTCTTTTGATTGTTTGATTTGCAGGAACCAAGCTGTTTTCTCCAGTCCTATTGCTCTGCCTTCTGCTCTGCTTAACTAAACTGCTCCATCATGCTCCCTGGACATCCCAGAGGTGTCCTGGCCTGGCATCCCACAGCACCATGCTTATAATGTACATTTTAGTAGTGGTCCATACTGAGATAATTATTTCATTTCCTAGCAACTAGATGTCTGAGTGACAGGCATCACATGCCCCCAGGTGTGTGCTCCTTGTGTTCGGGTCACAGATTTCTCACCTTTGTTTCTTCAGTGACAAGGACAGTGCCTGACACCTATTAAAATGCTCCAAGGGTATGTACTGAATGGAGTTGTTAATAACCAGAGTTGTTCTTATGAACAGATGTAAGTTGGCTCATGTTTTATGATTACTGGAGGACTGAACAGATTTTGTCCTTGATTGTCTTTCCTGCCTGGAATCACCATGGCTGAAATATTGTCGCTATTGAGGCATCCTTGTGAAATAAGGATTTCTTCCTCCAGGTGTATTTGGTAAAACAAAATATATTTGTGGGAAGAGTAGTGTCTTAAATCTCCAAACATTTTTGCCACCTAGAGGCTCACATGGAGTCTATACCCAGAGTTCTGGGGACGCAGGGAGAAAGGACGGGAAGCCGGATGGGAGGTTGGTGCTGCTAACACGTGCTCCCTTTCATTTCCCATTTTGTCAAGAGTTGGCCTCCACATATATCTCCTTTAGCACTTCTGAGTAACAACACACGTCTCCCAGATGGTTGTGGAATGATTTGTAAGGCAGCCTGTAGATTATTCTTGAAAAAAACAAAGTTCTCATTAGAAGTGAATGACAATGAGATATCACCTCACACCAGTAAGGATGGCCAGCATCGAAAACACTAAGAACAACAAATGCTGGCGAGGATGTGGAGAAAGGGGAACCCTCCTACACTGCTGGTGGGAATGTAAGCTAGTTCAAGCATTGTGGAAAGCAATATGAAGGTTCCTCAAAAAACTAAAAATACAAATACCATTTGACCCGGGAATCCCACTCCTTGGAATTTACCCAAAGAATACAACCTCTCAGATTCAAAAAGACATATGCACCCCTATGTTTATCACAGCACTATTTACAATAGCCAAGATATGGAAGCAACCTAAGTGTCATCAGTAGATGAATAGATAAAGAAGATGTGGTACATATACACAATGGAATACTATTCAGCCATAAGAAAGAAACAAATCCTACCATTTGCAACAACATGATGGAGCTAGAGGGTATTATGCTCAGTGAAATAAGCCAGGTGGAGAAAGACAAGTGCCAGTGATTTCCCTCATTTGTGGAGTATAACAACGAAGCAAAACTGAAGGAACAAAGTAGCAGCAGACTCAGAGACTCCAAGAGGGAACTAGTGGTTACCAAAGGGGAGGGGTGTGGGAGAGCGGGTGGGGAGGGTGGGAGGAGGGGATTGAGGGGTATTATGTTTAGTCCACATGGTGTGGGGGATCATGGGGAGAACAGTGTAGCACAGAGAAGGCAAATAGTGAATCTGTGGCATCTTACTACACCCAAGGACAGTGACTACATTGGGGTATGGGTGGGGGACTTGATAATATGCGTAAATGCAGTAACCCCATTGTTTTTTCATGTGAAACCTTCATAAGAGTGTATATCAATACCTTAATAAAAAATTTTTTTAATGTGAATAAAAGCATGAATTTTCAACATGTCCATTTGAAACTCTATGAATTTTCAAGCTAATTAGACTTCTGTGAAATGAGGCACACTCCGAGCCCTCGAAAGCTCTAAAAGGCTGTCCCAGTCAGCACACTGCACACGACACACGGCCACGCATTCCCGCCCTGACCAGGTGCTGCCGAGAGGGCTAGGGAGGCGGTAATGAGAGAAAGGGTCCCTGGGCCCCAGGAATGTGCAGTGGCAACCACAGACCATTAGCATGTCTTCGTAGGCATTTTTAGTGTTTTAAAGCCCTAAGTCTTATGTTTAATTAGTCATGTTCAGGAGAACAGAAACACTGTCTCTTTGCTGTTGCCTGGAATAAAATGATCTCTGTGGCTTACCACTGCGTATGTCATTGGGAAGCATTTCACTATTCCATAAGACATAAGGGTGGTTGCAGAAACTGACAGAGAGAAATATATCTTGGCCAACTTGAGATTTGTGAGGAGAATGGTAGGTTTTCTCGGTGGTAACAGTGTTGTAGAGCTCAGACACAAGATGCTGCGTAATTGCTCTGTAAGAGAGGTTGTAGTAAAAAGTCCTGTAGGATAGCTACTCCCTGTGCCATTTGCAGAAAGACCCCCTCCTACTTCCACATTATAGTTCCTCTGGCTATAGGAGGGTGCTGCGTCCACATGCCGGCAGGCCAGAAGAGCCAGGGCTGAGAGCCCAGTGCCACCCTCAGGCAGCAAGGGAGGACATCTGGTAGTTACGGAGCACAGCTTCCTCACCGGTGAGGAGCCCGCTTCTGAGCTGTGCTTCACAGCCTCCCAGAGGGTGCGCTGTGAGGCTGAGCCCCAGGTACCCGCAGTGGTGACCTGATCATTAACCCTAGCTTCACTGGCTTTCCTCCCATTGCTATTTCACTCCCTCACTCTTGCACCATGCTTCCTGGAAACACCTTCTAAATAAGGTTCCTGTACCAAATTCCTATCCCAGGGTCGGCTTCTCGGGTAGAGAAAATTTAAGACAGGACCTTGACATATTGAGATGTAGAGAAATGCCTATGGCAGAGGAGATCTGGGAAGCCTGCTGGTGGAGGTGGCTTTGAAGGTCATGCTTCATCAGAACACCAGCCAAGGTTCCAAAGCCGCTGGTGGTCACACGTAACAAACCTCACACCTGAGTACAAGGACGCACCACGGTGGGCCCTTGGTGTAAACTTGTCTGAAAGAGCCTCAGTGTCCCTACCAGTCCCTCCCACTGGGCCACCTGGGAGCACTCTGCAGGCCAGTCCTTTTGACCCTTAAAGTTTTCTACATACCACTCTCTGCTCTCCTTCCCCTCCTCATCTGACATGGCGTTTAAGACTGTAAGCTCTGAGGGTCGGCTCTGCTTTTGCTCACCTGAGAGCATTGCACAATACCTGGCACAGAGTAAGTGCTCAGTAAACATTTGTTGCTCAGCTAGGTGTTTATCCCTTCCTCATACCTGGAGCATCGAGCCTCCCACAGAAGACATCTCTTACATCCCTCCTTAGCCACCTCTAACATGCAGCGCCGAGCAGCGGTGCGGGAAGCCATTTAACCATTTCCTCCAGCTCAGGGCTTCTTAAAGTTTAACAGTATTTTAAGATTCAGCTAGAAAGCTTATTACAACATAAATTTCTGTGCCCCAGGTCAAGAGATTCTGATCCTGGTGTGGGCCTGAGAATTTGTATTTCTAATAAGCTCCTCTGGGATGCTGGGGACACACTCTAGTGCAGTTGCTCCAGTTTCCTGTCCTGGCCTCAGCTGTCAATCACACGTTAAAGGCTGGGTTGTTGTAAGAGTGAAATATTCATTGCTCGGAACGATTCAGGGGCTTGGGACTAGCCCCCTGTTCTCACCAGCTATGCCAAGGGCTTTCTGCACCCCAGTGCTGATGTTGGATCCCACTAGGACTGGGGCAGTTTTGATGGGCAGAGATGTGTTTTGCTTGATTTCAGGGCCCAGTTGCTGTGTAATTGTATTGGGTTGCTAGGGCAGCTATAACAATACCACAGACTATGCTGTTTTGACCTTTCTGAGTTCAGTTCTCATACCACATGAATGTCTGCTCATATTTGAAATGTATGTGTTCCTTTTCAAAGTTCTCACCTTGTTTTAACTCTTACCTCATATTAATTCTGGACAGCGTAGGGTGGTTCTGTCTGAGTGGGGAGTACAAGGTAGGGAGGCAATATGCCTAGTGAGTGGTTAAGATCATGAGCCTGTCCTCTCAGCTGTGGGCTTCCCTGGAAGTGGGGAAACTGACCCATCCTCATCTTGGAAGCCTGTTTTTTACTCACCTCTGGCTCTCTCCAGAGAGAACTGTTTCATTCAGAGGACATTTTGATACGGTATCCTGATGTCCAAGGCCCCTCTCTGGGCTGAATTTCTAAGGGGATGAATCTCTTATTATGGTTCTCCAAAAGTGTCAAGTTCCCTTCAGGTAAGACATCTAGAATGTGGTACCCAAAGGGCATAACAAATTCCCTTGTGCTATTTAGATGCTCAGTACTTTCTCTGGTATTGGCTGTCATGGAGCCTCTGAGGCCCGTGTGACACTGGGCCAGATTGGCGGGAGCCACCAGGTCTAAATTCAGGGGGAGGCCAGCGGAATGACTCTTGCTGAGCCCAAAGACAATGCTCCCTTCCCCTACCCCATACACACATCAAGTCCAACCCGACGTCCTGTGGCATCTGCCTCTGGTATCTCTCTTGCAACTTCCTCTGTGTTTCCTTCCTCCATGTCTTCTGCCACTACCATAATTTGGGTCACCATGATATCTCAGCCTTTGGAAGCTCTATGTTAGTTATCTCTGGCTATGTAACAAAATAGCACAAACTTAGTGGCTCAAATCCACACACATCTATTATGTCACAGTACATTTGGGTCAAGAATCTGTGCACAGGGTGGCTGGAGACCCTTCTGCTTCAGGGTCTTTCACAGGCTGCAATCAATTTGTTGGCCAGGGCTGGGGTCTCAAGGGAAAGCTGTACTGGAGGAGGATCCACTTCCAAGTTCACTGAGATGATTGGCAGCGCTCAGTTCTCGGAGGGCTGTTTGAGGGCTTCTGTTCCTCGCTGAGTGTTGGCTAGAAGCTGTGCTCTGTTCTTTGGCAGATGGCCCTTACCTACATGGCCCTTATTTCAACAAAGTCAGCAAGGAAGAGAATCTGCTAGCAAGAGGGAAGTCAGGATTTTAAATACATTTGAATCATGAAAATGACATCCCATCACCTTTGCTGTGTTCTATAGGTTAGAAAAAAGTTGTTAGGCCACCTACACTCAAGAGAGATTGCAGAGGATTATGAGTATCAAGAGGTGGGAATCACATAGTCCATCAACGCAGGATCCTCCCTGACTATGCAATAAAGCCTAGACCCTCCGCTGCGGCAGGAAAAGTAGCAGTGACTATGGTGGCAGACAGTTAAGTTAGGGTCCTAGGTTGACCACTTGTATGACATTGGGAAGGGTTTAAACTCTCTAGGCCTCTGTTTGTTCATCTGTAAAATGGGGTGTAGTACTACCTACCTGTCGGAATGACAAAGGGGAATATTAAAACTCATAGAGGACTTAGTCAAGAATAAGAGCCTAATGCTGTTAAGGATTATTTTTTATTAATTTTGCACACTAAGTATGCAAATAATCTATGTTATTATTCCCTTCCAGTCTTCTATTCATTGCCTTTTCTCCCTGAGCCCCAGCCCTGACGGCGTGTGGGACGTTCCCCCATGCGCTGGGCTCCTTGATAGGGCAGCTTTGCCCATGCTCTTCTCACTGATTGGACGGTCCTCCCTGTCTCCCCTTTTCTCCAGAAGTCAACTGAAATATGTCCTGCGAAGCCTTCTATGATCTCTGTCCACCCCCATACCAACCTCTGTTTTGCTTGTCTGTCTGTGTGTCTGTCTTCTCTCCTGGATTCTTGAGAGCAGTGTCTGTGTCTTTCCTTTTTGAGTTCTAAACACTTAGCAGAGTGTCTGGAACCTTGTACATGCTCAGTTTGTGTTCCAGGAATGAATAAAATTATGGTAGAAAACATTTTATACACATGATATTTGTGAACTCAATGGGCCATTTGGCACGATTGAAACTCAGAGAAGGGAAGGGGTTTTCCCAAAGTCACATGGTGAATGAGTGGCAGAGCCGGAGGCAAACCCAGTCTACTGATTCCATATAGGGTGCACTTTGGGGGAACAAGTTAAGTACCAGGGGCAATGGGGAATGACATATAACACTTCCCTAAGTTTCTTTTGTGGGGATAAGGCTTTTTGTAAAACAAGAGAACTCAGAAGACTCCAGTCCTGCTGCCTAAGTGGCCAATGGGTTGCCTGGCTATTCAGAATAACAACCTGTGCCCTGCGAACCTTCCATCTGTACTGCGCTGGGAAGTTCTAACAAAGTCGGTCTGATGGGACAGAAATAACTTATGATAATGAACAGCAGCATTTCCTCTGAGCAGCCCTATTATTTCAGTTCTCCTCTGTGGATAGAAATCAGTAATAAACAGGAAAGGAAAAGCCAGTTAGCTGAGAGCCTGTTGGTATGGTCCGCAAGCACCAAAGCCAAAAATTCATGAGAGGTTTTCAAAAATGTAATTCATAAACTCTTCAATCATGTTAACAGAGTAGTTATCTCATGAAGGCTGAAATTAATAAAAGTGATTTTATATGTTTTAGAGCTTGGTGAGGGTTTTTATTTCCTGCTCAATATCATTTATTTTTAAATGTCAATTCATTGAAATTTGTCTTTGTTCTTTCTTATTTCTTAAGTCACATGGTGGCTACCTTAATGGAACATCATAAAAAAACAACCATGTCTCATAATGCCCAGTAAGTCAGACTGTCCTTTGTCTCCCGGCTTCCTTTAGTCTCCATGTTGGTGTACATCCATCTTTACAGTCTTACAGCTCCAATATTGGTATGATTTTACATTAAAAGTCTTTTAGAATTTAGACCTTTGAGGAGAGGTTTTGTGGTAGAAATGATGGTGGTCACAGGAACACATTCAGTGTCGCCATATTCTGCACTGCAGGACTTGGTCCCCTTAGCTTGGGGGCATGGCTCTTCTCTCTAGGATGGGACATGACGGATGGAGAAGTCAACAAGGGCTCAGAATGCAGATGCAGTCAGCCGTCCTGGTCATCGCAGTCTTCACAGTACTACCCTTTGTTGCATTTTAAAATGAGCTACATATCCTATGTGCATTATTTTATTTAATCCTCACAATAGCTTACTGAAGTGGAACTAGCATTATATTTATTACTTATTATATATATCACACACGTATTATTTGTTATATCTTTACAGATGAGAAAACTGAGGCTCACCAATGTTAAGTAACTTTCCCAAGGTCATTTGCTTAATAAGTGACAAGATCAGGACTTGGAGGTTGGTCTGACTCAAAACCCTAGTTCTTGTCTAATAGTTTGCCTCACAACTGGCCTTCTCGTGGCAAGCTCCCCCATCCACTTAAATCATTCAGTGTTGAGCTATTGGTCACCTGCTCTGTGCCGGGAGGTCCTTGAGGACTCTTCCATCTGGAGCTGTCACTTGTCACTCTGTTTATATAATTGGTCACTGGAAACTTTGTATAACAGCTCCTTTTTCTTGTGAATTACCCTCTCCTGCCCTCATCATGGGTGGAAGGTCTTTAAAGAGGCAAAGGGAGAGACTCTCTGAGTATTGTTGGAGAGTTGAGGGTCCCTAAAGGTTCTGAAGAGGTTCTGAACCAATTCAAAGACATTCTTTGTTTATTGGGAAAAAAAGAAACCAACAACAATAATAACGTGGCTTGGGAAACAGGAGACCTGCTTGGACTCAGAGCTACAGTTACTGGGGGTAGCTGTGCGACCTCAATCTCTTTGCCCATTTTTGTAAAAAAAGTTTTATTGGAACACAGCTAAAACAATACATTGCATATTGTCTGAGCCTGCTTTCTCTCTACAATGGCAGAGTTGAGTTGTTACAACCAAGACTATGGCCACGAAGCCAAAAATATTTACCATCTGGCTTTTTAGAGAAAAAGTTTGCAGGTCTCTCTGCTTTCTATGTTCAAGGTTTGCAAACTAATTTACAGAGGACTAATTTCTTATAGCAGCAATAACACAAATAGAGTAACATCTCTTGAGGTAAGCTATTCTGATTCATTTCAACCCTGGTCTATTAGTTTAACAGAGTTGTTGTTAAAGACCTAATCCTTTACTTAGCACTGAGCCTCTGGTTCAGCAGGGACCTGGAGGCGGTGTGGTCTAATTGTAAAGCTGGAGGGCTTTTGAGATAGGTCTGAGCTTAAAAACCAAGGCTCTCTCCTATTTGCTATTAGTCTTTGGCAGATCACTTGCCTCTCTGAGTCTTTCTTTTGTTACCTGGAAGCACAGGTAATAGTGCCTGAAGGGTTTTAGCCAGTTTAGGGATTTACGTAAGAATTTAGAACAGGGCCTGGAGCATAATAGGCATGACAAATGGTGCTATAATTATGATTATTCTCCCCATATTGTATTGAGTGAAGATTCTTGGAAGTTAAATGAAAACATTTAGCCCTTTAACAGGAGAGTGAGAAAATGCCTGATCATAGACAAGGGCAAAGAGATGAGGAACAACCCAAAGAATGACATTGAAGAGTCCTTCTTCTTGAACAGGGAGGCCTTAGGAAGGTTGAATTGATCAATACGGGAGTCTTCAATGAGCTCACCTGGCTGCACAAGGCCCATGCTGGAGGATGACCTGGGAGCAGGGCTTCCCTTCCTGTCAGGGTGTAGGCAGGAGGAAGGGGCGATACGTCTGCATGTAAGCCCATCTCTACTTGTATAATCCACACACCTTTAGCGATTTGTTTTTGCTTCTTTGAGCTGTACTGTTTAGCTGTGAGATCCCAGTGAGACTGATTCCTCATGGTTCTGGTTTTGTTCATTCATCCATTCCATGCATATTTGTTGAGTGCCTTCTGTGTGGCAGACACTGTGCTGGATGTCCCAGCAACAGCAGTGGACGGTGTTTCCATATCTCTGTATTCATAGAGTGGACACTGCACAAGTGAAACATGCATGAGGGAGGCATCACGAGTATGGGATGCCAGGAAGGAAATGTGTACTGGGGCTGAAGGTTTATGACTTGGAGCCCTCATGTTATTTGGGGATTCAAGGAGGGCCTCACACCTCGAGGAAGAAAATGTCAAGGTAAGATGAGGGGCCCAGCAGGAGCCACCCAGCTGGGTAGAGTGGGCGTGAGTGCCCTTTACAGATTAAAGGGCATAAGCAACATCAAAGAGAAGCCATCAAGAAGTTGAGTTGAAAGAAATCCTCTCCAAGAGGAAATGTATGTGTGTGAGCATATAAATATCCATTTATTTTCAAGATTTTGAAAGAGAAATTTTCAGCTTAAAATACATCATTTCCCCAGCCTGAAATGTTCCAGTTTGTCCAATTTGCATGCCAAGGCATGTTACACAATACATTGCAAAACATATATTAATTGGAAAGGTTAACATTGAAAAGGATTAATTTCTTCCTCCCTAGCAACATGGACCTAATTAAATCTTTCCAGAAGCAGATGGACAATTCCGCTCTCCAAATCAAGATGTTTATGTAAATATCACTGAACTAATTGATACTCAGCTGAATCAAAGGAAGGTAAACAACATGCTTTCAGGGTGTCAACAGTTGTGAGTTTGATTTACTGCATTAATGACTTCCTGGAACGAGCTATTATCCAGAGTAAAAGAGATTCTGGGATCTAATTTATTTTCTTGATTATTAGAGTCACACTGAGAATGAGCTCTGTTTACAGGAAGTGTCCGAGTGAGGAGACGGGAACTTTGCCCAGGCCCCCTTGGTCCTGAGGCCGGAGCCTCTGCTGGGGGGTTGTGGTTCTGCATGAGTTTTCAACGGTGTACAAAGGAGAAGGCGTAAAGGAGGGGACCTCCTGTCATTAAAGAATGATTCCAGTGAGTCCAGGCAGCTCACTGGGCAAGAGCCTGGCCTGAGAGTTTAGGGTCCTAAGTCCAATGTTTGCCTTCGGCACCACTAGCTCTGTTTTGGGTGAGTCACAGCGTCTTAGCAATCAGTGCTCTCATGTAAGTGCTGGGTCATGCTCAGGACTGGATTGGGACATAATGAGAGTAGGTAGGAAGAGACTGGGAGGTGTACAGGCTAAGTGGAAGTTATTGGTACAGGGATATTAGTATTAGCATTTCATTACATCTCTTCTCCAGGTCACTCTCTCCCACCAGCCTCACTGGCCATCTGTACCTCCTCAAATCTTTCCCTTCCTCAGGCCTTCTGGAATTCTCTTCCTCCTGCTCTGTGCACAACTGGCTCCTTTTCAGTGATCTAAGATGTCCCCTCTCACGGAGGTCTTCTCCATTCAATCTAAACAGATGTTCCTCCCTACTTTTTCTCCATCATCACATCTTGGTGTATGGTCATATAACCTGGCATCGTGTATTTGTGGTCAGTTATTTCTTTGTGCTCTTGGTTAACGTCTGTCTCTCCTCTTAATCTATCATTCGTTTCCAGATGTCCCTCACTGCTCCCTTCTCCCCTAATCATCACTCAGCTGAGATTTTATACTGAGGAGGAAGCTTAGCCTGGCACCTCTGTGAGCCACCAAACCCTGTACCCTCTCTGTTCCTTCCACCTGAGGAGTTGTGTAGAATAGTGGTTAAAAGCCTGCCATTTTGGCAAAGATTCCTTGGATTCAGATATCTGTCTCAGTTTTCTCATGTACAGAATGGAAATAAAAATAAGGCATTCTTTACAGGGGTGCAAGCCTGCTTAGAACAGAGCCAGGCACAAAGCAAGCAATCAGCAAGTATTGACCGTTTTTACTACATTGCTATTTTGATTTCTCTGTCTCGGGAGAGTGTTTGAGAGCTGGTACTGCTCTGATGCACCCTTCATTTCTGCACAGCCATCCACGCTATGCTCCTATTCTCTTCCCCATGGTTCAGCCATCTGCCTTTTGCTTCTTTAAAACTGTCCCAGACCTGAAGGAATCTGCTACACCAATTTGGGATTCCGTTTTGAAGTGGAACTGACGATCTCTTTAGGCAGCCAGGTGCATTTGTTAAACAGACTGGAGCTGTCTAGCATCAAATTGAGATAAAATTGCCATGTTCCCTTGAACTCAGTTTGCTACATCTGTTCTTCTTTGCCTACCAAACACCTAGCCCTCAATTTTTCTGTCTCTGTTTTTGTGGTTCTATTTGGAGACCAACTCTGAGAATATTTCCCCCTCCTTAACTGGCCTTCTCTGCCTCTGATCCACCTGCACATGTTGTAGCAAGGCAGGCGAGCTTTTTGTTCTTCTTCACTGTCAAGGTTCAGAGGGAGTGGGGGCGGGGGGTTCTGATAATACTGTTTTTGGCCTGATGGCACTGTGACCTCGCTGGCACCGGGGGAGCCCACCGGAGGCCACCAGGCTGGTCTCCAGGGAGGGGTAAGTGTTTCATGCTGAATGTCAAGTATGATTATTACTATTCCTGGGTACAGATGGGGAGACTGAGTCTCAGTGAGGGTAAATGCCAGTAAGGGGCAAAGCCAGGATGGGGCAGTGTAGCGGGTGACAGCCAGCACAGCAGAGTGGCTGAATGGGGCCTCAGTGGACCAGGCACGACCTATGGTTACACATGTGACCTGTGGCCAGTGGCTTAGCCTCTCACAGCTTTGGTGTTCTCATTTGTTGAGTTCATGTCCAATGACGCCCTCCTCGAAGTGCCCATGTGAGGATTCCATGAGATGATGTGTGTGTTTGGCACAATGGCAGGCAGCTTGTTTAAAAAGAACCTACCCTGCCTGCCTCAGAAACATTGTGCTTCCCCACCTCTCACCAAGGCTGGCCACACCTTGCATGTGCTATTCCCCATGCAAGTACACATCCAGCCATTCCTTCACATGCCTTGTCAAATTCTTGACCCCTGCCCAGGTCAGAACAGCTTACCCTCTCTGTTCCCAGTGACCTTTTCCAGTACCTTGATGCCAAAGCCTGACTCACTTTGCTCAATGTTCTGTCTGTCTCCCCACGGACTGGGCACTGACTATTGAAGTCATTTGCAAACTGCTGCTTGCAGTGTGCCTGCTATTTTACAGGGACTCAGTGAAGGAAGCATGTTGCTCTGACCTGAGTTCAGGGGTACCAGCTTTTTGCCGTGTGACCTTAGAAGAGCAATACCACTTATTTGCAACTTCCATGTCCTCATTTTGTGAAGTAGAACTTGTCTTGGTTTCATAGAGCTGCTGAAGAAAATACCAAAGTGGGTGGTGTGAGCAACAAAAATGTATTCTGTCATAGCGCTGGAGGTTAGATGCCTGGAATCAAGGTGCTGGCAGAGCGGGGTCCTTCTGGAAGTTCTCAGGGAGACCGTCCCAGCTTCTGGCGGTGGTTGCCATCAGTTATTGGCAGTCTTTGGCTTGTGGCAGCTTACCTCCAACCCCTGGATCCAGCTTCACGTGGTGCCCTCCCCTGTGTGCCTCTGTCCAAACGTCTTCTTCTTATAAGGATACCAGTCATTTGATTATTCAGTATGATCTCATCTTAACTTGATTGTATCCATAAAGATCCTGTTTCCAGCGAAGTTCAGAGTTACAAGTACTCAGGGTTAGGAATGGAACCTTATGGGGCACAATTCAACCCACCGCAGAATTATAACAAGCAATGGTGACTGTGATGCCTGTTATTCAGTAATTGCTGAGTATGTGTTGTGATTTGCTATTTACATGCATTGCTTCTTTTACTTCACATAAACATTGTTTTATTTCCTGTTTACAGATGAGGAAACAGGGACCTAGAGAGGTTTGGTAACTTACTCAAGGCCACGTAGAAAATACTGGAGTCAGGGAACCAACACAGCAGACTGCAGTGCGCATGTCATAAGCTCTGTATCTTTCCGGAAATAACATCTCCCTTGCTGCATTGGCAAAATGAGATAATGAACATGAGATTTAGTCTCCTGACTGACATATGGCAGATGCTCCACCACAGGAGTTGCATTTCAATCTGTGTGACGTTTCTAAGCTACCCTGTACTGCCCCATTTCAGCACCCTCACCTGACTACCTCCACCTCTCCGTCTTCCTTAGGCTCTAATCGCACACTTGACGTCTCCCCTGGGATGTCTGATAGGCATCACAAACTGATCTACTGATTTTCCTCTCCAAATCCCCCTCCTGCTCACAAGCTTCCCTTTCCTTAATGAATACCACTGCCCTCCACAGAGTGGCTGGGGCCACGCACCTCAGGGTTGGGCTGCTTCCTCTTTCCCCCCTAAACTCTTTCTCTTCCAGTAGTAAGTCCTATCCATTTACTGCAAAGTGCATCTTAGCATGTTCACCATAACCACCCGCATTTGAGCCACCTCAGTTCTCACCTTGACAAAAGCAACAGCTCTAATTGGTCTCCCTGCCTCCAGCCTAGTTCCTCTGCAGCCCATTGTCCACATAGGGTAGACCCAGTGATCTTGTTAAAGATGATTCGGATAATGTCAGCATTTCTCTAAAACTCTTCCATGTCTGCCCATCACAGTTGGAATATGATCCGAAAGCCATTCCGTGGCTGCCGCCTTCTCCTGGACCTGCCTCCCCCAACCTCCACTGCTTGCTCTTCCCTTTTCTCTGTCACGCTCATATCTGTCTCAGAGACTTTGCAAGAGCTAGTCTTTCTGCTTTGAAAGTTCTTTCTTCCAATCTGGTCACCATTCAGGTTTCAGTTCAGGCACTTGTTCAGACTTTGGGAGTATGACCTTGGCCTTAATCAATGCTTCATCCTGGGACTTAGACAAGTAGTAGGTATACGGTAGGTACTCAAGAGATATTGTTGACCTGGAATAGAAGAGATGGGAGTTCAGGAAGTCTTTTGCATCTTTAGTGCTCAGTGCCTGGCACATAGTAGGCCCATGATAACTATTTTTTAAATGAATGAGAAAATGTGTTTGTTAGAGGTGGGTCGCAGACTGGGCATGTGGGTCAAGAAGTCAACACTCTTGTGTTCTTCAATCGGCTTTCATGGGCAGCCTCTGTTCTAGAGAAGACAGAAGCCCCTAATTTTCTAACATTCTCCTAAAGGGTGATCCCCTGCTCTGTGTAAATAAGGACAGGAAAACTGGAAATGGGGCTGCCTTTCTCTCTGGGGAGAAGTTCCTCAGTCTGGCTGCTACCCCTATTCCTGGCCACAACCTCATAACTCAGCCCTCTGCCAAACAGATGGACAATGGAAACAAAGATGTTCATGTAAATATCACTGAGCAAATTGATGCTCAGCTGGCCTAGAAGAAGGGAAACAAGACAGGGACATGATATTAACAGCCGGGAAGATATTTACCACATTAATGACGTCCCCCGGCAAAGCGCTCTGGGGAGGACAGAGATCCAGGATCGAATTCATTTTCTTTCTTAATCAGTGAAGCCGAATGCAAAGGTGATGCCTGGTCCACAAAGCCTGGTTCCTCTGCATGAATCATACAACTCGTGAATCACCTACCCTGATATGAAAACCCCCTGTGCTCGCATCAGATGCTTTTCCCAGGGAGGAAGGACTTTTAGTATGATTTAAATAGTTTTGTTGTCCTCCATCACATTTTTGAGAGCCTGCTGTGTGCCACTTTGCTGAGTGCTGAGATTAAAAACGCACTTCTTAGACTGTAGCTCATCTAGGGGTAGTTGTGTTGCCCCTGATACAGGATTGTGGACACAGTGCTGGAAGCGTCCACAGGGGGAGTTCAGAGAAGTCACCAGTTCTTGTGTTGGGTTGGGAATCATGTAGGCTTCATAGAGGGGGTGATACTTAAAAACATTAATAAGAGCTCAGCACAGATGAACAGGCCTATCTGGGCAGAGGGGGCAGCAAGATCAATAGACTGAAGTTCGGAGAACTATGAGTAGTAGGAGAATAGTAGGACTTAGGGATGCAGGAGGTGCAGTCTGAGGGCTGAGATGAGGAGTATCGAGAGTCTGGTGTGGAAGGGCTTGTCAGGCAAAGCAGATTGAACTTTCTCCTACATGTCTGGAGAGCCACTGCATGATCAGGTTTATTTAAAGAAAAAAATCTCTGCATTGCATGTAGAGAATGGATTTGGGCTTAAAAAAAAAACCCCCAAACCTCAAACCCAAAAACTGGAGGTAGGGAGTGAGATTAAGAGGCTAATTAGGTGCAGAGAACTGGAAATGAGGCAATAGCTATAGAACTAAAGTGGAGAAGACAGATAAAAGAAATGTTGCTCAATCAAATGAAATGGCAGGTGTCAAGCCTTAAGAAATACATTAGCTCTCTTGGAATATAGTTGATAATATTGTAATAACTGCACGGTGACAGATGGTAACTACGCTTATTGTGGTAAGCTTTTTGTAGTGCATATAATTGTTGAATCACTATGTTGTACACCTGAAACTAATATAATATGTCAACTATACTTCAGTAAAAAAATATACATTAGCTCTAAGATTGAAGCAGAGGCAGGAGGAATGTGTTTCCTGCGTTACACAGCAAACCGCACCGAAGAGTACATTTCACTCTATCTGAAGTCACTCAGTAGGTGTATCAGGTTGTTTGCTTCGCCTGCACTGGGGTCCCTCTTCTGGGGCATCGGGGGCCCACCAACCTGACCCTCCTTCCTGGACTACACACCAGGGGGAGCACCTTCCTGCTGGTTGCCTTCAGCCACAAGTCTCTTAGATACTCACTGTGTCCAACACTGAAGAAGGCATAAAGCTTTGGGTCCACCTTGACCAGCCATGCTTCCTAAACCCCATTTCAAGTCTTCTGGGTCCTGAAGTTTTATTTCCTGACCACACTGTGTCCTTCTCCTCCACCCCATTCTCTAGTACCACTCACTTCCTTTGGTATGTTTTAGAGCTACAGGACCAAAATACCAGAAACCAGTGGCTTAACACAACAGAAATGGATTTTCTCACAGTCTGGAGGCTAGAAGTCTGAAATTCACGTATGAGCAGGGCCATGCCCTCTCTGAAGGCCCTTCCTTGTCCATTCTCAGCTTCTGGCAGCTGCCAGCCACCCTTGGCGTACTTTAGCTTGTAGACACATCACTACCATCTACTTCCATTGCCGCATGCCTTTCTAGGAGAACACACTTCTTGGGACAGATAGTTAAGTTATTTTTGTCTAAAATGGAAGGACCTTGCATGTGTCTCTGTGTCCAAATTTCCCTCTTCCTCTAAGGATACCAATTACTGAATTAGGGCCCACCCTGATCCAGGGTGACCTCATGTTAACTTGATTATGTCTACAAGAACCCTATTTTCAAATAAGGTCATGCTCGACGACCAGATGAGGGTTTAGAATTTCAACTTATCTTTTTGGGGGACACAGTGCAACCCACCACACTGGTTCCAGCCCTCATGATTTCTTGAATGGACAAATGCAACGGCCTGCCCACTACTCTCCTTGTCTGCAGTAACAACTTGCCTCCCAGTTCACTTTCTACTCTGCTACCATAAGAGACTTCCTGAAATATAAATCTTGTCCTGTCATCTTGCTTAAAACTCTTTGGTGCTTTATCAAGTCCCAGTACCCTATCAACAGAAGACATTTGATTATCTAGCCCTTATTAGCCTTTCAAGATTTATTTCTCAAATCCTGTGCTGCAGAGAAGACAAAATACCACTGCAGTGGCACCAGCCCTTATGTGTCTATGATAAGCGTTTATCCGTTTCCTCTGTCAGAAATGTTTATCCTGCTTCACGTTAGCATATCGAAGCATCTTACAGCTCACTCATGCATCAAGTCCGCTATGCACAGGCCATTAGTTCTCACTCTACAGGTAGAGCAGACCGCTGTTTTCTATGTTCCCACTAATCCCAGTAGAAAATCATTGCAGTCCTTGTCACACATTTTTGCACTGTTTGGTTTCCATAGTCAACTCCTCTGCTAGGCAGTGAAAGTTGAGTTTTTATATTCCTAGTGCCTTGCTCATTATTCAGTAAGTATGTGTCAAATGAATGCATGAATAAATGTATGAATGAGTAAGTAAGCTGGTTAGGTCACGGCCTTATTTTCTAGGAGAAAATATTTCTTGGGACAGGTAGATAAGTTATTTTTGTCTAATCTCAGTATTATTTAGCACACACATAAAAAAAACAGGAATGTGGGCTTTCTTTGTCCTAGAATTGTTTTGCACAGGGACAGGAGAGTGTGTGGGTTCATTTCTCAGCAGGTTCAAGTCCAGAGGAGCAGCGCCTTCTGATGTGCGGCAATGAAGCGATCGCACCTGATAGTCATTCATTTTTTATGTCCTTCCTTATTTTACCTTTTCATTCTTTATTTCATTTTTAAATGAAATACTTGTTGAGAATGACAGATTAAAAATTATTGTATTTGAGTTCCAGGCGTGGAGCTAGGCACTCATGGGTAAGAGAATAGAAAACAGGACTCTGCCCCAGTGACATTAAGAGAGTGGCTGGACTGGAGCAGAATAATTGCCATGTGCAGAAGACATTAGTGTTTCTCAAAGTGTGGCCCATGGACCACCTCGTGGATATCACTTAGGCTGCTTTCTGAGAAAAAAGCAATATTCCATTGTGGTAAGAACCTTTATCATGAGCTCTTCCCTCTTAGCAAATATTTCAAGTGCACAGTACAGTACTGTCACCTCTAGGTACAATGTTGCTCGGCCAATCTCTATAGCTTATTCATCTTGCTTAACTGAAACTTTATGCCCATTGATTAGTCACAGCCCATTTATCCCTTCCCCCAGCCCCTGGGAACTACCACTCCACTCTTTGACTCGATGAATTTGACTATTTTTGATACCTCATATAAGTGGAATCATGCAAGGGTTGTCTTTTTGTGACTGGTTTATTTTACTTAGCATAATGTCCCCAAGGTTCATCCATGTTGTCACATATCTCAGAATTTTCTTCTTTTTAAAGGATTGAGTAGTAACCTGTTGCATGGAATATACTAGGCTATTTTTTCAAGCATTCAGACTCCCAAGCATCAGTTCAGATGTACTGTATCAGTTTCTGGGGATGGAGCTCAGGAAGCTACACTGTAATAGTCCTTCCCAAGTTTCTCATGCTTACTTCTGAAAACTACTCTGCTTCTTGAGGTCAATTATAAATCCCAACCCTGCCATAATGAGGTACAAATAATTACAAGAGGAGTAAATGAGTATCAGGACATTTCAGAGCTCAGAGTCTAGAGCAAGGTTGTATTCTGGGAGGCACCAGAGGCCAGTGCATGTTGGTCTGCCATGTCCTTGAAATATCACAGTATCAATGGTGTATTTTCTTCTTCTTGTTCACACTGGGATGAGATTTGCTTTTATAATTCTCTCCACAAGCCATGCAATTCTCACTGAACTCAGCCGTGGGACAGAGTGTCCTAACTTTCCTGGATGTCTAATTGTATGTGCATGAGAAATGTCATATTTCTCACTGAGGTTAAAATTAACTGAACAGCCTGTAAGATCCCTTTTTTTCCTTTCTAATCTAACTTTCAGAAAATCTCTTTTTTCCCACTGAATAATTCAAAAATCTTAAATTTGCATGTTTCAAACCTTTATTGAGCATTCATTTTCTTTTCCAAATCACCTAATTCTAGAACTCTTTTCAAGTTATCTACCGGGCCATTTTTTTAAAGACAAGCTTGAAGTGCAGCTAAGCCACTGCACGGCAGAGCGTGGGAAGTACCAGACTAGAAGCATGTAGTTCTGGGCTCTGGTCTCATGTCTCATTAACTAGCTGGGTGATCTTGACTAAGTTTCTTTACAGATCAGATTTTTTTAAAATTTTCTTTAATAGGGTTCATAACTCCTTCCTCAGGATTATGGTAACTTCTAAGTGAGATGATGTGTGTGATGTGTCTGGTTTTGTACCTGACATAAAATAGGTGATTAATGAATACCGATTTCCTTGCATGATAGCTGCATTTCTTTATGCATCCCATCCATATCACTTCTGAATAGGGGGATCATAGTCACAGAAAACATTTACTGATTCATTCTTTGCTGTTTCAGTGGGCTCAGCAGTTTGACGATGACTAGGGGGCACTGTACTTAGCGTGTCACTTGTTACCTGGGGATCTTATTAAAATGTTGAGTTATACCCTGAAGCCTGAGCTTCTGTATTTGTTAAAAAGACACCAGAGGATGCCTGGGTTGCTAATCACAAACACTTTCCTCAAAGAGAGCTAAGGAGGAGCCTGAATGTGTTACAAGTGGCAGAGAACTAGCCAGATGCTCCCCCACTCTATTCATGCCTCCTGGGCGGCCAGGGGGTGCTACAGTCCCTTACCATATGGGCTTCATGGCTAGTATCTGGCCAGTGGAATAGGGAGGAAGCAATGGATTCCTGGTTATAGATCTTGTGATGCTCCTCATTCTCTCTCTTTGTTTATCAGTGGGCTGTGTGCTGCTTAAAGGATCCAGTGAAGGATCCCCAGGAGGGTCTGGAGGATGGCAGAGCCAAAAGAGAGCAGGAGCTAGGACCCTTAACCAATGCTTAGAATGTCTCTCGTTACCTGGAATGCCTAGATGGCAACAAATAAGAAATAAGAAATAAACCTTCACTGAATTAGTCCACTGAGGTTTTGGTTGCTTGTTACAACCGCTGGTATAAATTCCCTGACTAATACAAGTGTGCTAAGTGACTGATTCCCTAAGCCCTTGGAGTGGGCTTCCTGGCCAGCCAGGATTTCTGGACTTATCTCCTCCAGTTTCAAGTAGTCCCATCTATTAACTCCATTGTGTCAGACAAATATTAACATTTTTCTGCATGCCTTAGCTTGAAAAAGTTGACAACCCTCTAAGTGAAGAGTCTCAACTCTATTAGGAGAACCTGCCTTTCCATTCTGAGCATTGTTGTTTCATTACGTTGCCTCTCTCTGTTCTCTTTACCTTCCTTTGTCTCAGTTTTCTCAAGTGTCCTGCTCCGCATAATGTGACCATTTTATAAGCCAAATGTTAGAAAAGTTGAGTATGCTCGGTAGTGTCAAGCAAAAGTAGATTGAGGTTGACGGTTTGATGGGAGAAGAGATGTGGCCATAGACACAGCATAGTGGATCGCAGAGGCTAAAGACTCATGGGCTTGATTTGCAAATGAGGAAAGGAACTCATTTTGAGAGATCAGTTGAGTGTCATGGAATATTTATTGGTCCCTGCTTCTGGCAAGCATTTCGTTCAGCTAATGCACCCTCATTTACAGCCCAGTTCCCAGAGCTGGTGCACGATCTCTGTCTCTTTCTCCTTCTCGCAATTACAAGCAAGGTTGCTGACTACGTTCTCATTCTCCTTGAATATTCTGGGGCAATGGATCCTGTTCTTGACCATCAGACACTCTGGCATTTTGCTGAATTGTGGTGCTGTCCTTGTGGGTGGAATCATTCAGGGACTGTGCTTCAAAGGCAGAAACATACTTCATAGAAATTGTACAGTCATAGACTCACAGTGTTGGAAACTTAGCATCTCTGCATTTAACCTCTTCATTTTACAGATGAGGCCCCAAAAGGGAAAATTACCTGCCCAAATTAGTCTTACAATGGGACTAGACCAACTCTTGGTTAACCACAGAATGCAATAACCACTACCATTCCATCTCTTTCTATGAAGAACAAGTATCGCCAATGATGGGCTGACATTCAGTGGCTCTATCTCTGATAATTCCCACTGTGCCTAGCTAAAAAAATGCTTCTACATGCGGCCGAAATTAAAATCATTACCTTTACTTGTCAGAAAGCTGGCCCCCTCAAGTAGGTAGCATGAAATGTTTAGGGGACATAAGAAAAGAAATGTATGCTATATAATACTGAGCAGAGCAGAGGCACAGCTATTCCCTGATTTTACCAGGTAAGTTATAGGCATGTTCTCATTTAACTCTATAAAGAAACGATAACTTTAGAAATTATTCAGAGAGGTGGAGTGGCATTATGAAATGAAATAAATAATAAGGTGGGGGTCACCACACAGAGTAAGAATGACTGAGATGGTCCTGTTGAAATCTGGATTTTGTGTTTGAAGATCAGGACTTTGGGGACAAAGTTCTCTGCCTACCGGTAACACTACCCTCAACTCAGTATTAGGCATCTTCACTAGTAAGCAAAAGCAGGGAACTTCCTTCTTTTCTTGGAGAGAGCCAAGAATGCTTGTCTTTGAGGAGTAAGTAACATGTGATTCTTTCTGTTAATTGAAAACAACCCTTCCTTATAACTGTGGGGAAGTCATAAGCATTGAAACACAGAGTCCAACGTACCATAGATAGGGACAAAAGTGTTGGAATCTTTAAATTAAGAAAGGTGACTTGGTGCATGGAAGGAGCAGGGGCTCTTTATTCTCATTTCCTCATCTCTTAAGTAAGACAATTATATCAGACAAGTTTTGCAGTTCCTTCCAACTGGAACATTCTATGATTGAAAGTCAATGACTTAGGTAAGTGGTAGCACAGTCAGATGGGTTTTCATTATAGGTATTGAGGTCACACAGGACTTGATTCCTGCTTCCATTGATTGTTGAGTGATCTTGGGTAAATTGCTTAACTGCCCTGAATCATGAGTCTCCTCACTGTATTTTTTCTTAACATGGAGGGAGAGTCTTAAAAATTCCCATCTTGCAAGGTGATTGTAAAACTCAGTAACAGAAGGTTACTTTCCTAAGTAGGTGTGGATGGCATACCCACTAAATGGCTTGTCCAAAGTCAGAGTCAAAGAAGCAGAGTAAGCACTTGAACTCAGCTTCTCTTAACTTCCGGTCCATTGGCTTTACATTATACTTAATTGCCTTTAGATGATACTGAGGAGGTCAGAGGTGACAAAAACAAGAGTGTTAGAAATTTGCTGAGGAAGTCTTTGCTCATGTTCTCAGCTCAGCCTGCTGTTTTATCTGCTCTGAATCAAGCCCTGAGCATTGCCCACCTGTACTCTTGCACTATTCTCCTAGCTAAGTCTCCTTATATCTGTCTGGTATCTTCCATTGTAATCCATACGCACTGTGTGTCCAGAGTCTTCCTCCTAAGATGAATGTGCTAGGTCACTCCATGGCTCCCTATTAACTAAGGGTAGAGTCCTAGGTTTTTGTCAGGCCTTAGACTGGGTCTAACTGGAAAACAGTGACTGCTTGTGTATTTAATACAGAAGGTCTTTAATGCAGGGAATTTGTTACAGAGCTGGTTGTATTGCTGAGAAGGCAGACAAGGGACAGAGGCAATCCAGAAGTTAGTGACATTGGGACACAGCCCTAGCCAGAGGGACAAAGGAAGGAGGTGATGCTACTGGCACTCAGGGACCAAGGTAAAGTGGAAGCTGGACTCATCCGGGGAAGGTTAGTCCAATGACGGAGGAAGCCACGGTGGAGACACAGCCACACCAAGATACCACATGAAGCAGAGAGTAATGAGAAGAAATCACCCTGAATTCTCCCAACTCCTTACTGCTCCTATCGCTCCTCTTGCATTGTCTGAATCTAGCTAGAAACCCGTTGGTGCAGGAGCCTGCAGGGCCAGCCTGCCTGTGATTCAGCAGAACAGGAAGGATGAGGGCTGGCTCCAAGACCCGAGACCCAGGCCCCATCTCGGGACACAGCCTCCAAATCTGTCTACTATTTGATGCTCCCCACCTTTAAACCTGATAAACTCTTTTCCTGGAAGTTTCTCTTCCTCACCATTTTCAAACTCCCCCTCCATTTTCAAGACCTGATGTTTTAAACATTGACTCCTCTGCAAAGACGGTCCTGTATGTTGGGAAACAGCCAATTAGCCTCACTGAATGAAGCTATCATTGTGCACTGCAATCATTTTTCATTTCATCTGCATCTCATATTTGAAGTCAAGGACTAATCATATCTTATTTATCTTGGATCTCAGCACTGAGCACAGAAACCAGTACATAGTAGGTCATCAACAAACGTTTTTATGGTAGATGAATGAAAGGTGATTCTGACTTCCATAATCCAGAGCCAAGATAATTGGACTCACATAAGATTGGTTGTTTGTCTAAATCCAATAACCACCTGTATTCATCTGCTAGGGAAGCCATAATAAAATATTACAGACTGTGTGGTTAGACAACAGAAATGAATTTCTCACAGTCTGGAAGCTAGAGGTCTAAGATGTCAGGTTTGCTTTTTCCTGAGGCCACTCTTCTTGGCCCAGGTGACTGTGCTCGTGTGTCCCCACACGGTCTTTTCTCTGTGCGTGTACCTCCCTGGTGTCTCTTCTTATAAGGACATCAGTCATGTCGGATGACAGATCCACCCTATGATCTCATTTAACTTTGACTGTCTCTTTAAAGACCCTATCTTCAAATGTAGTTGCTTTGGGAGTTCAAGCTTTAATATATCAGTTTTGGGGGACACAATTCTGTCTAAAACACTCGCTTTCTAAGAACTTTGAAAGGAGATCCAGGCGAGTCCTGGTAGGCCAGATGAGAGTCTGTTCTTTGAGGGCAGGTCTTTGCTTTGAGGTGTTCAGGCCCGTGCTGGGAGCGCCCTTTGTCTTCCCACTCTCCGCCTGCTGTTGGCTCAGAGGACTGCACCTCCCAGGTCACTCCTGCACTCTGGGACCCAGGGAGCAAAGGTGACCCTCTCCATGCTGTTCTGAATCTCCCTGTCTGGCTATTCATTATTTCTTAAGACTTTAATAATGATCTCAGCTTGAGATGGAAAAGAATAATGAGCCATTCATTCCCATTCAAGACACTAATTAAAAAAGGCACACTTTTGTTTTCATGAGTTGTGCTGATGACTTAATTATAGCAAGACTGTGCAAAACAGTATCTCATTTTGAGGCTTAAAAGTGACTGTGAAAGCACAGGGTAAAAAAGTGCTTTAAAAAGACTGTAAAAGCCACTGGCAGGTGGGAGGATAGGGGAGGAGCCAGGGGAAGAGGCAGAGTAGGGAGTGGGGTTTGGCTTTCAGTTCCAGTTCTCCTTGTGACGACTGGTTGAGGAAGCACAGGCAAACCACTTCACCGCTCTGGTGCTGTTTCTACCTCAAGACATGTGGCTGACGAACGTCAGGCCCACTTCCCTTGCTTGCTGTGGACATAATATTGCCTCTGTGGTGCTGTCACTGAGGATCTCAAACTATGCCACACTACTGGCTGTTGAGGGAGCCAGGCCCACTTTGTTGGGAGTAGACCATAAATGATGACACTATGCTTGTGTTTAATAATCTGACTAGCTCTTACCTCAAGAGGGAGAGAATATTGTTGGGTGATAAGCTTGAACCAAAGCAAATGGAGCAAATTACTGGGGGAAGGGATTGGCATGGACTGAGCACCTTCATTATAAGAACTCTCTAATTCTCTTATTTCAACTTTTCATTGAGGTAAGCATTATTTCCCCCATTGCATAGATGAGAACTCTCTGGCTCTGAAAGTTTAAGTAACTTATCTCAAGGCAGACACCTGGTAAATGAAAAATGAGGTTAGAACCCAAGGTGGAGGGACTCTACAGTGAGTGTTCTCACCGCCACAGAATTCTGTTAAATTCAGATGAATACTGGATAAGTGGAATTTTCTCAATTCCAAGCAACTCAGAATGCAATGCAGTATGTCACAGAATAGTCTGCTCAGTGCCCTTAGGTGCATTCAGTTGGATGTCTGGGCTCCATGGTCAAGTGTGCTGGAAGGGTTCACGCTGCAGCAGATCCTGGCAAGATACTGAATAATAAGCATGCTTTCTTTTCTTCCCAGTCACACAGACCACATTCTTCCCTTACAGTTAGGTGAAGCCTGTGACTGAATTCTGGTCAATGAGTGTTGGTTGAATTCCAGCTCTAGGCCTGGGCCATGAAATCTGGGGAGAGCTCCTCACCTTTCCTTTTTCTGCATAACTCACTGGGACACTTAGGGGCGTAAAGTATGGCGGAGTCTGAATGAGAAGAGCCTCGATTCTCTGCCCAGCCCTGAACCTGCATGTGCTGTGGGCAAGAAATGAAACCTTCCCATGTTAAATCACTATGATTTGGAGTTGATGATGGGTGTCAGCCTACCTTGCCTCGTGCAGATGACCTCTACTATCCCTTTACCTTGGGATAGTTGGGGATTCAATGAACTACGTATAAGTAGAGGGGCCCTAGGCAATGTAAGTAAATGGAAGGTGTCCTTGTCAAACACCTGACTGTGTGCTTTCAGATGATTCTGTAGCTTTGGGAAAACACTGTGAAGTGAGATAGGGAACACTTTCTTTCTTCTTTCCTGCCTCAGGCAGACCATTTGAACCTTCCACCAAACTTCAGTGAAAAATGTCTTGGAAACATCCACTCATTTATTAATTCACAAATTTATGTAACAAACATCTGTTGTGTGGAAAGTTCAGGAACTCTGTGCACTGGAGACTTGAAATATGAAGATGAATGATGTGGTCGTTACTCTCAAGGAGCTGGCAGCACCACAGGCCTTGAGGGGGCCCCGATGACATTCTGTTTAACTACTTTCCTCTCTTAACATGTGTCCCTGAGCAATCTCATTAGAACAAGACTTCATTTAAATTGCACCTCAGTGACTCCCAAGTCTCCACTTTTACCCTTGAGTTCTGTGCAGGTACAAAGGCAAAAAGATATAGGGATAGGAAAGAACTTACATCCAGATAGATGGTGGAAATAGCAAATGTTCATTCTCACCGTAGACACCCTTACATTTTCAAAATAAGACTAAAAAAGATGAAGACAGCATGATGCAGCAATAAGAGAATTAGGATTTTAAGAGCTTTGATAGGGAGGCTGTATACTTATCATGTATAAGAACAGTGCCTGTCACATGTCCAGAGTGAATGATATGAATGAATGCATGTATGTATTTGTATATCATGACATGTGTATATGACATACATAAATAGGTTACCTATACATAATTGCTCATATTACTTGTAATAATAAGAGTAATGAACATGTAATGAATGCTTTTATTTTTCCAGGTACTACTTCAAGCATATTTCTCTTAGGATCTGCCATAGTGAGGCATTTCCCTCTCTAGTCCAGGCCATATTCTGACTCTTATTTAAAAAATGTCGGTGCAGCAGAAATCTTACTATATCAAAGAGATAGAGAACAAAAGTGTTCTCCATATCTCTTATTTGCTAATAAACACACTCTGAGGCAATATTGAGATAGTATGTGTCCTGTTTCCAGCCTTCATCCCAAAGGTAAGATTCTTCAAAGTCCAAAACTCCAGTGTCATAGACCCTGCCATCCCTCCGTTGGTGATTAGGGGTAGATGACCAAAGGGTCTTCTATAGTTAAATCTCTGCAGGGTCCACAAATATCTACAAAGGGGGTGGGGTCTAGGAGATATTTTTGCTTCGTAGTTCTGCCTAAGGGCAGAAATAAGAGACTCTCGGTAACATCTTATCCTATCTTTATTCCCTCCCTTCCCATGTTTCTCCTGTTCTTACATAGAAACATAGAAAGTTAGCATTGAGCATGACTTCTAACAGACATGGACTTTTTTTTATGTTTAGAGGATATAGGAGTTGAAGAGTATAATAATAAGGAACACCCAGAAAGCTACCTAACAATATATAAGCTAGAATATTCCTGTTACCATTGAAGTTACCTGCATGGTCCTTTCCTTATGTATCTATCATTCTCTTACCTATTTTAAAATAATTTCATAAAACACAAATACACCTCTTAAACAGTTTATTTATTTGGTGCTGTTTAGTTTTAAATTTTTATAAAGAATATATACTCAGTGTACTCTAGTGATTTGTTTTTCTCTTCATTTAACATCTTAACATAAGATTCACTTTTCTCAAAGTGGATTAAAGACCTAAAGGTTAAGACCCAGAACTTTAAAACTCCTAGAAGAAAACAGGGAACAGCTTCTTGACATTGATCTTAGCAATGATTTCTTGGCTATGACACCAAAAGCACAGGCAACAAAAGCAAAAATAGGCAAGTAGGATTACATCAAACTAAAAAGCTTCTGCATAGCAAAGGAAATCATCAAAACCATGAAAAGGCAACCTAAGGAAAAGGAGAGAACATTTGCAAACACTTTATCTGATAAGAGCTTAATCTCTAAAATGTACAAGAAACTCTTGCAGCTCAATAACAATAACCAAAAAGCCAAAACAAGTAACTGGATAAAAATTGGGCAAAGGACTTGAATGGACATTTCTGCAAAGAAGACACACAAATGACCACCAGGTGAGTGAAAAGGCACCCAACATCCCCATCAGGGAAATGCAAATCGGAGTCGCAGTGACGAATCACCTCATACCAGTGAGGAGGCCTAGTACCAAAAGAACAAAAGATAACAAGTGTTGGCAAGGATGTACAGAAAAGGGCACCCTCCACATTGGTACAACCATTGTGGAAAACAATATGGAGTTTCTTCAAAAAATTAAAAATAGAAGTATCAGATGACCTAGCAATCCCACTTTTGGGTGTATATCTAAAATAATTGAAGTCAGCCTCTCAAAGAGATGTCTGCACCCCCTGTTCATTGTAGCATTATTCACAATAGTCAAGATTTGGAAACAACCTAAATGTCCATCAGCAAATGAATGGAGAAAGAGAATGCACTACATACATACAATGGAAAATTATTCTGTCTTAAAAAGATGGAAATCCTACCATTTGTGACAATCTGGACGAACCTGGTGGACATTATGTTAAGTGAAGCAAGCCAGTCTCAGAAGGAGAAATATTGCCTGATTCCACTTACATGAGCTATTTTAACTAGTCAAATTTGTAGAAGCAGAAAATGGAATGGCAGTTGCTAGGGGCTGCATGAAGGGAGAAATGGAGAACTGTTGTTCAAGGTATAAAGCTACACTTATGCAAGATGAGTGAGTTGTAGGATTTGCTATATCACATGGTCCTGATAGTTAACAACATGGTATTGTGCACTTGGAATGTTGTTAGAACTAAGGTAAATTTCATAATCAACATTCTTGCCACACATACACAAACCTTTGGAGGTAAGAAATATGTCATATGCATTCATTTCAGCGCTGTTAATAGTCTATCTGGTGAAAAAAACATGATTTCTTCACCTGTTAATGGATTTTGGGGTTATTTCCAGGTTTTTTACTGGTGAATATTTGGATTGTTTCCAGGGTTTTGCTATTATGAACAATGCTTCCATGAACATATTTGTATGTGCCTTCTGGTGCATATATGCAAGAATTCCTCTGGGGTCTCTGAGTAGTCACCCCAGGGTATTTAGAAGAATTTCTAGTCTGTATAGTGTATTTATGCCCAATTTAATAAAATATGCCAAAGACCTTCTAGAAGCTCATTCATCTCATTTTCTTTGGGAACACAAGAAGACTACATTTCCCAGCCTCATTTACAGATAGATTGGGATAATCTGACAGTGTTTAGGCTAGTTGTAATGTGGGTGGAAGTAATTTAACCCATTGCATGTCTAGCCATATATCACCCCATTCGATCTTTCAAACTGGAAGCACAATTCCCTGATATGGCAGAATGTTGGATGGATAGAGCTTAAATCCCTGGGTCATCACTTGGAGAAGAGCTGTAGAGACCTTTCATACTGTTATATACCTTTACTGTGTTAAGCCACTGAGATTTAGGGCTAAGTTGTTACAGTCCTCAGCCTAGCCTATCTAATACATATGATAATGCCAAATTGTTTTTTTCTAAATTTTTTCTCTCACCGGCTATTTATAAGAATTTTGCTGAATTGTAACCTCAGTAATACTTGATATTGTAAGCCTTAATTTTTTCTCAAATGGGTGTAAAATGTCATCTCAATCTTGTCTTGATTTGCACTTGCTAGAGTGCTAATGAAATACATTCATGGTCCCCATAGTATTTCTTCTTGTGTGAAATACCTGTTTTTGCCTCTTGACTTTTCTTTGTTATATGGAGTTTCTTACTGATTTGTTGTAATTCTCTCTAAACTACTGATAGTAATCGTCAGTGATAATATACACGTTAAAGAATCAGAGAAGGAAGTTGTCTGAAGAATAGAATCACCGGTGTGGGTAAATGATTGCCCCTCATTTAATTTTCAAACACTCTTCCTCAGTCCAATATGCTGCCTTCAGAGCTATTTGGCATTTCTCATTTCTGAGCCTCTCCAAAGTTCTGTAGATCAAAATCACTTAATTCTTATCGGTATCCCAAACTACAGAGACTCAGAGTTCCTCCTTCTATATAGTCTGCTATTTATTTGTAACCCACAATTTGATTTATCCCTTTAAAATTGTGTTCGCCTTTTTTACATGTTCTATTCCTTTCCCGTTTTCTTTGGGTGGCTTTATATTTTTGAATTTCTTCATTCATTGGTCATTAGTCATTTAGTAGGGGCTTCACACGAGGAAGTTAAACAAAAGTACTTGTTCACTTGCATTTTTTTATCAGAAGTTCCCTTTACTTTTTTTAAATTAAACAAAATTTTTTTAAACTTTATTTTTTTTAGGATAACTTTAGATTCACAGCAAAATGGAGAGACATGTACGAAGATTTCCCATGTAGCCTCTGCCTCCACACATGCACAGCCTCCCCCAATATCAACATCCCCCACCAGAGTGTGCATTTGTTCCGTTTGCTGAGCTTATATCAACAGATCATAATTATACAAAGTCATGTTTGCTTTTGGGTTCACTCTTGATGTATATTCTATGGGTTTGGACAAATGGATAATGGCATGTATCCATTACTGTAGTATCATAAAGTATTTTACTGCCCTAAAAATCCTTTGTGTTTTGCCTATTTATCCCCCAACCCACACCCCTGGCAATTACTTCCTCTTTTATTATCTCCCTAGATTTGCCTTTTCCAGAATATCATATAGTTGAGATCATACAGAATGTAGTTTTTTCAGATTGGTGTTATATATATTTTATCTGAAAGAAAAAACTAAGTTTTTTTTTGATATTTAAAATATGAATTGACACTATCTTTACTTCTATTTTTGTCTGTTTCATAAAATTTATAGCATTAGCAATTTATGTACCTATATAGCTTAGTATATGCATGTGTATACATTAATGTATCATTTAGATGGAAGTATTTATTTTTATATACAAACAAGAATGCATTGAGGTGCATTCTCAGAAGTTCTCACTGATAGGAAGCAGGAACAGAGATATTTGGAGACCACTGCACTTTTTCTAAGAGTTTTCCTGTTGCTTAGTTCTTGCCCCTAGGCCTCCTCCAGGGTAGCAGTTTCTGGGCCACATTTACATCTACTGTTTTGGATTAAATCAAAGACAAAGATATTAGCCTCATATATACACTGATGACTTATCTCATTTATTCTGAATGAATGAAAACTGTATCACTGTTTACCAGCATTCAATACTTAAAGCTGACCAACCCATAATATCCCTCTGGCAGTTCAGAGGCAGAAATAATGTCCAGAAGACCAATGCTTAGTTAAAAAAACCTGCAATGAGGGGGCATCATTGAGGTAGGATGATGGCATGAACGAAGAGGCCCTCCTCTGAGGAAGGTTTCAGGTGGGTAGATCCAGGGAGCCCCAGAGAGAGTGAGAGTGAGGCTTTCTGAAGGAAAAACACGTGAGGCATGGAAACACGAGGGACCAGACTGAGTAGGCGGAGTGGGCGGTGGGGCATGGTCAGCCAGCTTCGGGGGTGAGGAGGCTAGACTTGCATCAACCCTGCATGGATCTCCTGGGTTAAGATCTCTCCCAAAGGCCAGGCTAAGCCCTTAAAAACGTTTAGCAGGGAAGGCACATGGCTTACATGGTAACTTACTTACCTGTTTTTTTTAATTCATCTATTCTACAAACACATATTGACTATTTACTACATTTCATAATTCACACAGCACTTTCACTGATATTTCTCATTTTTTCCTCCCAACAATCTCGAGAGCTAGCTAGGTGCTACAACTTCCATCTGACAAGCAAACCAATGGAAGCTCAGAAACATTTCAGACTTGACCAATATCTTACAGTTCATTACAAAGATCTTCCTAATATTCAGGTCTCTTGGCTGAAATCTAATACACCAGGGTGTCCTTCTATTTGTATACTTTTTTTTAAATTGAGGGTGCTTGCTGCATAGAACTGTTAGTGAATGAGCAGAATTAAAGCAGAAATAAGAATCTGACCTTCAGAAAGTAAATGAGGAGAAAGAAAAGCTACAAATGTGTAGCTTTCACAGAACACAGCCAAATACATTTAGGAAGGAGAAATTACTGAGCCAATCTTGATAGACCCTCAAGTGCATCTATGTTGCAATGTCGATGGTCATCACGGGGGCAGCTTTTAGCTTCTGGCATGCAGGGTCTAAAAGGCTAATGGGGTGAAGCTGTTCTGTCCTTTGGCTCTCTCATACATGGCCTACATTACACGAGTCCCTAATTAACCTACTGAATGGCTACTTTACAGAGAGTGTTACCAATAAGGGTTATAAAAACAAATACATCTCCCCTTAGACAGGTGTCTGAATATCCACACAGTGTGACGCTAACCCACTAACCCAAGGGAGGAGGTCGGGGAGTGAGTTATCATTTATTGGGTGTTACTAAACGTCACGTGTTCTGCATACATTGCCCTGTATGATATCTTGAAAAGTAGGCATTAAGGACCATTTGTTCCAGAGAATAAATCAGAAGCTTAGACATCTACGCAGTATCTGCCAGCTGGTGAACAGCAACTCAAGACTGAGGCTAAGTCCACATCTGTCTGCCTCCTGAGTCCACGCTCAATCCCTTATATCACAGCACTGGAGAAATTCAGGTCTTCCTGAACAGCCCAAAATAACCAACAGGTTCTTAGGAATGTGGGGAGTTGCTGTTAGAGAGGCCAGATAAAAAAGATGGGACTACTTGAGTGTGGAAACATGAAAGTTCGTGGTTGGTAAGGTTTTGTCTACAAAATAAGGGGAGTGAAAAAGATAGACAAAGTGAAAAACATAACTTGGAATCATACCAGATTCAAAGGGTTTCACCCATTTGTTCATAAAGCACCGACTATGGGCCAGGATCTTTCAGGTAGTGGGGACAAACCAGAAAGCAGAGCAAACGCAGTTCCCGCTCTCACAGGGCTTTCGCTCTACAGTGGAAGGCGAGGGGCATGGGTAGCTAGTTAACATGCCAACGAATGAATAAGGTAACTTCAGGAAACAGAAAATGTTATAATGTAAGCAGGGGACTATGATAGAGACTAACTGGGGAACTGGCTGAGCTGGCTACTTCTGAGTGGGTTGGCCGGGGTGCTTCTATGGGCATTTGAATTTGATAGGTGAGACTGGAATAAAAAGAAGGAATAAGTCATGCCAAGATCTTAAGGGAGCGTCTCTTCCGCTCTCAGGAAGCCGGCCCTTCTCCCCACATGGTGTGCAGGCCCAATCCTGCGTCTCTGGCTGGAAAGGCCAGCAGCAACCAGGGTCTAGGCCTTTCCTTTCAGGAAGCGTATGCACTCTCTCAGGAGCCGGTGTTTGCTGTCTAAGATAGCTGGGTGTGCACTCAGACCTTGCTGTGTAATGCACTGCTAAGATAAGAAATCGGTTTTGGCTTTAGGGAAATTAGATCACATAAGCAGCCTGGTTTATTAGTGTTTTGCATGGGCGTTTGAGAATAAAATGTACTTTGCTTTGCCAGGTGGGTGCTGTGGCATGAATCTTCCTTGGGAGCCTTGCAGGGTATGGCCATCTGTTTGAGGAAGAGCACCAGATTCCTGAGTACTCTGGACAATGTCTCATTTAACAGCACTCCTGTTTACTTCAACTTGGAACTACAGCTTAAAGTCAGATACACATAGGCTCAGCTCCAGGTTCTGGCCCCTTCTAAGCCTGTCTCTCCATTCCCGCCCTGCCTTTTCTAGTTCTGTGGCTTTGGGTGAGTTGCTGTGTTGCCCAGGTCTTCCACCTTCTTATCTACATGAGCATCAAAATACCTAATCAGTTGATATCTTTGTTGCTAAGAGTCTACAGCTCAGATAATGTATAGGAAAATGCTCTATAAACCCCAATGTCCTATACTCCTGTGTAGAAGAGTAAGACTTTATATTATGTGTTAGCTTTAGAAACAATTAGATGTATTATTACTTAAATCAGACCTTTTTTTTGAACTGCTGAAAAAAGAATACAGATTATAAGAGTCAATTCAAAAAGTTAGGTTTGTACTGAGGTGCTTTTTTTTTTAACAGTGTGTGTTAACCACCAGTGGAAAGCAGAATAAAAAGAGTTTAGATTCAATTATATCTGAAGTAATTAATAAGGGGAGTGACTTATAAAAATGATATCTTCTCTGTTACACTTTATCACTTTATGTAACTACCTAAAATGTGTTTCACAAGCTTTAGCACCTGTACAAGCACTGAGGCTTACATTTCAGATGGGTAAAGACAGCTCTGTAATAAAACAACTTGACAGTAAGGGAGACTTTATCGCATTTACACTGAATGGGAGGAAACAGGCCACAGAAAATCTCTGTGAATAGTAGAAGAGTCCTATCATTGTTCTTCTTTCCAAGAACTTTGCAACCCCTCCTTACTTAAGAAATAATTTATTTCTTTAGGTCTTGGGGTGAAAGAATTGGGTGTATATTCTATCTTTGTCATTGTGAATGCATCTACAAACTAGAATCTGAGTAAGCCTGTAATTTATCTCTAAGTCACTTGCCTTGTGCATTATCTTTAACTGAAGTTCTCCTGTTCTTTTTTTTTTAATAATTTATTTTGGTATCATTAATATACAATTACATGTGCAATATTATGGTTATTAAACTACCCCTTCATCAGCTACCCCCCACCAACACCATTACAGTCACTGTCCATCAGCGTAGTGAGGTGCTATAGAGTCACTACTTGTCTTCTCTGAGTTGTACAGCCCTCCCTGTGCCCCCCAACATTACATCTGCTAATCGTAATGCCCCTTTTTCCCCCTTATCCCTCCCTTCCCACCCATCTTCCCCAGTCCTTTTCCTTTGGTAACTATTAGTCCGTTCTTGGGTTCTGTGAGTCTGCTGCTGTTTTGTTCCTTCAGTTTTTTTCTTTGTTCTTATACTCCACATATGAGTGAAAGCATTTGATACTTGTCTTTTTCGGCTTGGCTTATTTCACTGAGCATAATACCCTCTAGCTCCATCCATGTTGTTGCAAATGGTAGGATTTGTTTTCTTCTTATGGCTGAATAATATTCCATTGTGTATATGTACCATATCTTCTTTATCCATTCATCTACTGATGGACACTTAGGTTGCTTCCATTTCTTGGCTATTGTAAATAGTGCTGCGATAAACATAGGGGTGCATCTGTCTTTTTCAAACTGGGCTGCTGCGTTCTTAGGGTAAATTCCTAGGAGTGGAATTCCTGGGTCAAATGGTATTTCTATTTTGAGTTTTTTGAGGAACCTCCATACTGCTTTCCACAATGGTTGAACTAATTTGCAGTCCCACCAGCAGTGTAGGAGGGTTCCCTTTTCTCCACATCCTCGCCAACATTTGTTGTTTGTGTTTTGGATGTTGGCCATCCTCACTGGTGTGAGGTGATATCTCATTGTGGTTTTAATCTGCATTTCTCTGATGATTAGCGATGTGGAGCATCTTTTCATGTGCCTGTTGGCCATCTGAATTTCTTCTTTGGTGAAGTGTCTATTCATGTCCTCTGCCCATTTCTTAATTGGATTATTTGCTTTTTGTTTGTTGAGGTGCGTGAGTTCTTTATATATTTTGGATGTCAACCCTTATCGGATATGTCATTTATGAATATATTCTCCCATACTGTAGGATGTCTTTTTGTTCTACTGATGGTGTCCTTTGCTGTACAGAAGCTTTTCAGCTTGATATAGTCCCACTTGTTCATTTTTGCTTTTGTTTCCCTTGCCCGGGGAGATATGTTCATGAAGAAGTTGCTCATGTTTATGTCCAAGAGATTTTTGCCTATGTTTTTTTCTAAGAGTTTTATGGTTTCATGACTTACATTCAGGTCTTTGATCCACCTTGAGTTTACCTTTGTGTATGGGGCTAGACAGTAGTCCAGTTTCATTCTCTTACATGTAGCTGTCCAGTTTCTCCAACACCAGCTGCTGAAGAGGCTGTCATCTCTCCATTGTATATCCAAGGCTCCTTTATCAAATATTAATTGACTGTATATGTTTGGGTTAATGTTTGGATTTTCTATTCTGTTCCACTGGTCTGTGGGTCTGTTTTTATGCCAATACCAAATTGTCTAGATTACTATGGCTATGTAGTAGAACTTGAAGTCAGGGAGCGTAATTCCCTCTGTTTTATTCCTCCTTCTCAGGATTGCTTTGGCTATTCGGGGTCTTTTGTGGTTCCATATGAATTTTAGAATTATTTGTTCCAGTTCATTGAAGAAAGCTGTTGGTAGTTTGATAGGGATTGCATTGAATCTGTAGATTGCTTTAGGTAGTATAGCCATTTTGACAATATTTATTCTTCCTAGCCAAGAGCATGGGATGCATTTCCATTTGTTAGTGTCCTCTTTAATTTCTCTTAGGAGTGTCTTGTACTTTTCAGAGTATAGGTCTTTCACTTCCTTCGTTAGGTTTATTCCTAGGTATTTTATTCTTTTTGATGCAATTGTGAATGGGATTGTTTTTCTGATTTCGCTTTCTGTTACTTCCTTATTAGTGTATAGGAAAGCAACAAATTTCTGTGTGTTAATTTTGTATCCTGCAACTTTGCTGAATTCAGATATTAGTTCTAGTAGTTTTGGAGTGGAGTCTTTAGGGTTTTTTATGTACAGTATCATGTCATCTGCAAATAGTGACAATTTGACTTCTTCTTTACCAATCTGGATGCCTTGTATTTCTTTGTTTTGTCTGATTGCCGTGGCTAGGACCTCCAGTACTATGTTGTAACAGTGGAGAGAGTGGGCATCCCTGTCTTGTTCCCAATCTTAGATGAAAAGATTTCAGCTTCTCGCTGTTAAGTATGATGTTAGCTGTGGGTTTGTCGTATGTGGCCTTTATGATGTTGAGGTAGTTGCTGTCTATACCCATTTTGTTGAGAGTTTTAATCAGGAATGGATGCTGAATTTTGTCAAATGCTTTTTCGGCATCTATGGAGATAATCGTGTGGTTTTTGTTCTTTTTGTTGATGTGGTGGATGATGTTGATGGATTTTCGAATGTTGTAGCATCCTTGCATCCCTGGGATGAATCCCACTTGATCATGGTGTATGATCCTCTTGATGTATTTTTGAATTCGGTTTGCTAATATTTTGTTGAGTATTTTTGCATCCATGTTCATCAGGGATATTGGTCTGTAATTTTCTTTTTTGGTGAGGTCTTTGCCGGTTTTGGTATTAGAGTGATGCTGGCTTCATAGAATGAGTTTGGAAGTATTCCCTCCTCTTCTATTTTTTGGAAAACTTTAAGGAGAATGGGTGTTATTTCTTCTCTACATGACTGGTAGAATTCAGAGGTGAATCCATCTGGTCCGGGGGGTTTGTTCTTGGGTAGTTTTTTGATTACCGCTTCAATTTCATTGCTGGTGATTGGTCTGTTTAGTTTTTCTGTTTCTTGCTTGGTCAGTCTTGGAAGGTTGTATTTTTCTAAGAAGTTGTCCATTTCTTCTATGTTTTCCAGCTTGTTAGCATATAGATTCTCATAATATTCTCTTATAAATCTTTGTATTTCTGTGGGGTCCATCATTATTTTTCCTTTCTCATTTCTGATTGTGTTTATGTGTGTAGATTCTCTTTTTCTCTTAATGAGTCTGGCTAGGGGTTTATCTATTTTGTTTATTTTTTCAAAGAACCAGCTCTTGGTTTCATTGATTTTTTTCTATTGTTTTATTCTTCTCAATTTTATTTATTTCTTCTCTGATCTTTATTATGTCCCTCCTTCTGGTGACTTTGGGCCTCATTTGTTCTTCTTTTTCCAATTTCAGTAATTGTGTCTATAGACTATTCATTTGGAAATGTTCTTCCTTCTTTAAATAGGCCTGGATTGCAATCTACTTTCCTCTTAGAACTGCCTTTGCTGCGTCCCAGAGAAGTTGTGGCTTTGTGTTGTTGTTGTCATTTGTCTCCATATATTCTTTGGCTTCTGTTTTGATTTGGTCATTAACCCATTGATTAATTAGGAGAATGTTGTTAAGTCTCCATGTATTTGTGAGCCTTTTCATTTCTTTCTAAAATTTATTTCTAGTTTTATACCTTTGTGATCTGAGAAGTTGGTTGTTAGGATTTCAATATTTTTGAAATTACTGAGGTTCTTTTTGTGGCCTAGTATGTGGTCTATTCTGGAAAATGTTCCATGTGCACTTGAGAAGAATGTGTATCCTGTTGCTTTTGGGTGTAGAGTTCTGTAGATGTCTGTTAGGTCCATCTGTTCTAGTGTGTTGTTCAGTGCCTCTGTGTCTTTACTTATTTTCTGTCTGGTTGATCTTTCCTTTGGAGTGAGTGGTGTGTTGAAGTCTCCTAAAATGAATGCATTGCTGTCTATTTCCTCCTTTAATTCTGTTAGTATTTGTCTCACATATGCTGGTGCTCCTGTGTTGGGTGCATATATATTTATAATGGTTATATCTTCTTGTTGGACTGACCCCTTTATCATTATGTAATGTCCTTCTTTATCTCTTGCTACTTTCTTCGTTTTGAAGTCTATTTTGTCTGATACAAGTACTGCCACACCTGCTTTTATCTCCTTGTTGTTTGCATGAAATATCTTTTTCCATCCCTTCACTTTTAGTCTGTGTATATCTTTGGGTTTGAGGTGAGTCTCTTGTAAGCAGCATATAGATGGGTCTTGCTTTTTTATCCATTCCGTTACTCTGTGTCTTTTGATTGGTTTATTCAGTCCATTTACATTTAGGGTGATTATCGATAGATATGTACTTATTGCCATTGCTGGCTTTAGATTTGTGGTTACCAAAGGTTCAAAGGTTGCTTCTTTACTATCTAACCAACCATCTAACTTAACTTTCTTGTTGTTTTAAACAGTCTCATGTTTCTTTATTTCTCTCCCTTCTTATTCTTCCTCCTCCATTCTTTCTATCCTAGGTGTTTTATTCTTTGTCTTTAGTTAGTATTTGGGTGGTCTGCTTTCTTTGCTATGATTTTATTTTCTCTGGTGACATCTTTTTAGCCTTAGGAGTGCTTCCCTCTAGATCATTCGGTTTAAGATGTCCTGTAGAGGTGGTTTATGAGAGGCAAAGTCTCTCAACTTTTGCTTGTCTGGAAATTGTTTAATCCCTCTGTCATATTTAAATGATAATCATGCTGGATACAATATTCTTGGTTCGAGGCCCTTCTGTTTCATTATGTTAAATATATCATGCTCTTCTGGACTGTAAGGTTTCTGTTGAGAAGTCTGATGATAGTCTGGTGGGTTTTCCTTTGTAGGTGATCTTTTTCCTCTCTCTAGCTGCCTTTAATACTCTGTCTTTATCTTTGATCTTTGCCATTTTAATTATTATGTGTCTTGGTGTTGTCTTCCTTGGGTCCCTTGTGTTGGGAGATCTGTGGGCTTCCGTGGACTGCGAGACTATTTCCTTCCCCAGCATGGGGAAGTTCTCAGCAATTATTTCTTCAAAGACACTTTCTATCCCTTTTTCTCTCTCCTGTTCCTCTGGTACTCCTATAATGCAAATATTGTTCCATTTGGATTGGTCACCCAGTTCTCTTAATATTCTTGTATTCCTAGAGATCCTTTTATCTCTCTCTGCCTCAGCTCCTCTGTATTCCTGTTCTCTGATTTCTATTCCATTAACAGTCTCTTGCATCTCGTCCAGTCTGCTGCTAAGCCCGTCGCTTACTTGTCTCATTTCTGCATTGTCTTTCCTCACTTCCCTCACTTCCTCCCTCAGCTCTTGCATATTTCTCTGTAGATCCATCAGTATGGTTATGACTTTTGTTCTGAATTCTTTTTCAGGAAGGTTATGCATTTCCATCCCTTCAGTTTCCCTCTCTGGTGTTGTCTGGGTGTGGGTAAGTTTTCTTTGTGCCATATTCCTCTCTCTTTTCATGGCAATAGAAGTGGTCACTGGTAGGTGCCATGTATGTCAGCTGGGCCCTTTAAGACTTTTAAAAAGAAAAAAAAAGAAAAGAGAAAATAGAGAAAGAATGAAAAGAAAAGAAAAGAAAAAAACAAACGCCCACCAGTAGTAGATTCTGTGGGGATGCTGTAGGTGGCGCTGTTGCTCCACTATTCCGCAGCCGTGGCCGCGCCACTCCGCAGGGCTCTTTGTAGCTCTGGCCGGGGCAGGAACCAATGGGAGGCTGTTGATCTCTGTGGGAAGTCTGACTGCGGCTACTTTTTCCCAGTTGCCAGCCAAGGGGTCGAAATTCCCCAGGACTCCCAGCCTGCTGGACTGAGTGTGCTGGGACGATCCTGGGCCCTTGTCTCTTTAAGACTGCTAAAAAAAGGGCATGCTTTTCTTTTGTCACAGGGAGCCGGCTGCGAGGACCCGGGTGCATTCCCAAGCTCAGATCCTGCACCCTCTGTCTCTCCAATCTCTGATACACTGCGCGATGTGTGTCAGTGCTCCTGGCGCAGATCACCAGGGTTGGTTATTTTGCGGGGTGTACTTCCACTCCCTCCCCGCTCTCAATCCTCTCCTCCCGCCTGTGCGCTGGGGCGGGGGAGTGCTTGGGTCCCACCGGGTCGCGGTTCCGTATCTTACCTGCTTCGCTAGGTACCGAGTCCTCTCAGGTGTAGATGCAGGCTGGGTGCTGTCCTGTATCTTCTGGTCTCTCTTTTAGGAATAGTTGTATTTGTTGTATTTTCATAAATACATATGGTTTTGGGAGGAGATTTCTGACGCCCTGCTCACGCCGCCATCTTCCTGGAAGTTCCCCTGTTCTTAAAGGGAGAATCCTATGTCTGATTTTGTATTTTCTCTTCCCAGGGAATGGTAGTTAGCATCACCATCCTAGCCATCATTATCAATAATATCACCATCTATATCCATTATCTACTGCTGCATAACAAATGACCTCAAAATTTAGTAGCTTACACAATAGTAATATTAACTGTATCTTACAATTTCTGTGAGTCAGTAATTTGGAAGCAAGTAGCTGCAGAGTTCTGGCTTTGGGTCTCTCAGGAGGTTGCAGTAAGGTGGGTTGGGGCTTCCTGCAGCGGCTCATTCACACGGCTGGCCCAGTGGGATTGGCTGTTGGTAGGAGGCCTCAGTTCCTCAACATATGATCTCTGTTTAGAGCTGTCTGACTGTCCTCAGGACATGGGGGCTGCTTCCTCACAGTGAGCAACCCCAGAGAGCAAGGGGGAGGCTGCAGTGTCTTTCATGTCCCAGCCGTGGCAGTCACCCAGGACCATTTCAAGAACACCCTTATGGTTGGGTGGGTCATCCCTATTTAATGTGGGAAAGTCTATCCAAGGGCTGGAAAGCCAGGAAGCAGGGATTATTTAGGATCATTCTGGAGGCTGTCAATCACATCATCATCATAATAACTATTTTTGAATCAAGGAATGACTTAAGAAACAAGAAATACACCGACATTTAAGAAAAGTGCTCTTCTAGATAGATTTCTTAGAGGGGAAGGTTAAGTTTGTAGATGTGCTTTTTTCACTCCTGACATGTCATTCTTTAGTTTTTAGTTGGAAGGAAGAAGCAATAATTTCTATTTAAACTTAATGTCAGTTAACACAGTAATTACAAGACAGTAGCTACTCTTTCATGATAATTGATGATAACTGCTTCCTTCTTTAATTGGTATATAAACAAGACTGTGCAATAGGAATCCAGCCATTCCTTCAAAAGGAAAATGAAAATCAAAGAAGAAAATTTGTCAAAGTCATTGGAAAGCTGATAAGCTAACAGATCTGGCCTGCATATCTGCAAGTCATCAAAGGAGCTGCTTGGTACTTTCTCCGAGTTGGCAAGGAGCACAGGGGAAGTGAGCACCAGGCTGGCTGGCAGCAACTCCAGGAGGCTGCTGCGATGTGTGCCAATGCCCAGCTGTCCACGGCAGCTATCCAATGTGCTGAAGTGTGTAAAGGTTGCCAATGCAAGAGACCAAAGCAGTAAGAGATGAGATGATGTCCCTGTGTTGCCACCTGTGCCTTCTGGAAAGATGGGTTCAAAGCAAGAGGGGGTGGGGATGAAGGCCAGGGTTGCATTTGAGGTGAAACAGTCTGGGCATCTGTGTATCATTGCATCTGAAAGCTAAGGGGAAGCTTAAGGCACTTAATGTGTTTCCTTACTTGTACAATGTTGGCCTACATTTGTTAGAGAGGGACAAGGGCCAACATATGAGGCAGGTAAGGCTCCTAGAAACTCAGCTGCCTCCCTGTAGGACAGCAGGTAAACAGCAGATGGAAATTAATTAATATCAGTATGTCTAAATATAGAGGACATAAAAAAGAGAAGAAAGTTTATTTAAGATGAGGAACTTTGAAAAGCTGAGGAGACAACATTTTGAGGGCAATAGGCATATTTATTAGGGGTATTTATCATACCTCTATCCATGGAGACATGGGCTTTGGGAACATCAAGGGTAGTTTTTGTTTAGAATTCATTGCAGATGATTCCTCTGTGGGAACAAACATGGGAGCTAGAGGGAAAAAATACCCAAGGACGTTGGTATCTCAGATCTAGGGAATTCTGATCAGGTAGCAGAGTCAGCGACCACTGGGACATAGGGCTGCTCACAGGAGACAGTGGAGGGGATTTTAGAACAATAAGTTGGAATGCTCATTTGATTCTGAACTACGGGTACCAGACACTGAAGGCTCAGAGGAGGGAAAAAATGAGATTTTTGAAGATGCAGGATGGGAAGAAAAGGTACCTCAACTACAATCTGATGACCAGGGATGCAGCCATTATAAAATCAGAGACTTTGCTGAATAGGTACCAGTCTCTCAAATGTTACTCCCTAGAAGGTGAAAAAGTAGATCCCTTCCTAATTTGGCAAATGGTGCCAGGACATTGTTCTCCAAGCACCCTCTCTGGGAGGTCGCTCCCAATTGTGTTTGGTTTCACAGGTCATGAACCCTAAACAACCATCACTTGGTTAACAACCAGTAACTTGGCCAGTATAAATCTAAAAAGGATCCCCTCTCTTCCCCACTCACCTTCTCTCAGTCCCATCTTTGGTGGCTATGACTCTTAGGTCTGGAAATATCATTTTGCTTGGTAAAGCTTCCCTAGACCAGGGGATATACTAGTTCTCGAATCTAATGGTTGTGGATGGAGGCTGTGGTCATCGGAAGCCTCAGATTAATAGTCTGGACTCTTGATTCATGAAGCTGAAAATAGGTTTTTTGGCTTTGGTCTTGAATGAGCAGATCCATGAATAAACAGCCCGAACTGAACTCATAAAGGAGACTCAATTGTACCTATACCTCTGAATGAATACCTAGGCTGAGACTGAGTATAGTAAACAGCAGTAAGGGGTGCTCAGTATAGACTTTCATTGCTTCTACTTTCTCTTGATTAAATGAATGTTAGTTGCTGTAACAAGCAAACCCTAGACTTTTTCGCATGGTAATGGTGGTGATGTAGAATGCTCCACATAGTCACGGGGAGCCCAGGTTGCTGGAGACTGGAACATGGATGGATGGCCTTTGGGGGCATCCTTAGTATTGATCCCAGGAGGCAGAGGGGAGAAATGAGAGAGACAATGGAAGATAGTGGGGCACATATCACTTCCGTCTCTCTTTCAATGGCCAGAGCTCAGTAATTTGGCCACACTTAGATGACAGGAAGCCTGGGCAAGGTAGTTGGAAGCTACTTCAAAATAACACCTACATATTATAAAAGGGGAGTTTGACTCTCTAATGGGCAACTTTGCCTAGTCTACAGACTTTAAGCTAACAAAGGCAAGATAATTTGATGTTGGCCTTTAACTCCTTTAGATCTTAAATTCTTCAGGTTTATATTGTGAAAGGATTTTATCTTGGGAGTTTAATTTTTTCCTGCAAATATGATAATGGAGATGGTTTTTATTCAACTTTAGGATACTTCTCTGTTATTTGTTTCAAGCGATCAGAGTATCTTCCTGCCATTCTTAAATCTTATCACAGAATCTCCAATGAGCTACATTAGACAATTTGGCTTGAACATAATTGAAAGTGAGAAAGTGAATTAAGAGTATATTTTCAGTTTACATACAAAATTTTTTGGAGTTCAGGTAACCAATTGATTGTATTGTTACAGAACCTTTTGGGGGCAAAAATCTAAATCACCCATCTGTACTTCTAGAGAAACATCAGGTGAGCAGTGGCTGGTGCTGGAGATGAGGTCCTCCTCTGAAGGACATAGTTTCACTCCTGGTAGTGTTAGATTAAAAATCAAACCCAAATGGATTAAGAGAGCCCAGCCTCAGGGTGCGCTAGCAAGGATCATCTGTTTTTCTCTCCTTCCTTTTATTTTTGGAATAAATACTTGTATTAGGCAGTACTACTTATCCCACTGGCCCCTTACTCACTGGACTCTGGGGTTGAGAGGTCCTGGCCATTCCTCTCCTCAATTTGGGGTACACCTACAAAGGAAAGCCTTCCAATGTGGGCCCCTTGGTGAAGTGCATTAGGCAGTATGGGCCTGCATTTTGGAGGGAGGGCAGGTTCAGTTCAGAGGAGTGTCATGAAGCTTATCAGTTGCATAGCTAAGCCATGTCCTTTTTCCTAATTTTCATGGGTAATAAAGCTGGCATTGTGATTTCCTTTGTCTGACTCCATATGACCACATGTTCATTGATTTGAACTTGGGGGATGTTATTTTTTGACCCCATGACTATAGACAATGTTGGAATCCTGGCTCTCCTGGATCTTTGTAATACTGAGAAATTCATATGGTCTCTCTGAGCTTTGGTCTCCTGCTCATAAAGAAGTGGTAATAATTACCTCTTTACAGTAGTGTTTTGAGAATTAGATTATGATAATGGTTGTAAAATGCTTTGTACAACACCGGCACACAGTAAGGACTCAACAAATGATATCTTTTATTATTATGACACATTTTTTCAGGGTGAGCTTATATCATGTGTATGTTGCATATATATATATGCAGGGAAATAATTAGGTTTTGCCTTTTAGTTATTCATGGCAACATATAATGATCAGTGCCTGTGTTATATGCAAGTTCCAGAAATTAAAAATTCAGTGAGGGCCGTGACAGCAAGCTCAGAAAGGTGGAAGAGCTGGGAAAGGGTTTCCAATATTTAAGATGCATTTAAGCCGGGCAGTCTTTCAACTACACTCCACTAGTCCCAATACAAGCAGTACACTCATACAGATGGTCCCCTCACACCTACTTTTTCATGTTTTGCTCCATCATCTTTCAGTGCTTTTCATTTATAGCTTTGTCTGCCTTAGTCAGCTGTGATCTCGATGAGGACTGAATCAATCGTGGAGTCTTTGAACCCTGGATGCTCGCCTACAACACTTGGGACATGGTAGGCTCTCAGTCAGTGTCAAACTGAGACATCCTTCATCCTCTCATAACACTTACATCCATCAGAAGTCCTCTGACTTCGCTTCTCTGCCAAAGCCTATCTGAGGAATAGGATAAACCTCCATCTGTACCTGGTGATGGTTATGGTAACGGACACTTTGCTAAGGGAACATATGAAAATCTGTGGCTGGGGTCTATGGGACAAAGACTGGGAGGTAGTTTGAATCAGAGCTTCTTGGATGGAGCTGAGAATGCCCAGCTGAGAATTGCAGCGTCTAATTTGTGCAAGTCTGGGTCCCTCAAACCTAGCACAGGTTTGCAACGTGTATTTATTGAATGAATAAGTACTTTGCAAATGCTGAAGAATAATGAAGACATGGTTGGGGTCTGGGTGGTGAAGATAAGGTGAATGAAAGTCATGTAGTGATCTGGACACAGGAGGGCCATTACATAAGCTATCTTGAAGCATTTAGTTTTCCATATTAAGGGCTGTAGATTTTTGGTAGGCTTACTCTGTCAAGTTGAGGAACTTCCTTTCTATATTTATTTTTTGAGAGTTTTTTTTTTAACATGATGGGTATTGAACTGTGTCAAATTTGTTGGGTTCAGCTTACTAACATTTTGTTAAGGATTTTTGTATCTAGATAGGGATATTGGCTCGCAGTTTTCTATTCTAATGATGTCTTTGTGGGCTTTTGGTGTGAATGTAATATGGTTTCATCGAATGAGTTGGGATATGTTCCCTTCTTTTCTATTCTTCCAGAATGTTTTGGGTAGAATTGGCATTAATTCTTGAAACATTTGGTAAAATTTTTTAGTGAAACCATCTGGGCCTGGAAATTTCTTTTCAGTAGTTTTAAACTTTGAATTCAATATACTTAGTAGTTGAAGGTCTATTCACATTGTCTATTTCATATTAGGTAAGATCGTTAGTTTGTACTTTTTGAGGAGTTGTCCCATTTCATCTATGTTGTCAAATTGATTTGTATGGAGTTCGTAGTGTTCCCTTATTATCCTTTTGTTGTCTGCAAGGTCTATAGTAATATCTTTGTTTTTCTCCTGATAATAAATTGTTCTCTCTCTCTTTTACTTAGTCACTCTGGCTAGGTTTGTCAATCTTACTGACCTTTCAAAAGAACCCAGTTTTTGTTTCTTTGAGTTTTCTGCTTTAAATTTCATTGATCTCTGTCCTTATCTTTGTTATTCCCTACTTTCTGCTTAATTTGAGTTTGTGTTGTTTTTTCTTTTCTAGTTCCTTGGGGTGAGAACTTAGATTATTGATTTGAGGCTTTTCATCTTTTCTAGTGTAAACATCTAGTATATAAATTTCCCTTTCATTACTGCTCTGCATCCCTTATATTTTTATATGTAGTATCTTCATTCTCATTCAGCTCAGTGTATTGTCTTATTCCTTTGAGACTTCTTTTATGCACAGATTATTTAGAAGTGGGTTGTTTGAAAATTTTCCTGTTAGTTTTCTTTTACTGATTTATAGTTTGATTCTATTTTTATCAGAAAACATACTCTGCAGTATTTCAATACTTCCAGTTTGTTGAGGTTTGTTTTATGGCCCATTATATGTTCTATCTTGGTGTATATTCTGTAGGCTCATGAAAAGAACATATGTTCTGCTGATGTTAGGTGGAATGTTCTATGCTCTTTGGTTATATCCCACTGGTTGATGGTATTGTTGACTTCTATATCTTTGGTTAATTTTTGTCTAATTGTTCTATCAATTGTTGAGAGAGGGGTGTTAAAATCTCCAATGACAATTCTGGATTTGTCTATTTCTCCTTTCAGTTCTGTCTCCTTTCTTTATTTTATTTTCACTTATTTTTCACGCTTATTGTTTGGTGCACACACATTCAGGATTGCTAACTCCTCTTGGTGGATGGACCCTTTTATCATTGTGTAATATCCTTCTCTCTGGTAATTTTCTTGGCTTTATGTAATATTAATACAGCAACTTCTGCTTTTTTGTTTGATTAATGTTTCCATGGTATATCTTTCTCCATTCTTTTACTTGCAACCTATGTTAAGTCATTATGTTTCAAGTGATTCCAGCTAGATAGCAATTAGTTGAATCATATTTCTTTTTTAATCCACTCTTCTGATTTCTGTGTCTTAATTGGTATATTTAGACATTTTATATGTAATGTAATTATTAACATGCTAAGGCTCAAGTTTGCCATTTTACTTTTTACTTTTTATTTTTTGTTTGTTCTGTTTTTGCCCCTCTGCTTTCTTTTTCCTGCCTATGTTTTTAGGATTCTGGGTTGATTTATCTATAGTGCTTGTGGGGTAAATAGAAGTTTTCAACCAGAATTCCCACCTGGTCTTAATAGTGGTATGCATACAGGGGCCTTTTTGCACATCAATGTAATGTTTACAGCAGCAGAGCCACAGGTCCATCATGGGATAGCTGGTCTGGGGTAAGGAGTGGAGAGCAGCAGCCATTCTCTCCTCCCTCCCATTCCTGGTATTTAACTGGTCAGGTGCCTGCCAGTCACCAGGGACCCACCCACAGAGTTTCTCCTGGAAGAAGGGGTGGGAGTGCATTGCAGCTAGAGAGAGGGATCTGGGAAGCAGAGCCCAGTGAGAGGGAGTGCACAGCAGCTGGGAGAGAGACAGCCAAGCAGCCAGGGTTCAGAGGAAAGCCCCAGTTGGGAGAGACACTGAGCTGTGAGAAATAAACCTTTAATCCCCAACTTACCCTTTTCCTTGTCTTCTTCATCTCAGCAGATTCCTAGGGAAATTGCTGTGGGTGGGGAACCCCCTTCCTCCTGTAGACACAGTGCTTTTGAGTCTATATCTTTGTATCAATATTTTAGTGGTTGGCTAGGTATCATACTGCTTATACATAATTTATCATAATCTACAGGTATCAACAATTCACCAGTTTGAAATGTAGAATTCTTACCTCTCCTTACATCCATCTGCCTTAATTTATAACATAATTATCTTAGATATTTCCTCCATATACATTGAGAACTGTATCAGGCAGTGTTACAATGTTTGCTTGACTCATCAAATGTAAAGTAGAAAACTCAAGAGGAGAAAGAAAGTCTATTGTATTTGCTCATATTTTTCTTTCTGTGTCCCTTCCTTCTTCCAGATGTTCTAAGATCCCTTCTTTTATCATTTCCAGTTGTTTAGAACTTCCTTTAGCCATTATTTATTTTTCACGACTAAAGTTGGTTTGGTTCCTTTTTATATCTTCTATTTCTTGGCTGAAGCATTGCTTTTTAACATTTATTTCAAGTGTGTTCACAATTGCTCATTAAAGCATTTTTATGATTGCCCTGAAATTGTCAGATAATTCTGACATCATTTTTATCTCAGTGGTGGCCTCTACTGATTGAATTTTTTTTCACACAGTTTGAGATCTTCCTGGTTCTTGGTATGATGAATCCTTCTCAGTTGAAACCAGGACATTTTGATTATTATGTTAGAAGTGTCCAAAAAGGATGTTATTTATTTCTTCTATTTTAGCAAGCACCCTCTGAAACTAGTCTGATGGGTGAGGTGTGGTACCATCTCATTACTATCAGGTGGGGTAGAACTTCAGCTTCTCCATTCAGCCCCCATTGGCATGGTGGGTGAGGGAGGTGCTCCCTAATGCTGCTGGGTAGGTGTTGGGATCCTGTGCTAATACCCCTCCATCTGGGAAGGGGAAGGGTCCGCCTTACTGTTCCCCATGGCCTCCTCTGACCCTGTGGGTAGAATGCCTCAGTACCAGTTAGCAGTGGTGTGAAAATCCTGGCTCTTCACTAGATCATCTCTGATGCCACCAGAGTGGAGACATGGGGTAGCCTCCCCAGGTGGTCCCTAATGACACCTCAGAGGAGGGAAGGGGGCTTGGAGACAGGCCTCCTCACTCCTGAGCAGCGATAAAAGTCCTGGATCCCGTTCAGCTGTCTGACTATCCCAGCAAGGGAGCTGGGTGCCTCTTTTCCAGCCTTGCAAGGCTGGAGTCTGTGCTCCACTTGGCTTTTGTTGGTGAAGTTGATGGTAGGGACACAGTTTTTTCTTTCTGTAGTGTTTGGCTAGAGTAGAGAAGTTATTGTCTGAAAGGTCTCTGTTTTGCAAGGCTACCTACCCCTTTTCAGATCCTCTGGCTAGAGAGAGCAGGTTTTCATGTTTTGTTTTGTTTTGTTTCTTTTTTTGCCTGTTTTCATGGGCATTCCTAGGTTGTCATCTTATCGGTATCCAGTCTGGGACCTATTAGGCCAAAAAAGACAAAAAAATGCCAAGAATCAAACAGTAAACCCAGGAAGTCGTCACCACACTCCTCAGGTCCCAGACCCCTGGCTTACCCTTTTGTCTTCTTTCACCTCTCAGAGTCTTCTTTTGTTTGTTTTGTGTATAAAGTCTACAGTTCTTAGTTGTACTTAGTGGATGGGATAGGATAAAATACATCTACTCCTTCCCGGAAGCAGAATTCAGGCCTTTTTCGTTCATTAAAAGTAGGCTCCAGATCAAAACTTCAACCTAAAATTCTTTTTCAACCTTTGTGTTGAGTGTCCTGAAATGGGGAGAGCTGTATGATCACTGCCCCGCACCCTCACTTCTCCTGTCACTCTGGTGCCATGGAGAGAGGGTGTGTGCGTGCGCATGGGATGGGAAATGGCTATCTGCCTTGTCCTAAGATGAGAACTTACGTCCTCTCCTCCTGATCTCCAGCTTCTCTGGGCCTGGAGAAGGCAGGGATTCTGTCTTGCAACTGACTGTATGTTGGTGGCAGAGGGACATTCCTTCTCTGCTTCTTGACCTGCTCTTAGCAATTCCCCCAAAGCTAGCAGCCTCCAAGGAGGGACGTGCATGGTTTCCTAGGGGTGTTCAGCTTTACCCTGGCCATCTCAGAGGGGACAGAATCCACTCATTAACAAAGACACTATTCTCCTCACTATAGGGTTGCCAGATACAGCAAATAAAAATGTGGGACACCAGGCAAGTTGAAATTGCAGACAAACAACTGATCATTTTGTGGTATACGTGTGTCCCATGTACTATTTGGGATATGCTTAGAGTAAAAAATTACTCGTTTATCTGAAATTCACAATTGCATGTTCTGTATTTTCTCTGGCAACTGTGCCCTAAAGGACAATTGCTCCTGCCTTCTCTCTCTTCCTTTCTTCATTCCTCCCTTTTGTAGCAGGGACAAGAGAGTGGGATACTTGAAACTGCAGGTTCTTAAGCCCCTTAGCAAACCCTGGGAGAGAAGTCCAAGCCTAATTGTTTACAGTCCTCTTTAGACTGTGGGGCTAATTAGGGCTTCCTTGTTCTCAGCTCTAAGCCTAAATTCTTAGGAAATAAGAAAAGTCTTATTCAGGATCCAATTGTAGAGAAAAGGATTAGACACTATGTAATCAAGTACTAAACTAAATGTAATCATTCTCCAAAATATCTACTTCAGTTAATGAATGTTGTGGACACTGAGAAGGGGAAACATCCGGGAAGACTGGATGTCCCCAGTGCCTCTGAGTGCCTATTTCCTCATCAGAAGATGAAGGGATTGAACTAGGAGATGTCTGGGTGATACAAGGTGTCAAGTGGGCTTTTTTCCAGTGCTCAGAGTTTTGGCTAAGGACCCACAGCTGAGGACAATAACAGAAACAATAGCTAACATTAGCAGTTATGGGCCAGACACTGCTCTTAGAGCTTTACATTTATTTACTCATTTAACACTTATTATACCCCTCAGCTAGATACTATTACCACCATCTCCATTTTACAAATAAAGAAACTAGGGAACTGAGAGGTAAAGTGAATTGGCCAAGGTCGCATGGATGGCTAATGCCTCATGTAGTCAGAGGGCCCATTTCCCCATGAAGTACAAACATAGACCCAGTGAGTTTCGTCCTTCACGTGAGAAAAGACTGGAGGGCTGTTGAGGAGATATCTTTGAAGGCTATTCTGAGAAATGGAGGACTTGACAATTGTTCCCTTCCCCCAGGAGTAGGGGTGGGGCTGCCCACCTAAGCCAATTATGGGAGATTTGTAGTGGTCTGCAATAGCAGGGGTTGGCTTGATGCTGGGTGAACGTGTCAGGTCACTGTGTGGTGTGGGGCTGGGGTTGCTCAAAACCCCACAGTCTTCCCACCAGAAAGGGCTGGCGTTTGAAAATCTACCATGACAAGACATTTAGCAACCACGAGGGCCTCAAATACTCAACTCAATAAAAACACTTTCTGCCTCTTTCCTCTTATCTTCCATGTGTCTGGACACTGGAGTTGCCCAGAGGAGTAGATGAAGTGGAAGAAGCCTGGGGCAGAGAGGGAGGTGGGACCACCATGCCCCTCACATGGGCTCCAAAGCTGGGAAGTGGGAGGGACTTGAAAAGGAGGCTGAGGTCCAGAGGTGACACGGCAGGTTTAGATGTTCTGATTCCTGGAAATGGAACTGATCTTAATGGCTGGAAATAACTGAAAAGCTTTAGTTTCTGCTTGAGACGATGAGGGAGACCCGACAGAACAGATCCGGAAGTGCTACAATAATAAACCAACCAAACCAATTTCGTTTCTGCACCTTATTCGACGTACCTGCTCAGTAGGCTAGTGAGCTGTTCCAGGTGCCCACTATCTCTGGGTCTCCATTTCCATGGTACCAGAACGGCATGGGTACATCGGTGAACTGTGTGCTTCCTCCCCAATTCAAGTTTCAGAAAGAATAGGTATCAATCCAGTGTAGCCCATAAATCTGCCTCCCAGAGGTTTAATTCATCCATCTTCTGGGGACATTCTTTTCCTTAAGATTTAAATATGGTTGTCTGAGGCTCATGCCACTCAGTTCATCCCCACGAATTTGGAGATTCTGTGGTGGGTGAGGTACAGGGATGCATGCACCTGCTCACCTTCCCCCTGTCCTGCTTTGTGGGTGGCCCTGTGCACAAACACACCTCCTTCAGGGAAGGCCCTCTTTCAGCTCCATCTGTCCATGCCAGGCTCCACTTCTTATTTGTTCTCTTTTAATTTCCCCAATGGCCCACTTCATGGGGGTCCCAGTTATGGCAGACTGTGAGGGAAGGCTTGGGGGTATAGCTTCTCATCGAGGTGCACAGGGCAGTAACAATGCCGTATGTTTCTTGGACCCCTTCCTGCGGCCACATGGTTTGGGGTCTCTAACCATTATACTCACTTCTCTGTCTTGCTTCCTTTCTCTCTTCTTCTTTCCCCCAAACCTCTTTCCTCTCTCTCTGTTCCTTACTTCCCCAGGATCCAGACTCCTTCCCATTAGGGTGCAGGGCAAGTCCTCTCTCCTCATCCGAGCTCAGCCTTAGATGCGTCACTTTCTCCAGCAAAGGACACAGCAAGGCGTTTGCACAAACACCTGCAGAGTCTATTCCCAAGAGGAATGAGGTCGCTCCCTCGGAATGGAGGGCAGCTGCAGTTTCCGTCTGCAGTAGCATTTCCCTTCCCCCTGTGCTGGCCTGAAAAGGGATCATAAGAATAGCAGCAGTAGCTCCACAGCCATGAATTCTATAAATGGAGTCACTCAAGGCCCCCGATGCCTTGCCAATTGACTTTACCAGGCGAAGACAGTTGGCTGCGTATTTTGAAACAGGTACAGATGGCATCAATGTTCTTGCCGTTTGAGTTCTTTTGGACTAGTGTGCCCACAGACACGGGGGCTACCCACTTCTCGTTAATCTAAGTTCACTCTTCACATTCTTTTTATAGCACATTCTTGTTTTGAAGCATCTTCACGTGTATTCTCTTGCATACTTCTCTGTGCCATGCTGTGAGATGCATTATCAATGCCCGTTTTACATATGAAACAGCTGAGGCGTAGATCACGGGGTCTGTAATTGGCAGGTCCAGCTTGGGAGCTTGGATTTCAGGTCTTCAAATCCCACTCCACTTCTGAGATAAAATATGCAAGCAAATATCTTTTATGCACAGGGTAAAACAGGTGAGGATATGGCTTCTGGGGCATTAGGTGATCCACTAAGGTCTGTGGAAGAGAAAGCATCAGGTGAGGGCCTTGGGAGAGGGTACTCAGCGCTCAGCTCAGGTGTTACTGCCCTGTGCACCTCGATAAGCGCTGAATACCCTCTCCCGTAATTACCCGCAGTCTGGGAGGCTCGTCCTATAGCAGAGTATTTGTAAAAGATTCCTGTGTTGTCTGTGGTCACAGCAGGGAACAGAGTCAAAACATAAGAATAACATATTTCAATTGGAATGAGGGAGGTAATGTTTGTTGAGGCCCAACTATGTGTCAAGAAATTTATATGCATTTTCTAACTTAATCCGTACAATCACTAAGGGCATTTTATAGACAAGGAAACTTTGAGAGCTTATGCGATTTTACAAGTGAAATGCCCCCTTAATAATTGCAACAGTAAGCATATTGCACATGAATATGTTCCAGACATTTATGATGTCAGTAATTGTCACCAGGATTGTACATGGAGGACATCGTTATTGTTGGAGTTCGAGGAAGCCAGGAAGCAACACAAAGCTGCAAGGCAGGTGGAGCAAATGGGTCTGCTAAAATATTGACAGTAACAGAATCAGAGAACAGGCTGGAGTGGCAACACTGGGCTTCTTAATGTTCTTGCCCCCAAACTAGCCCTTAGAAGCGCCCACTCAGTGCGTATTCGGGGTCGGCGGAGTGGACGCATGGGTGATGGTGTCCTCTCATCACCCAGGTAGGGTAAGGACCAAGAGGGGGTGGAGACTGTTGTGCTTCGGACTTTTGATAAGTTAGCTCCGCTCGACAAAATATGTGTAGGAATGGTTATTGCTCACAAACCAGGGACTCGCTCCACCTCTGATGGGAAGGAGGAGGTTGGGACAAGAGGCAGGAGTGTTTAGGGTCATTCCTTTTTCCTGAACACTAAAGGTGAAAAGAAAGTATTTTCTCCATCCCGCCAATATCTTTTTCCTATTTTATTGATTAGGAAATGGAGAAAAAAGAGGTGAGCAAATTGCCCAAGGTCACAGCTCTTCTCTGGCACAGCCTGGGAGTTTGACTCCAGGGGCCAGCCTCTTAAGGACTCCAGGGTGCTTCTGGGAAGCCCCCACCCTGTCTGTGTGGCCGCCGGGGCCCCACTGTAGCATGTTACCCAGCTTGGGAGCTAAGACCACAGATATGTTGACTGCTTGGCCTTCTAAAGGATCCTGGTGCAGCTATGTCCTGGGAATTAGATACAGCCATCCCCCGCCTGCTTAGGTGTATGTTCTTTCACTGACTTTGACTTCAACTGCCAGCAGTGCTCCAAGCCATCACCACATGTCACTGCTAATGTCATCACTCACCCTCTGTCGGTCCAGTGTTTCATATTGTCCTTCCAGGTGTCCCTGACAGCCCAGGCTAGTCCCATCTATAGACAACATCCAGATGGCACAAAGTACAATTCTGGCTTAAGTTTAAACTGATAATACTCTCTATATCTAGACATTATATAATGACGGCAGTTTATTAAGTGCCAACAATGTGATAGTTTTGAGGATCAACTCATTAATGCGGGAGCTCCGTGGTGCTATAATACTGTTATTTTTCTCTGCACTGGGATAGAATTTCAAATGTTAACTGACAGAATACCTTTCCTCAGATTTCCTGATGTGCTGAGACACACTTCTGCCTTGCTTTAAGATCTTGCCCATTTGCTGCCTCAGGGAAGGGATGGTTCAGGAGAAATAGCAAAAGGTGTGGGATTATCTGATGTATGTGACTCTGAGACTCAAGAAGAATACGCAGAACTTAGGAAGGATATGGAAGGAGCAGGACAGAATCAGTGTGGGGCTCCTGGCATGTGAGTCACTCTGATCTCTGTGCCTCTATTTCCACAACTCAAGCTAGAAGAGTGATTGTGGGAATAAATCCTCTTTGCTATTGAAAGTTAAATGTTGAGGTGGATTTTCCCTGGTGTACATATTTTCTAGACAATATGCCTGAGGAGATGTGGTGCCTTCAGGGTTTGTCTAGACAGAGAGGGCCTCCAGCGCCTTGAAGAGTTCAGGCGGTTAGCTGCAGGCCTGTGGATAGATACTCCTTCGTCCTTAGAGGGGCCCATGTGCAGCTGAGAGAGAGGGTCCAGGCTGGAAAGGCCTTGGTGCTAGAAATAAGGGAAGGGAGCAGTATCCTTCATGGGCAGCTTGGGGACCTCTGGGCTGAGGGCAGCGAGGACCAGTGGCCATGAGAACACCTCCCACCATCTCACAGAACCTAGGGCAATGTAACACAACCTTCACTTCTCAGTGTCCTATAAAACCCCAGGGAAACCCAGTGGGAAAATCCCTGAACTAAGTTTCTAATATTGCATAGAATGAGAATTTGAAATAATTAGGTTAAGTTAAAGATAAACAATTAAAGAATTAATCTATGGTAAAAGAAAACTAAGTAGTGATTTCCTGGAGGGGTGGGGGCTGACTGGGAAGGGGTTTCAAGAACTTTCTGGCAGGGATGTGTCTTACATCTTGAAGGGGTATGCATTCCATGGGTGTCTGTATTGATCAAAGCTTACCCAACTGTATACTTAAGATCTGAGTATTTCATTTACTGTAAATTATACTCCCATTAAAATATTGAAGAAATAAAAGAAAAAATTAAGGTCATATTTCTTGCATGCCTGAATTTGTGACATTCTGAGACTCAGGTGATTCACTAAGGTCATGCACATGGAACCCCTTTTATGTGACCTCAGAGCCCATGTTTTCCTGCTTGAAAAACAGGGGCCTGGTGGTTGGAGTCCATCTTACCACTTAACAGCAGTGTGACCCTGGGAAGCCTTGTAAGGAACAGGTGCCTCAGTTTCCCCTTTGGTGGCAGCCCCTCTTTAGAGGGTTTTACTACCTGTGAAGTTCTAAGGACGGTGCTGGTATCAGCCAGGGTAGTTAGCTATTCCTTGACAATAAATTGAAAAATCTCAAACACCAGGGAGTCGACAGAGCTCCACATGCCACCCCCGCCTCACCATGTCAATGCCCTCTACCAGCCACAGGTCCCGAGCAAGCCGGGGTTAGCACCGAACCATCCAGCTGCTCAGCTGCTCAATGGAAACTGCAAGGGCAAAGCCTTTGAAGGCTGTTTACTAGGCAGGGGAGTCAGATGGGAGAACTTCCTCCCGCCAGTCTGCACTGATACTGTGGAACTTCTTGAAAGATAAGTGGTGTTAGGAGAAGCATATAACCTTTAAAAGCCTGAATGACGCCCACAGAAGTTATGAAATGTTCCCAGGAAGATGGAGAGGAAATGTTACAGTGGCTGCAGGGTTTTTCAAGTTAGATCAAGAATTCTGATAGGCTTTCATTGGGCTCCTTTTTTCAGCTTTGTCTCAAGATATGAACTATGTAAATGGCAGATATGTATCCCTCTTTGGGGGAAAAAGGCAGGTAGCATTTGAGTAATGTTAAATTAATGTTCCTTTAACACATTTAGTGAGGACCTGTTATTTCCTAGACATAGTTCTGGGAGCTCAGAAGGATCTGTATGAATAGAAATCCCCTGGGGAACTTGTAGTATGGAGGGGACCCAGCTCTGCACACAAATCAGTGCCGTATCAGGGGACAGCATGAAGGCGGCAATGGAGGTGTGAGCAAAGTGCCATGAGAACGTCGTTGGGGAAGGAACTATGAGCAGGGGTGTTGAGGGAAGGTCCTTGGCATGGCCTCTGAGAGGAGGTGGGAGAGCTGTGCCCGAGGAGGAGGTGGCAGTGAGGATGTCATAGACACCACAGAGCCCAGGAGGGTCTGAATCCTGCCCTGTCAATCATCCTTTGCATTTCCAAGAGAGGTATACGTGCAAGGAACAAGAATAGGAGTCAAGACCATTTCATTGGAAGCCATGCAGTGTGCACAGAGCTCCCTCTCAAAGGCCGACCTGGAGCACGCGGCTAAGGCTCATGGCATTGAGGGGCTTTTTCATTCTGCCTACTCTCAGCATTCTTCCTGCCCCCACCATAGCTGATAGTAGGTGCCTGCATACTAAGGGTGTTTGTGGAGACGGACTGGTGATATTCAGGTGGACTCAGGTCTGGTGACTCATCCAACCCCAGGGGATCTGGAAGAGGGAGAAGAGAGTACAGCCAGCCTATCCTGAGAGACCAGGGCCTGCCGGGCGGCTTGCTGCATTCCGATGGTAACCGAGGCTGCCTGACTTCGGTGATTATGCTTTCTGGTGAAAATAGCCTAGCAGACATCTGGAACATTCGCCAGTTTGATTGACATGTTCTGTGATAGCTGGGAAAGGTGGAGCTGAGATGATCACTTCCTACCCACAAGAGCAGGAAGGGAATGCTCCCTCCCAGTGGACAGGAGATGAGAAAGTATCCCAGCCCAGGCAGGAGCACCTGTTTCATCCTGGATGCACAGTAGAGTGGATGGTGCCTAGAGACCTGTGGGTGTCCTGTTAGAAGGACAGGCAGGGCACCAGGCTACTGTGGGCTGAGCAGGGAGAGCCTATTTTGCTGCAGAGCAAGATGTTCCCTGCGCACCAAAGGCTCTCCGCAGTTCCAAGGCTCTTAGAAACCTAGTATCTTTACTCACTCATATTTCACACGTCATGAATCCCTTTTTACAAATAAGAACACTGAGGCCCAGAAAGGTGAAGAGAGTTATCCTAAGCCACACAGCTTCTGATTGGTTGGAAGTAGCCATCAGGCTGTTATTTTCCTAGTCCAGTGTTCTTTCTCTCATACATACTGCCCGAACTGGAATAGGATAGTCTATTGATACTCAGAGACTGAAATATACAGTGTAAAAACCTATACACGCATGCATACTTGTTTGACTTGGGATAATAGAGCTTAAATAGGAATCCTAACCACTTAACTTCATTGGGTCTTTCTCAGATTATCCTGTTATCCTAACATTTCATCTAGTTCATCATTTGTCCTGGATTTGGGGTTTTTAGGAATTATTATTAATAATAGTTCCAATAAAATAATCTGGGGTGGGTGCTGTAGGGTTCCATTTTATACTTCCAGTCTCTATCAGTCTCACCTTAACAGTGAATAGAGTTCTCTTTCCATGTGGTTAAATCTGAAAGGCAACCAGCTGTAATCTGTCCTCTTGATGCTTTCTGAATGCAATTTAACTAAAACCACCAATTGAGATGTGACTTGGAATTGGCTGCAGTGCTACATAATTAAAGATGTTATTCAACTACATGAGGTAGAATATCTCCGTTTAATGTATATTCTTTCCATCATTTTGCCCCAAATTGCTCCAGTTTAAAAACTTTAAAACTTTGAGGAACTATTTTCTCAATAAAACTGTCTTACTGTCTTTAGGACTTTTATTACATACAAGTCATCTAAATCATGGTATCATTTTGTTAAAAAATTACTTGGAAATCTTTATTCAACATACTGAAAACCTTAAGCCTTTGAAGCTTCAAAGCAAATTACAATTACTGAAAACAAAGCTTGCAAATAGGAAGATGTTAAAATGTATGCTTATAAAAGCAAGAGAAGAACAAAAAAAAATTAGAGATCAAAGGGTATACCATATTCAACTTTGAAATGTTAGAATTCTTCAATTTGAGAGAAAAAAATCTTTTTATGTAACTCTTATTTTTAATTGGATAAATTGATATCCTGTATTAAAATGGAGTAAGACAGAAAAAAGCCTATGATTCTGCAGTTCTACATTTAGCAAAATGTTCAAAGAGAATCAAAATACAAACAACTTATTTGATATAGTTTGTCTTATAAAAATATATACATTGCAGACAAGCACTCTGCTTCCAGGCAAACGGCTATGCTGGTAGGAAAATATTTATGCCAACATTTTTTACATATTTCAGTATAAAAATGGAATAGAGAATACTCTTCATTTAAAGAATTTCCTCTGAGTTTACTAGATTATCTTGTTACTATACCAAGAGAGTTTTCTCGATTCAAATTAAAATGGTCTCCAGAAAAGAGTCAGTTTTTAGGTACTCATAATACAAATTAATTATCCATACAATGCGTCTTTGAAAAAGATATCAGGCACTTTTATGAACAAACTAATAAGACTTAAGAAAACATTATTCAGAAAATAATGTCAGATATGCATCTGGTTAGAGAATGTGAATAGGTGCTGAGAGGATTTATTCTATTCTTCTTTTTAATATTTAGGAAACAAGCATAAAGAGATTTTTTAGTATTTCCCTTAAAATACGTGGACACTTGATTAAATGCTTTAGAAAGATTTTTATTTTTGAAAATAGTTTTGGTATAGAACTTTCATAGGTCTATCAATATAGCCTCTTTCTCTCTCTACATATATATATATACACACACACACACACATCACACACATTTATTTATGTATACATAAGTGTATGTCCGCATGTATGCGATATGTACATATATGTATGAGTATATGTATATGCATGTATTGTGTATATATAAGTACATACTTATATGCGTATATATGCATATATATATATACTTATATATACACTTTTAGAATGTCTGTTCTCTTTCAAAAGTATTGTGGTTTGGATGATAAATTATATGAATCCTAAAAATATTTGTCTTTGGGGATATTTTAAAGACTGAAAAATAAGAAACATCACCTCTTTAGGTGACTGTGTGTTATTTTAAAAAGAATGGAAGCTCTCAAGTCAGGTAAAGTTGGGTTTAAATCCAACTCCACCAATAAGTAGCAGTGTCCTGCTTAAGTTCCCTTTGCTAGAGACAACACTCACCCTTTATCTATCTATCTGTCTATCTCTCTATCTTCAGAGCATCTCTCCTCTGGGGGCACTGACTGTATAACAAAGTTTATTATAAAGGTAACCATTAGACAAAAATACAATTTTTGCTAAATAACAGAATATATGACAGAGATGTCACAAATACAATGCCTATATAATGAATTGCTATGGCTTGATGTCCAGAATAAGGAATCACAAATGTTGATGCTGCTATTATAAAGACTGTTGTTTGCATATTCTATGATAAAGCAAAAGAGGAATTATTTGATATTCCAACACTTTTTTTTTAATTTCATTGAAAAATCTAGATTCTCAGCATGTAAGAAAAGGTACTAATGTAAGTTAAGAATTTTAGATTAAAAACCCTGAAGCCTGGAATTTGAATCAAAACCATCAGTATGTATTTACAGTGCATTTTATTCAAAAATTATTTCCTAGCCCAGTCCTCTGAAGAGGTATCAAAGTGGTTACTTATCTGGCAACAAAAAGTGTTCCAGTTGCCAGACTGTGGTTTCCAAATACTATTTCTTGTTAAAAGGGAACAGAGCTTCTTGGAAATGTTCAAGATGAGCCTTTAGCATATTTCAGATGGGAGGACAGGAAGTGATCCATTTCCTAGGGTAATGTCTAAAGGATGCAGGGCTCAACTTGGAGTGGCTTGCTCTGGCTAAAGACAAGTTATTGGAGCAAGAGTAGGGAACCTCGGTGGAATGAGACATCCAAAATGTTTAAATCCTTGAGTTTACAGTGACACAGAGCAAAAACCTTTCTAAATGACTGTTGATAGATGCTAGTGAATTAACTCATTATTTGAAAACTGAAAAATCAAAAGCATTAAGCATTTATTCTGCCTTTTCTCTGTGCCTCTATCAGTGAGTTACCAAGTACCTGATGAGAGGAAGATTCTCCATATAAAACTATTTCAGTTAAAATGTGAAGAACAAATGGAAAAATGGAATATCACCATTTTTCAAACTGCAGTAGATCTAGGCACTTACATCGGTGATGCTAACGTCATAAAAAAGGCCATTAGACATTATGTGTCCACTGGTAGCAGAACACAGCACCACTTGGGAAGCAGTCTTGCCAAAACCATCAAGTATGAATCAGATTCAACTATAATTTAAAGAAAACAGAGGACAGATGAAAAAGTTAAAGGACCTTATAGTGATGCAACCATTGAAACTCAGACTGCAAGATCTTCTAAGGATAAATAATCTGGTTCCTTCCACAGTAACTTGCCAGGATGGGGGTGTGAAATGAAGGTAAATGTGTGAGATTTAAGGACTCTATCAATCAATTGAAAGAGGTGAACATTAATTGTATCTTGATTTAAACAAGTAAATTGCTTATATTCCCAAAACATATCTACACAAACATATATTTGCACATTTATGTATAGATTTATGTATACACACTTGGAAGTGACTAGATTTGATGATGTCAAGGAATGCTGCTGGTTTTTAGGTATGGTAATAGTATTGTTTTCATGTTTTTAAAAATTCCGTCATAGCAAAATGTATTCTAAAATACTGAGAGATGAAATGGGAAAAAGCATTTAGTTATATACTTAAGCCATCATTTTTGACAATAATAAGAACACATGAAACCAGAATAGTCTTGGGGAAAAAAATCAAGATTCTAAGATTTTCAGGTATGTTAGTCCTTGGATTTCCACAAGAACTTCTGGCACATGACAGCGTTTGGTATTGGAGCATTCACTCTCTTGCAGAAAAGAAATGGCATGTGAGTGATGAGAGACAATCCAGTAAAAGCAATTTGAATCTGAATTTTTGAGCCTCCATTTCTGCTTTTGTAAAAAAGGGGGTTCATCTCATTAACTCTATATGGTTTCCCCATGTTGACATTCCCTGACTCTAGGCCAAAGACTTGTCACCTGATGGATAAAGCATCATTTTTGCGTAGTGTGTTCTACTTTTTCAAACGGAACAAAACATTATGCTCACTCATTTTTGTGAGTTTCAAGAATTACATGTAGGAAGGCAGGGCAACTACTCCCTTCCCATGGATATGGAGTACACTGTTCAGCCTTGCTCTGCACTACACACCCAGGGTCCTCCTGACCCTCTGTCCAGCCAGCCTGCTGTCCCGATGCTCACGGTAAACCACCATCTCCTGCTTAATCTCCCTCCTCACCTGGGATTCCAAATCTGCGTCTAACCCAGGGAGACAGTTCACTGAGACCTTCCCTGGCTTCTTCTAATCTTGCTTTTCCCTGATAGGATCACTGGGAAGAAGGAAATAGTTTCACAGAAGAAGATAGGAAGAAAAGAGGAAAGGAAGGCAGGATGGAAGGAGCGAGGGAGGGAAGGAGCAAGGAAAGGAAGAAACGAAGGAAAGAAGGAAAGGATAGGAAGTATGGATGGAAGAAGATCAGGAGAGAAGGAAGGGAGGAAACATGCACTAGACATTTACAAATACTGCTCTTTTTCAAAAGCTGCAGAGACCTGTGACTTGGGTGTTCTATCCCCACTTTACAGATGAGGGGATTGAAGCTCAGAGACAAGCGAGTAGCCAAGCGTCCCCACATCTCTCAGAGCGCAGAGTCAGGCTCTGAACCCAAACACCCTTACTTTCTTCTTTCTAGCACTAGTTTCCTTGGGAACCCCCAACTCGGCCTGTCCCCACATCCCGGCAGCTGGCACGCACACACTGAGATTATCTGAGTGTGAGCTTCACACCTTCTGGAAGTGGCATTCTGCTTCAAGTGTCCCTTCCATTGCTCCTTGGAAACAGCAAGTTCTGTTTTTAGAAAAAGATCTGTCAAAGCAGAGAGAGCTTCTGTTGGCTTCTATCTGGGAGCCAAGAAGTTACAGATGGGGAGACTTACTTCAACCTTGAAGATTAAAGTAAGAAGGCTTTCGCTCACAAGGTCAATGATTAAAAAGAAAGCGAGAAAGCCAGGGCTGCCAGGCAGTGCCCTACATCACGGCCCTTTAAGATGTGGGCTGAGCTAGGCTAATGGACTCTGCGCCATCTCCCACCTCACTGTCCCAAACTCCTTCCCCTCCATGTCCATGACACAGTGACTTCTATTTGTAAGGTGCCTAATCACATTATTAAAGCCGCAGATTTGGGGGAAACACTACTGAACTGCATTATGGCAAGCCATCCCTCTCACCATGAGGTCTGAAAGGGATATAAATGCTGTTTAGACATGATGTAAAAGTTTTAAATACTTTGCAGATGCAAAATCTGGGATCTGGAAAACTTGGGTGACTTTGTACAGTGTCAGTCAAGAAGCAGGCAATTTGTTTCAGCACAAAAAGTCCTGAATTTCCTATTTGAAAACTTGAACTCCCATTCTGGCTTGGACAACAATTACAAGTATTATTATTGGCCAGCTCGGTATTCTCTCTTGCCTCAGTTTTCAAATCTATAAATAGGATATAGTGTGACCTTCCTTAACAAGGAGAGATGTAAATTATAAACAAGTACAGACTTCCAATTTCCAGTCCTGTATGAAGGCATTTGGAAGTCATCTCTCATGTTCACACAATAAGGAAAGCTGAACAAATCGAAAATCAACAACTAAGATCCATCAGAGAACTGAGGTCAGAGGGCAGACTGCTGCCCCAGATTGAAGAGATCGACAGGGTGGCTTCAGAGAATTACAACTCATGTGAGCAGAGGTCCTGTGGCAGAAAACTTCATGGAACCCAGTACCTGCTTCGGAAAACCTCGTCTGTAGTTGATGAAATATTTGAGGCTCAGTGTGAACACGTTTGAGACTTAAAAACTCCAGGGACCTAGTCTTAGAGGGGGCCTATGCTTTTGTGTGTTTTACCTCCAGGAGCCCCACCAGGTTCTCACAGTGAATATGGGAGAAAAATCTCCTGGGTTTCAGACAGGGAAAGGGGAAAGGTAGCCACTTTGAAGTACCCCAGAGCATCTGTTCTTCTTAAAAAGGCCTGATCTCAAAAGAAACTAGTTAACCAGAACCTAACCTGCTGGTGTTTACTAGACCCTGGAGGAAGGGAAATACCAACTCCAGCACCCTCTAAGCTTCTGTCCCTCCTAAGAGGCAAAACAAAACAAAACAAACTGAGAAACACTGGTGAAGCTCACGGCCTGAGGGCACAGGTTCACTGAAAGACTGAGACCTAATTGTAGAACTAGGGCATGCTTTCCTTCTCCCACACCTCACCACTGCATCAGTAGGACTCCTGCGGCATAACAGGAGTGAGATCACCCACGTGGGGATAAACTGACTATGAAGTGCATATCATTAAAGGCTTTCATTCAACATTGTGTTAGGATTCTCAATAGAAATAGAACCAATTATATATGTAATTATTGTATATAATATTACATATATATATATATATATATATATATATTTCCATGCAAATATGGAAAGAGATTTATTGTGAGGAATTGGCTCACATTATGGAGGCTGAGGAGTCCAAAATTCCTGTAGAACCAGGAAGAGCTGATGTCCCAACTTAAAGACCATTAGGCAGGAGAATTCCCTCTTATTTGGGGGAGGGTGAGCCTTTTGTTCTGTTCAGGCCTTCAACTGATTGGATGAGGCCCACCTATGTTAGGGTGGACAATGTGCTTTACTCAATCTACTGATTTAAATGTTAATCTCATCCAAAAACACTCTCACAGAAACACCCAGAATAATGTTTGACCAAATACCTGGGTGCTCCATAGCCTGCTCAGGTTGGTACATATAATTATCCATCATATGATCCACAGCAAACATATGAAGTGCGTAATATGTGATGGTACTCTCTGCTGTACACTGGATTGAAAAGATGAATAATACAGTATTCTGGCACCCCAGGAGTTCATTATCAAGTGTAGTGGACCGTCACTTACACAACTAATTACAATGCAGTGTAGTAAATTCTGACAGAGTGCTTACCTTATATTGGGACTGTACCAAGTACTATACACATATGTCTTTTGATCTTCACAGAAACCTTATGGCATAGATATTAATAACACTCCCATTTCACAGTAGGCTCAGGGGCTAGAACTGCAGCAGACCTGTCCTCTGGGATTCATCCGCTCTAACCAGCCTTTGCCACCAGGAAGTGCTAACATGTCTCAGAACAGGACATTGCCCAAGTTAACCCAAAGGTTACAATGCATCCTGCACAGAGAATTCAATCACGGTTCTATTTTCTGTCTCAAAATATGCCAAACACATTGAACAACAGAGATGATCAGGAGATGTGGAAATGGCCCCAGTGATGGCAAAATATTCCAGATAATGGAAGGCCAGCATTAAAATATAATAAATGATAACCAATATATAAATATACATATAAATTATATATAAACATATATATGTTATAACCACTAAGATATGATAAAATATAACCAATTTAAGCTATGCAAATTTCTCCCCATTATCACTTTTTTATGGAAGATTAAAATCCCAAAATTAAATTTCCTCCCACTTAAAATCTAATGAAACTAAAAGGCCAGAATTAGTCTCTTCTTAATTTCATATTTTGCTTTGTTTCTGAGCTGGATCTGTGACATAGGGATAATCAGACCTAGCTTATAGGTGCAGTAATGAGAATTAAAATCCAGCCGACCTTGTGACATGTTCCACTCTGTGCCTCTTGAGAACGCGCCCAGGGAACGATTGTGATAGCTCCACCTTCTGGAAGCAAGTTAGACTTGCATTAAGGCGACCTACCGGCCATTAGGGAATCCATGAGCTGAGATCAAGTGCAGGGATGGGACTCCAGATTCCAGGGGAGGATTCCAGATTCCCAGCAGTGGGAGCTGGTCTACATGGTTTCCTAAAAAGGAACTGAGACCAAGATGACATGACTGAAGTTCCGGTTCCAGAACCGGGCTTGGCAGCCACACTGGTGCATGAGTACGGATGCTGGAATTCTGTGTCCGGCATCAGGACTGGCCTGTGGACCAGCATGGAGCTGAGACGACATGGGTGTGCCAGGTCGCCAGCCTAGAGGAAAGACGCAAGCTGGAACCGGGAATCAGGCAGGCCCTGAAAAGATCTCACTGTTTTTGCCTCTGGAGAATGGGCTCTTTGTTTCAAACTGCGCGGTGGCCAAGCATAGCTATGAGGCTCAGACTTCAGGGTGACTGCATGGCTTAACCCTCCACAAACATCCCAAAGCTTCATACAGCTCAGTGTCTGTCCCCAGGGCGGGAGATCTCCACATCACAGAGCGAGGGGCCCCGAGAGACCTGCTCAGCTGTCATTTTAAAAGCAACTCTGTCAGTAACAGGAGATGGTGCTCCAGGGGGCAGCTCAGCCCCTGAAGCTGGGACTGGCCCAGCTGCTGAGCTTTCACCTTCCACGGATCTGGGCTTTTCCAGGGAAAAGTGAGAGAAGACACAGAGGGCGACTGTGGTGCCTTCAGACTTTTGCCCTTCAGGTCAGGCCTCCTCCTCAGCTCGTGCCTGCAATGTTCTCAGTGCCTGGAGTGCCTTCCTCCGCGCACTAAAGTGATACCTGTTTGTTCATTTGCCTGTTTGCTTATTTACTCGCTAATTTACTTTAGCACAAATCTAGCTTTTCCATGGCTCTCTCTTGCGTTCTCAGAGCCATCCAGTAGAGATCACCCTCTCCCACCTGTGAGCCCCAGATGATAATATTTACCCCTTAATCTAACACCCTGGACAGAGCCCTGGACAGTGAGGTCTCAGGGGGTCATCTCCAAGGACAGCCACCTGCCTCTCCCCTGAGCCACGCAAACCCACATATCAAAAATGCTATTAAGACCGCCCTGGTGATGCAGTGTCATCACATTGGAGAAATGAGGGTGATTTGGCTCATGCAACAGGGAGGCGTCCTTGCGGACAGCCAGGCAGGGAGCAGCGCATACCTGCAGAGGAGCATCTAAGTGACAGTGCAATAAAGGCGCTCCCCGAGCAGCCCTCCCCAGTGACCTCACACAGTGAAGAGGGAAATGAAAAGGAGGTGATCATATGGATAATCCCATCGGGCCCAGCAACCGTGTTGTTTCTGCACAGCCTGCATGAGCCCATGCAGTAGGTGCTTGATTCCCATGGCTGCCCGGGTGAGTCGATGGCTCTCCACTCTTCCATTCCCAGAGCGTGTCCTCTGCTCCGGATATCCCAGGAGCCAACAGTAAGGTGCCAAACTTGCATTTACCTTCCAGGTAGATCTAAAGAGCTCTTTTCCTTCCTTGAGTGCTTCTTTCAAAACATGGCCACCACAGTCTTTTTTTGGAGGAGAGGAAGAGGGAAGGGAAGATAATAGGAAGCAGACAATTAGAAGCAATCTGGACAGGGAGTGGATCATGCCTTTTCTGGGGCGTGCGTTTCTTGAACTCCTGTCTGTGTTGGGCATTCTGCTGACTCTCCAAGTACTAGGATGTGTCCTTGGGCAGCTTTCTTGTCATGGCCCCCTGGACTCTGTTTCCTCGTCTGACTAAATGTAAGTAAAAATGCCTACCTCATTTCTGTGATAATTAACTGAGATAATGTTAACAAAATCCCTAAAACTCTATTGTTTTCAGTTAATCGTCGCCATGATGAAGGAAGTGTGGTGGCGATGCCAGTCTGGAAACTGGCGTCGCTCTTCTCCCCTAACTCAGCATTGTTTACTTTCCTCTGCTTCTCTCCCTCTTGCCTTTAAATGTCAAGTAAGCACTAAATCCCTTGAGGCTTCCGAAAAGCGTCTTTCAGGCCTCTGACCCCAGCCTGGTCCAGGCCCTACTCCTTCTCCCACCCTTCGCCGAAGCCCTTCCTCTGCACCATCACCTCCATTTGCAGTCTCCTCCACAGCAGTGGTTTTGAAACCGGGTTCCAAGAAGCTCTAGTGGGGACATCTCAGGGATCACAGTCCTGATTGAGTCTATTTTGGGCAATGGAATTCATATAGGACCAATTCAGAGGGAAGGAAATGAAGAAACTTTGGAGAAACCCTGTGGTTCAATGTCTGTAACCTGTGTCACCTGGGAAGGAACCTGACTGAAGAGGCTGCGTCTCCAGAGGAAATCCTAATGTCCTTTCCTCTCTCTCAGCGGTCCCCAAAGGGCGACCCTTTTATACTCACGATGAAACTCCCCAAAAGGCTTATTTTCAGCACTTGGCACCTGGCCCTCTCCAGCCACTCACACGTCGAGCCCACAGCCCCCCAACCAGCCTCAGCGTCGGGCTCCTGGTCTTTTCACCCACATCACTCCTTCTTCACTTCCTCTCTCTCTTCCTGGGCAAAGATTTGGTTTCCCTACTTTGGCACCCGCCCACTCCGTCCCTTTCCCCTGAGTTTGTTTCCCTAAACCATGATCACAAGAGATCTGGGGGCCAAGAAGGTGAAGCCGGGATCTCTGCAGGAGTCAGGGGAGGGGGAAAAGTCAAAGGACCAAAGACACACTTCTTCGGTGGGTCCAGGGAGGGAGAAAAACCAAATTTTCACGGGTTTAGACATCCTGTCCCTATCATATATGTTAAGGGTCCCAAAAAGATTTCTGTTTGAGAATGAGTTGTAAATCTAAAAAGCATGTGAAGAAAGTGACTTGAATCCCTTTTTGGCGTAGCACTTCTTGAAAAATAAGTTCAAAAAAGATACGTGACATTTTTAAAGCCCATTATGATTCAGAACCTTACTTGGAGAATATTAATGAGTCATCGACTTATCAATCCCTTTTCAGACACATAATTCAGGTCTTATAATTTAGTCTTTTAATTACACGAAATAAATGGGTACTTAAATGTGGGAATTGATTTCCTTAAACAGTGTTATGTTTTTTTCCTTCCACAATTCTTAAAGAACTGTTATTCGTGGCCCTAAGCTAGTGAGGAGGGCACACTGAGCTTCCTGAGTTTAAGTTGCTGGATGTAGTTAGAATGGATAAGTGCCAATCACTGTGATTTACCTCAGTTAAAATAGGCTGATCCAGTTGTTTTGCAAATACAGGAACACAAAAGTTTCAAAACAAATAAGAATTCATAGGATGAAATCACTTTTGAGATTTAATCCCAGGACTAATAAACATATACAACACACATACTCTGTCATACAGGACATATATGATCATTTGAGTAACCATCATCTAGTATTATGATTCTAATAATTGCTCTTATAACAAGGTAACTTACATTCTTATAAAGCTTTATGGCTTATATGATGCTTTCACAAAAATCTCATTTTATCTTCATTGCAACTCTATGAGATAGAACTTGTATAACTCTTATTTAAATAATAAAACTGCAGTTCAAAGAGGTGAAGAAATTTACCCAAGACAGCAGAATGAATGTAAGGGACAGAGCAGGATTAGAAGTGAGGTCATCTGACTCTACATCTGATGTTCTTTTTTACTATACGAGAGGATTATAGCAGGTTTATTGGTTATCTTGAGTGATTATTTGGAGGTAATTACTACACTATTTTTCTTCAGGAGAATTTCTTTCTTCCAGATTTCTTATTGACCTGTAAAACAATCTGGGGGCTGAGTTCCTTCCCTGATACTAAGTGTCTATCACTGTGCTCTCTCCTCCATCTGGTGCGGCTGGAATGCAGAACTGTCTATACTTTTAGATTCATCATTTCAGTAGACCTCCACAAAGCCTCTGTGAGGTTAGTGTCTCAAGTATTTGATTTTCACTTAACAGAGGAAGAAACTGGGACAGGCCTAAAACAGTTGCCCCAAAGATGCACAATTAGCTAATGGTAGATCGATACCACGACAATGGCACTTTCATGCCTTTTTTTTTTTTTGAATTTTGAAACTCATTTTTATTTTGGTGTTACAAACGATCATTTTCAAATTGACTTTTCTATAAGAATGTAAAGCACAAAAAGATGCTGAATATCAGAACCACACAAATCCTCAAGGTTTTCTGTGTCGTCTTCATTAATGCAAGTCTCTGTGAATATTTCATTCTTACTGAAGATCTTGAATCTGTTTCACAATAATGAAGCCATAAAGTTTTTATGCAATGCATTCATTACAAACTCTAACCCTTCTATTAAAAGGAAAGCTCAGTAATACAAACCTAGGAGAGAAACGGAGGAGCAGGGACAGTGCTGAGGCTTGGTGCGCCTTACTTGCTTTGTAATTTTCTGTCCTCACTTTCAAAGAACACAGAGCACAGAGGGCACAGTAATCATCTCCCTTATTAACGTCCCTAATTTATAAATCTGTTGTTCATAGAGTTGGACCAATTATCACAAACTGTCATTTGCATAATTAACCACAAGTCTATTATAAAGCATTTCGTTAGTGGTATCAACAAACAGAGGAGGATGGAAATTTATAAAAGAAAACAGGTCTTGTTAGACACCATGGGCTGTGCTGCACTTCACCTTCTGATGAGATGCTTAGTGCCTCACAGTGAAAGACTGCTCAACGAAGGAAGCACAACTTAGTCAGAATCTTAGCATTTCTGTGCTTATCGAGTGAACTCTGTTCACAGTCTTTCCCATTCTACCCAACGGCCGCCGCCGTGGTCCATCCGAAACTAAACATGTCCAGAGAAAGCCAGATCCACAGATCTGACTCATAAAAAACAATAGCAAAATCTCTATGGATAAGGAAGTCCAAAAAGTTGACTAAGAAAAGTGTTTGTTATATTAAAATTTAATATCATGTGATAGAAAGAGCTCCTACAGATCAATAAGAAAATGAGGAAAAGTTCATTAGGAAGATGAGAATGGGTAATACGGCAGTCACACGCTAAACAATGGACACAGATTCCTGAGAAACTAGAAAAAAAAATGTTCGGCCTCCCTAATTCATTAATAATCAGACTTGAACAAAAGTAAACATATTGATATAACCCAGTTCTGGCATGGATAAACAAAATAGGCAACATTCGTGGGACTGTAAGCTTTCCGAAGGAGCAGCCTGGCAGTATCTATAAACATGAAATGCCCATTCCCACTGGCCCCGCAATTTTACCTAACTCATGAATTTGTTCTCTCACTTAATTAAAATTTATTTTGAAAAGCTATGTGCCATGATCATACCAGATATTGGAGACACATATATGATGAATAAAACCAAGTTCTTGCCTCTGCTTAGCTTTCAATTCTAGTCAAGGAGTCACTCAGTGAGCAAAAAAAATTTATAATATAATGTTAGGTAGTAATATCTGCTTTAATTAAAACAAAACAGGAGAAGGGAGAGAGAGAGGCGGATATATATGATGTAGATGGTGAAGTCAAGAAAAGCATCTTTGAAGTCTCAGTGAGGGTGAGTCATGCTATTTTCTGGGAGAAGAACTTGCCAAGCAGAGAGGAGAAACTATAAAGGTCCTAAGATAGGAATGCACTTGCCATGTTTGAGGAACAACATGGGCTGGGGGAAATGAGGGAAACATTTTGTTGGTATAAACACTTGCATAAGTATAAAAATGAATATTTATAAGGATTTTCATTCGGCTGTAAATTCAAAATTTAGGGATAAGGGAAAAATAAATTACTGTGTATTCAACAGTGGCACACTTGACGGCAGCTGGCGTGGAATGAGAATAGTTGATGAGCATTGGTGGGGAGAGATGCCCCTGATACTGGCCAATTGGAAAAAGCAACTACTGGATGGTGTGCATGCTTAGGACCATTTCTATTCAGAGATAAATGTATATATCAGAAAATTAAATATATATTTGTATGCCATGAAAATACAAATTATAAACTTAAAGTAATAATGAACATAGGCCTTGGTTATAATTAAGAGAAACTGAATATTTCAAGCTTTTTAACGAAAAAAAACACTAAGGGGAATGGACTTGTTGACACTGGTCCTTTAAGAAAGCAAAGTCTGATTAGGCCATTTCAAAGCGTTCATTTCCACTCCTTGTGCCTTCAAAGGCCTCCTCCCTTTCCCCCTTCCTGGTGACTTTGTCCTTTTTCCATGTCACGCGCTTTGAAACTTCTCCATCAACTGAGGGAGAGTCCTCTTTCCCGGGCATCCCCTGGCCTCTTTCTCTGCATTCTCACCTTGCATGGGGTTTTACAGCCCATCTTCCCAATAGACCAGGAGTCACTGTGGACCTCGCAGTCTGACTCGCCAGTCTTTATAGCCAGCACCTGGGTGTTCAGTGCCTTCTTGCAGGAGTTTGAAATGATGGAATGAACACGCAGTGAACAAGAACACAGCAATTACAGGATTGTGGGCGCTTTTTACTTTTGAGGCGAGTCTTCAAGTTGGCATTTAGGTGGTGGTCATGTCTATACCTTCTGAATGAGGGGGCAACATTCTTATTCCTGTTTGACAGGTAAGAAAGCTGAGGCCGGTAGCAAGTCCACGACTTGATCTCACCATCCTGGAAGGTGTGTTCTGGACGAGATCCACCTTCCTGCAGTTTCTGCCCATGTCTGGATCCTTGAAAACCAGCTCAATCTTCAGATTCACCCTTAATGACATAGGCCTTTGCCTGTTATCATATTTAATCTTCCCTGAGTTTTATGATAATTGGAAGAGATCACAGATGAGAAAGGTTTTGCAACGTAAAAAGCACAGTGAGTTGAAGGTTTTTACGATGTCTATTTCATCCACCGTGGGAGATTGTCAGTGGTGGCAGAAAGAGCTCTGGATTTGGGATTCAGTGGCCTGGGGGGGATCCGCACTTGGCCTTCCTCTGCTGCGTGACTCAGCCTCCCGTTCCTCCGCCTGGTCTCGTTGCTGCCGCCCAGCACCAGGGCTCCTATCGCCTTCGTCTTTGCTGATTGTTGATATTGCCAAAGTTCTGGAGTTTTGACAAGCTACTGGGTGTAAAACGGCATTTCATTCTGCTTCCATTTCCATTTCCCTGATCACTACTGCAACGCAATTCTGGTCCTAATTACCTGGAATCTGGCTGGACTTGACAGGCGGAGGCCACTCTCAGGGCTCTAAGACCACTCACATTTCTGACCAAGGGGCTGTGTATCTGGGGGTTTCCCTCACCCCTCCAGGTTCAGTGACTCACTAGAATGACTCACAGAAATCAGGAAAATGATACAGGAATGATGACAGTTTTATTATTGTAAAAAAGGATGCAAATGAGGAGCAGCTAAGAGACGCACAGGGAGAGGTCTGAGAGGGCGTCAGATAAGCAGTTTCTTGGTTATCAGAGGGTAACAATGTGCCCAGAATTACACTGACCAGGGAAACTCCCCCATGCTTCAGTGTCCAGCCCTGTATTGGGATTTTGTCGCTTCAACATGGCAGACTGATTCATTGGCCATGAGGCTGAACTCAATCTCTGACCCCTCCTCCCCCTTTACAGATGTCAGGCTGGATGTCCTAAAGCTCTGAGCACCCATCTTCTAATCACAAACTTGGTGGTAATAAAATGAATCAGTTTCTTCTTTGTGAATGTGCTTTGGTCTCTTCTTTAAGAACTCATTTCCTGTTCCAATAGACAAAGATATTTTTCTGTGTTCTGTTATTTCAAAAATCTTATATTTTAGTCTTGATCCAATTGGAATTTAGTTTTCATATTGCTTCTCTGGGCCTCAGCATCTTCCTCTGAGGAAATACTGAGTTGGGTTAATCTTTAAGATTCTTTCCAACTTTAGTGATAAGATATCTAACATTCATGTGCTTCTTTCTATATGCTAGGAATTGTTCTGAGGACTTTACCTTTCATTACCTTATTTAAGCCTGTTTTTTCACTTGTTTATAGGCACAGAGAGGCTGAGCATGAGACCTAGGGTTAAGCAGCTGCTAAATGACAGAGGTGGATTTGAAGCCAGATCTATCTGCAGTGTTTGCTCTCAACCACTTCATTATATGCTTCCATTAACAATCACTGTATGCTTCATCCTCTTCACAGTTTTTGTTCCCCTTCAATTCAAGGGTTTAGCATAGACTCACACATAGAAGACTTTTAACACGACTTTGTTGATTTTAATTGGAAATCATCTTCCCAGCCATTCTTGATGTTTATAGCCTTTATGGGTCATCTTCAACTGTTGAATCCAGTACAGATATGTTCAGTTGGGATGTAAATACTGGGCACTCACACCTGGAGCCTCTGTGTCTACACAGCCAACATGTGATGTGCCTTTTCTTATACCTCAGTTTGCTTTGCAGGACCCTAATGTGTCCACCTGGCATCTGCCTGCCTAACTTGTCCATGGATGAGTTTTCTAATATGATCACCTCTCTGTAGCACCTATGCTATGTAGTCTGTGGAAACTAAAGAGGTGCTTTATTTATCAAAAGGTACTAGGAGGGTAGTAACAAATGCCTAAAAAGAATGGATTTAGAGTTCCTCTAGGCATCTTTGCATTTCCACCCCAAGCTATAAAATGGCCAAAATCCTCAGCCCCAGAGAACCAGCTCCTTTCCTTACATCATGTCTCCCCACCCCAGGCAAGCATAGCATGACCTCCCTTGCCCGAGGCAAGGTTGGGAGGGGAGAGAAAGGTGATCAGTAACAACGCCATCTTTCATTTTTCAGGGGCTTTCTGTGATCCCCACAGTGTGCTAGTGGTTTCCATTCATCACCTCCTTTAACCCCAAGGCTCCCTGAGTGAGGATTATTGTTCCTGTTTTGCAGTGGTAACACTGAGGCTGAGGAAATGTAACAAGTCCTGAGCTAACCGGCTACCGCTGCTCTGCGGGGAAGCTGGGATGGCTCGGGCTCACCTCTATTTGACTTCCAAACCCATTTCCCTTGCATTCTCACTGTAATGCTGCCTAATAGTCAACTTTCTGTAGAACTTGTACATGCTTCAAACTGCAAATAAAAACAAAACAAAACGAAACAATGTATGTGTTTCAGAGTCAGTGGTAGGTAAGTTAGGGGGTGAGATGGTTTTTCCTGATTGTTCTCTGTTGTCAGCCCCTGGAAAGTCTCTGATGGAGAAAGCTCATGGGCTTTGGAATCAGAGAGATGGATCCGGGGTAAGACACTTCACTCTTCTGTGCCTTAGTTTCCTGACCATAAAAAGGATAATTATGTCTCTTGCAGTGTCTCTGGGGGCTCAAAAATGGAATCCTATATGCAGCTTCTACTAAATCAGAAAGGAGGCAGGAGGTAGAATGGTCAACACTGGTAACCAGAACTGGACAGCTTAGGTCTGAGTTCCAGATCTGCTATTTCCTGGCTGTGGGATGGCCTTGGGCAACTGCTTAACCTCTTTATGTCTCTGTGACCTCTTCTGTAAATTGGGGAAAATTATAGGGACTTCACAGTGGCATTTTGAACACTGTAGGTTTGGGCACAGACTAACTGTTATATAAGCTTTATTATTATAGTGCGTGCTCACAAATGGTGGCTTCCTCTCTTTCCCCAGTTAGGAAACCTCCAGAGATGGTGTGGCTGTTGGTGGTCAGGATACTCTTGGAGGCATACTGGAATCTCCCTGGTCTTCTCAGCAGGTCCCACCTCCCAGGGTTGGCTGTCACCCCCTCTCACAGTCTAAAAGGCTACACAATTAACCCTTCCCTGCCTGGTTTGCCTGCAAGCTAGAACCCCTTCATTCTCAGCTCCTTGCTGGTCATTAATTGTTTAATGTATTTGAGGAATGTCTCTTAACCTTGCACCTCATTAGATTTTGTGAGACAGTAAACCAATCTTGCCTCTGACAGGACCAGATTCCAGAGCCTTTTTTTTAAAGATCCTTACAAAGAAAGCTATTACAGGTTTGGAGAGATTGATTTTACTTAAAACCGAGTATGTATGAAAGCAGGCAGAGTGGTTATGACATGAATTACTTTGATATATTGAGTGCAAAGGCAAATACAATTTCTTTCTGCCTTTTACCTTTCTGTGTTCAGCAGAGGGGTGGTGATTTATCTTTTCATCCATTTCAACCTGATGTAGGTTGCCTTTAACTCTAAGGAAAAAGGGACAGATGGCCTGTGTTAGAGCAACTTGTAGGAGGAAGACAGAAAAGGAAACAGGTAAGAAAGAAGACCCCTGCTCCAATCTCTGGGTCTGCAAATGACATTACCTGGGCTACCCTCCACCTCCCAGCCTAGCCTGGCCCACAGTGGGAGCAAATAAATAGCAAATGGGAGAGACATCTCAAATGGAAATCAATACACAGTTTACTATGTAGTTTTCTTAAACTCAATTTTGTGTAACAAACTGTAATTACATGTAATAAATATCAAACCGTCCTCACTGAGGAACAGATAAAGAATATATTCTATCATAATCTAATTTTCATTTCTTTTTTCCAGGTTCCATGGATTATCTTTGGGATGCCTCTAATTCTACACAACAGGTACCAAAAGGTTGCTTTTTTATGTTGGAGCCCTTGCTACCCTTGTTACTGTTTAGAGAAAGTTATTAATCTTTGCTCATGTTGACATTGAACACCATCTTTAAGGATTTAAGCCTCTAGCACCCTATTTCTGAAGAGGTTCTGCCTTTGCCGGTATACTCTGCAAATTTCTGACTTTGTGGCTTAGTGCCTGAAAATAAAAATGTGAAATTCTGGTTGAAAGAAAGTTAAGGAGATTTATTGTTGCAGGACTTCTCAGAGCCTTTAATTTGCAACTGTGCTTGGTAAATCTCTAGGAGGGTGATACAATGCATCACTTTCTAAACTCTTGACAAGGAACAGTTTATACAGAGCACCTTGCAGTAATCACGTAGCTATAGCTGGGGAGATGTTCATCATTTTCATGGAGGTTTAAAAGGACTTTCCGCAGAGACCCATGCTCTTTCATCTAAACTCATCTCCCCTCTGCCCGCGTCCCATTCTGAGTAACAGCTGCACAGAATTTATCATCATCCCTGAACATATTCTGCTTCTCTCCCTCATGCTATTACATAGAACACACAGCTTTTCTTTCTTCGAAAGCCATTTCTCCTCTTTCTGCTCCTGGCAAATTCTGACATCTTTTAGAACCCATTTTGTGGTCACCTTTCCAGGGAAGTCTCCTCAGGCAGAGTTACGATGATTTCCTGGGATGCTGAGAGCACCTTCAGCAACAGATTAACATGGACAACACATGTGACAATCTAGGTGGGTGTTAAATATTACCCCAATAGTAGAACATTCCTGGGGTATTGAAACTTTGGTACAAAACCCAAACAAAAAAGATCTGTCAGTGAAAATTCTTGCTGAGTTTGGAAAACATTTTGGGAAGCCACTGAATTAAAAGTATCTTTTGGAAGAGCAATAGATGGCCAGTAAGTTGTCTACAAAAGGGGTTGAGTGTGTTTCTTCACTGAGTACCTTTTTCTGACTGCCTGGAGTTTGCAGATTTGGGGTAACAACTGAATTGCTCAAGTCAGGAGCATCTGAGAACAGCTTCCGGAAGCCTCCAAATCCACCCTCCCCAAGGTGGTTCCTCCAAATGAAAGTTAAACTTTGCCATATCAGTGATGAATTACTGTCTATCAAGGGCATCCTTTAAGAAGGGGAATAAGATATCCTAACCTTCCATTTGCTGAATCTGACAAGAAGCTAACTGGCAAAGAAATCTGGTGATGCAGTTTGCAGAGATAAAGCTCTTAGGACACAGAACAGCACACAAAATAAGGGCAGAGAAAGTGGATAGAAAGGGAAGAGTGGATAGAAAAGTGGAGAAGGACCAACCTGCCTTTCTTAGAGGTTGTATCAGTTTGGGTTCCTAAGCAACATATAAATATGTTTATATAATCCATTTCCTCCTCAACAGAGTATGTTAACAAAGTATTGAATCTTTGCCTAGCTAATAGATGAAAAATACAACACTATACTTTTAACAGCTTTTCTCTTTTTATATGTGAGTTAGTGATACATTTTTCAGTGTTTTCAGATCTATTTATATTTTTATTATTTGAACATCAGTAATTTCACATCTTTTGCCCATATGTTCCATTGGAGGGACTTTTTTTCTTGTTGATTCACAGTGCTCTTTATATATTGAGGGAACTGACTTTTCATTTCTGTGCTTAATTTTACAATTTTTCAGTTTATTTTTATTTTTGCATTGTTTCTGTTTTTTTCTTTCCCCTACAGACTTGTTTTTGTGTTGTCAAATTTCACAGGACAGATTTTATGTCATACTGATGTCTTCTGTATGTTGATATTTTATATATATATATTTTTTCTAGTAATTGAATGATTTTTAAAAATGTCTTTGAACTATCTGAAATTTACTTAGGTATAAGGTTTGAGATATTTTTTTCTACTCCAAATCACTACCATTTTACCTAACACCATTTATTGAATAGTCACTTTTTATCTCCTCATTTTAAATTTCATTTTAATTGAATACCAAATTCTGCCATATGTCTTGGTTTAATCCTGAACTTTATACTCCACCCCTTGTTCTGCCTATCTGTTTATGCACCTGTACCATTCTGCATTAATGATGTACCTTATTATGAGGCAGGATTGGTCTTATCTGACCCATAATTTATACTTATTTATGTATTTTTCTTCTATTATTGAATGAACTTATGTACCCTACTTCAAATTAATTGTGAAAGCTGGTATGGTAATTTTAAGCTCCTAAAAAAATCACAAAGAAATAAGACGATTCTTTTCCATCCATTTACATGATTTTCAGTATTTTGAAGGAAACAGTTTTTTTCAGATGTTTTCACGTATTTTTCATATCCTTGATTTTACTAATAACCACCTGATATAAGTAAGGAAATGATATGAGATCTTGGCAACAATTAACACATTTGTAACAGTTGTTGAGGTATGTGTTCATTCAAGGATCGGAGAATGATCTATGCTTACAGAAACCCAGCTTTCCAGATCCCTAATCCTAGAACTGAATCTAATTCTCCAACCTCACAGAGTTGGGATTCAAGTACCAGTTTTGTGCTTAATAGTTGAGTGATCTGTGACAAGGTGTTTTATTTCCTCTGTCTTTTTTTTTAATGAAACAGAGATGATAACATATAATTAAGAGGATTATTATGCATTATAAAATTAGGTACAAGTCTCACACTCAGCCTTCAGTTTGTGACCTTGAGCAAGTCCCTATACTCACAATCTGCTTCCTCATCAATTAAATTGGAGATAGCATTTTGGAATAATAAAACCTCTTTTAAGTTGACTATTAAGGATTAATATGTGTGGCTGGCTGCTCTTTCTAATATACCATATAAAATATAATTTATGATAGTGTTAGTAGACCTAGTTCCCGAGGAAGGAGAGAAGAAGAGAGGAATGGTATTTGGTTTTATACCCACTAAGGAAAGCAATGTTTTGGATACCCCAGCCACTTAACATCATGGACCAACTTTGCTCTGATACATAGATAATACCTTACTTGATCTGATGCAATCCCATCTTCAATCTTGTTAAATGACATAGCACAACAAAACCAACTCCAAGAAAGGTTAACTGAGGTGTTTGGGTTGATGGAAAGCAGTTGTCAATAGTGTTGGCCCTTCCATGTACAAAGTGTTTTCATTAGAATACTGTTGTCTGCCGTGGAGTGGTTGAAAACATTCACATGATGGATTAATCGATTCCCACGTTAATTCATTCACATGTGACAATGACTTGCTCAAAAGCCTCTCTGACTGTCTGAATGGGCTTTAAGGAATTAAGTAGCACAGCGCAGGAACCCAACTTTCAATAAGAAAGAAGGTTGCAAAGTGTTTTTTTCTAGCCTAGAAAATAACCAAGGCTGATAACTTACTTTTTTCTCCCTGTGATATATAAAAGGTTTAAAAAAGTGCTAAACCTGTAAAAAAAAAATAAAGTCTTTTACATCTTCCAAATTGTAGTGCTATTGGATGCAAATCATTAAATATAAATGGGTTGCAATAAAAACACTTAATTAGTATAAAAACAGCAAAAATGCAATTTTTCAAGTTCATTTTCGCTCTTCTCAGAAGATAGAAAGCAATATATTTACGTATTTACATATAACTAGGAGCAGCTAAATCATTTATCTGTAAAGAATGCCAAAGAAGGTTGCAGAGAACCCACCGAAGCCATCATTTCCATAAACCAAGGCTGCATTTCATTCACAGGCAATCCTCCTCCTGGTTATCACAATCATAAAATGCCTATAAAAATGACACCATGCAGTTCTGTATTTATAGTCTGTCAATGTCCCATGGATCAAATTGGTTGAGTTTACAAGGCAAGAAAGGATATTACCCCCCTTTGCACCACTATCCTTTTCCACGTCCTCTGGACTCTGCATGCCAATATGCTCCTCTGACGATTTTTACAATGACAAGTCTGTAATTAAAGCTTGAATTGTGGTGGAGGGCTTGCTGGAAGCCCAAATCTCAGCCAGTCCTGCTGTCACATCTACTTTATAGTTTTGCTAGTGACCAGCTGGGCTTGAGCTGTGGGGAGAGCAGTTTGCAGGGGAAATGATGTTTGGGGGATGTTCCCACCTGTAATTATCACTGGTCACCAAAGGTCTAGTAGGCCAGGGTCTGCCACCGACAGGTATGGACACCCCGGCTCAGCACACTGTCTGCAGGATGCTACAGGTATCAAAAATAAAGACCTACCCCTAAGTCAAAATTTTTCGTTTCTGGGCTTTATCTACTTTGAAGAATCAGAAGGATTTCCCTTATTTCCTGTTATGGCAGGAGAAGTAAATTTGGGTGAGCAACAGTGAGGTTCTGGAAGAAGTTTCTTGGGGAGATGAGACCTTGCAGGGAGAACCCTTCCCAAGGGGTAAACTTCATCAAAATCAACTGTGCTGGTTCTTAATGGCAGAGAGCTGTCCCTCTAGCATTTCCCTGTGGCTGGAATGTTCATCCCCTCCCTCATGCACCCGATGCTGGGACCAAGGCAGGAGGCCACGCTGAGCCAGCCACAGGGGCTTCGGGCACTAATGGCCACCGAGGCTGTGCCAAGAGCCTGTCCTCACGGACCTAGAAGGGCTGCCCTTGTGAAGCCATGGGCCCCAGGGCAGCATGCTGGTTTCTGATGAATGGGAATGAGCACTTTATTTGTGACATGTCAAGCTTACGAGACGTTAAGCAGATTGGTGAGCTTGGAGAGAAATCTGTGGGGATGGGTTAGGGGAGATGAGGTCCAAAAAGACCTGGGTGAGAAGTGGCTAGGGGTAAAACTAAGGCAAAGCAGCTAATGGGTCACTCTCTTCATTGTGTTCTCACTTCATGCCACACAGATTTTCATCCGAGTGCTTTTTGGAAATGGTTATGATTATAAAATATAAATTGCCTTTACTTCACTCTAAGACCTTGAGGAGGGAGAATATTTGTTATTTCCCTTTCCATCCCAAAAGACTGATGCAATGCTTGGCTCAATGTAACTATATAACTATAACTGTAACTATAGTTATATAACTATAGCCAGTTACTAGGAATGATGTTTCAGTGTGTAACTATGTAACTATAGCCAATTATTATTAAGAACATGGATAGTAGAATCAAATAGGCCTGGGTTTGAATCCTGATCTGCTACCTACTCATCTGGATCTTGCTTAATTGTCTGAGCATCAGAACACTAGTAATAAAATTATTGTTATCATTTTTTAAATTCATATTATTAGTTAGCTATGTGGTAGTCATTCAGCTATGTGTTAGGCATTGATGAATTTTTTATAGGCATTATCTCATTTAATTCTCTTAAAAATTTGTACCATAGGTACAACTTCATCCCCATAATTCAGTTGCTATATAGTAATGCATATATTGTATGACTCATTTAAATTCAATCCTGGACCCATATTAGTCATTTATTAAATACTGACAATCAAATGATTAAAATGTTTGTTTTCTCATCTTAGTTTGACTAAGAATGGTAATGTTGAAACCAGACAAACAGAACCTTAAGTGTTTCTATGTATTAGTTATTTGTTACTGTGTAATTATCCTAAAATTTAGTGGCTAAAACAGCAATAAACATTTACTATCTCACACAGCTTTTGTGGGTCAGAAACCCAGGAGTAGCTTGGTTGGGTGTTTCTGGCTTAAGATGAAATTGTAGTCAAGATTTTGTCTGGGTCTGCAGTCATACGAAGACTTGCCTGGGACTACAGGCATTCCAAGACAGCTCACTCACATGTTTGACAAGTTATTGCTGATGGTTGGTGGGAGGCACCCATTCTGTGCTATGTGGATAGCCCTGAGGGCTGCTTGAATTTCCTTACAACATGGCAGCTGGCATCTCTCAGATTGGGTAATCCAAGACAAGGCAAGGAGAAGACCACTTTGGCTTTTAGGACCCAGCTTTGAAAGTCACACTGTCATTTTTGTAATAGGGAAGCACGAATCACTGGAGGCCATCTTGGAGAGTGGTTTTGGCAACAGGAGTTAAGAGGATAATGAAAAGAGAAAGATCACAGGGTCAGAGCTATACAAAAGTCAGTTAGAAAGACCCAGTTTGTAAATTGAGATGAATGGTTGAGGATTAAGGATATGAAAGATGCAAATGTGACAGAGGCCAGATTTTATGTGGCTGTCAGTGTGTGGTTCAGGTTGGCGTACATGACTCAAGTGATTTATTTACATAGAGACATACTTCCTTTGAAAACTTGTACACCCTTTTTGAAAGATTGGGTGGGTGGGATATGGAGCACATGGATAGTATTCATCACTGATGACACAACTAGGGAAAAATGTATAAACAGGGAAAATCCTTCAGCATAAAGTTGAAAAGTTAGTGATCTGGTCAGCAAAGACACAAAAGCCAGTGTGTTTCACATAATGCCAATAACTGCCCCAAAAGGTGATGTCACTGAATTGGACCTGAAATTTAAGTAGAAATAAAAGGAAAAAAGATACTGTGATAATGAGGAAGTAATAAAAGACCTTGTTCCAAAAACCAAAACTGCTACTCGTCAATATCTTTGGGCGTGGGGGATGATGGTATTTAGGCCATCAAGTCTGCGTCACATGTATCTCAAGGACTTAACAAGCCTTTATCTTTTCTGACCAGAAAAGAGTAGAGGAGGAAGAAAAAACATGAGGAAGACTTTGAGCAAGAAATCCATAGCTTCTGCAAAGGAGTTCTAATATTTTTATTATTTTCCAGCTCAAGTGGTTGGCCTGTACTCATGGCCAAGTCCAGAGGTCATTTCGTAGTGGCTCATGAAATTGTTTAAGCCTAGTGTCCCATGGGCCCTTCCTCCCCTGATACTTTTTTGTGTGTAGTCACGCTGAGGAACAAAGCTGGTCCTGCACTGCAGCATAATTTATTCTTCATTAGTCTAAGCTATGACTTGTTCATGATTACATTCAATTTCAGTGTTTACAGATTCATTTTCATAATATTTCCTCTGGGTTTATTATTTCCATTTGTAAAAATTCATTAAGTCCTCCAAGTCAGCATAAGCCGATGTAATTTGCCAGGGGCTGTTGCTCTGACTCACACTAGGCTTTGAGATTTGCAACAGCAGATAGATGATGCTCTACTTGAAGAGAACTTGCGTTTCAGGCCCTTGTGGGGAGCCCCCCACTTTCCTCAGGGGCTCCTTTGCTTGTCTCAAACTTCTTTGATATTGGATGTATGACTCTGCTGGGGGATGAGAGTGGGCATTGAGAAAGCTGGGGGCTTTGGTGTAGTGTGGTCTCAGCGACCTCAGCCAGGGCACTGCCTCTCCTCCCACCCCACACCAGGCCATCCCCATGGTTACCGTTGGGGCATTGCCATGTAAGTACCTTATAAAGCTTGCTCTCTCGGTGCTTGTAGTTTAGGCAACATCTCATTCATTTTTCTGCCCTTGAATATGTTTTGAGTCCAAAAATCTAGGTTTGGAAAATTGGGCACTGGTAGGGTTATATATTCAGTCATTCGTTTGTACATTCAGCCCACATTTTCTAAGAACATATTATGTGTTAGGCACTAGGTTAAGTCCAAGGGTACAAGTTCACTCTCCAGTTCTTGGGAGTCGGTCCACTGCTTCTGTGTAGCATCTCTCAATCTTGTATAATCTTGCATATCAACAAGGGAATGATAGAATTAATCTCTGTTATTAATATGTCTATATTAAATCCGGCCTCTTTGGACAAGCCATGTGAATTTCCTCTGATAATGGGCATGAAAGTACACAGGCCTAGAAAATTGCCTATGTGCTTGCATCAGTACCAACACAAGAAGTCTTTCATTTTCTTTCCCAAGATCTTGACTGCACTGTATTCTTTTACTAGTTGGGGTTATTTCAGTCTAAAGTAACAGAACACCTGATTCAAACTGACTTGGCCACAAAAGGAAGTGTACTGCCTTATGTGACTTACCCACTCAGGAATCCATCTGACTCTCAGCGTGGCTGCACAGGTCATAAGCATCGCCACCAGAATATGGCTTGTCTTTCTCTCTGTACCTGGGCTCTGCTTTTCTCTGTGCTGCACCCAATCTCCATAGGATCTCGGAGTCATCAGCTAGCTCCATAAAGCATTTAGGCTGCATTCCACTGGGATCAAGTCCAGCAAAAAAGTGACCATGTGAAGTATGACCAAATGAAGTCATGAAGTTCACCCTCATTGGACTGGCTTAGGTCATGAGCCCGTCGCTGTGCCAATGATCATGGGGTAGGCATGCTTCATATTCTCCTTCTCTAGGACTGGGGGTGAACTTACTCAAACCACCCAGCGCAAGAGTGGGGATGTGGGCATTACAAATAATGATTGGGCCCATTGCCTCACAAAGTGGGAAAGGATGGTGGGGACACCATAATGCATGTTCACAACACATATGCTGATTAAATTTTACCCAGATTGCATATTTAAAAATATCCCCTTAGATATGCAAAATGATGAAGGAGCTAGCAGTTGTATTCTGTTATGTACTGGCAGAACACATCCGACTTACTGTATTTAACAAATGCAATAATTTGGCTTATTTTGGATAAGGTGGCTGTGAGATGGGGTGGGCACAGCTCAAAACATGCCATATAAAAACAGAACTAAGGGTTTCCAAACTGAAAACTTTTAGTACTTTGCAGCGGGGTTGGAGGGAGATCATATTATATCAGTTTTTTGAAGGACCTTAAAGCAGAAGGAAAAGCAGATTTGTGCTATGAGAATTGAGAGGCAGAGATTTCTAGTGATAAATAGCTGCCCAGTGAAGGAACAGATGTCCTGGTTGCCGCTGTGTTTCCTATCACTGTAATTGCACAGGCATAGTTTTATCAGATCGTCTGTCACTGAGTAAGTGATGGTGCTCGGTAACCCTTGAACACCCTTTGATGCCTGAGATCCAGTGATCTTCTAAGACTCACAAGTTAAACATGGAGAGCACCAGGACGGTAGATAGCACATGGATAAGTAAGAGACAACTCTTTAGATCATAGGTTCCGTGGAAAAAAGAAAACAGGAGATTGTCTTTTAAGAGTTGATGTGGGAGATGGAGTAGGTTGGAGAGTTGGAAAAGAATTTGGGAGAAATTCAAGAACAAAAGGTTGAAGTTACAATTTTGGTCTTGATATGACAAAGAGGATTAAATAGGACAAATGGAGAATATGGCAGAGGAGAACTGGATCAACTCCATATTTTTGCGTTAACCACTGAATGTGCTGTTGACTCCCTCCTTGCGTCACCATGCACAGGCACCAGAGAGCAAGGGCGTAGAGGTGTATTCCAATGGTCTCTCTACTGCCGTGTTTGAGCAATTCTGGCAAATGCTTTTTTACCTGAAGAATCATCCTAAGGGGACATTCTTCCATTTTCTTCCTTAATGCGTCTCATTGCATCACAACTGATGGGTAACTCTTGCTGTTCCTTTAGTCCATTTCCCTTTGACTTTATTCCTTATCACATAAGTAGGCCTAAAACCTGGCTTTTTGTGTTACTACAGAGCCCAGAAGTCACTGTTATTTAAAGGTAGATCACCCTCATTTGAATTTTGACAGCAGCTCCTTTTCAGTAGAGCATGAACCATCTTTAACATGGCTTGCTTCAACAGTGTCCAAATTATCAGCAATGTACACCATTTCACCAGCTGTCCTGGACCCCTTTAGTCAACCTCTGTACTTAGGTCTGGTAGAGCAGTCATCTTGCATCATTATTATTATTTTTATTTTTCATATCTGTGTCCTTTAATGGGTTGTGAGCTCTGCAAAGGAAGGGGTTATATTGTGTACATTTCTTTTCAGTGATACTGGCTGGTACCTCAGTGAGATTTTATGAGAAAAATGGGCAGAGACAGTGGGAGGCAGTAGAAGGTGTATCGAGAAAGGGAATCTGACCACTTCGGGCTTCTTGCCTTCTGATTGCCTTTTGATGGGTGTGTGCAGGCAGCTGTGTGCACCTGTGGGCATGCATGCGACATTCACGGAGGGCATGCTCGGTACAGTGTTAGACCTTTTACATCAAAATTCCTAATCTTCACCATCTCATCAGGTATGACTTATCTTCCCCATTTTGTGGAGGAATAAAAGTCAGTCAGAAGACAGAAGCCGTTTGCCCAAGGTCACCCAGCATGGTTAAGCCAGGGTTCACACAGCATGTTCTTTTCATTAAGCAACTTTTCTTCTCCAGCCTGAGTACAACCTAGTCTCAAAATCACCTTTTGCCTCCTGGTTTCTTTATAAACAGGGCACTCCCTTGACTTCTTTTTTCTTTCCTCCACAGTCCTATTTAATCAACTTAGACTTATCCTGAGAATATCATTGCTCTGACCAAGGCAGCTTATGATACGTGCAGCTTCATTACATGTGCCAAAGACATCATGTAAGAAAATTATACATTCTGGCAAGAAAATCCCCAATATATCATTTTCAGATCAAAGCCACTGAGAGCTTTGCACATGAACAGATCAAAAGAAAACCCACAGAATGTCAGGGAGGAGTTGCTCCTATAATATGAAACCCTCTCTCACCTCTGCTGCTGCTCAAATATTTTTTAAGCAAATGATTACTTCATGAATATGACCCTCAAATTCTATGCTCCCCAGTAGTTCCTAAGAAAACTAGAATCTGCATTGGAAGAGGAACCAAACAGGACTGTCTTGATTTGCCTTAATTAACAGTTTGCCAGCCTATGGTTCTGGAAGCTACTCCTGGTTCATAGGAACAGAATTCCCAGGAAGAGAACACAGCAAATCCGTAACGAATCACTCTATGTAGCGCTGTCCTCTTCTCTCTCTCTCTCCCTTCCCAACACTCAGTGTGTACATGCTTCCGGCAACACAGACAACACTGCCGGCTGGTACCACATCTACGGCATATATACTATGACATATATGTGATGGTTATTTCATTTTCTTACCTTGCATTTCGTTTTCCTCAAAATTCTGTTTCATTTGGTTTGCCTGCTTGCCTACTTTTTACAGAATTCTGCCCCAGATTTTATCCCTGTTGTAAAAATCTCTCAAAATGTTCGATCATTGGATAGATCATCAGTTTCATCTTTCTTGAAAAAATTTCTCCCGTGACCTCCTGGCCTGTTTCTGATTCCCCTGGTCACCTTCCAGAAGCACAACACAGCTGTCAGCTTTGACTCTTCCTTCGCCATAATCCTGGGGTTACTTCAGCCTCTCTCACGTTCAGTTCTGTTTACTGAATCCCATTCTACCCTTCCTCCGGTGAGTGCCCTCATTTGGGTGGAGTACATTTTCTGTTAGCTTCCTGATAATAGGTACACTGGATGAAAAGTATCTGAGATATTCCACAACAATTTTTTTCTACACCCATACTTGATTGAGAGCTTTATTGTACCTTAAATTCTGAGGTGAAATAATTATGACGTCAGAAATGGAACGTCACTGTTCCATATTATCTAGATTTCATTATCACTGGTGAGAAGTCCAGTTCCATTCTATTCTTGTACTGCTTGTGAAAACTTTCCCCTGTTTCTTGGAAAGCTGGTAAGACCTGCTGCCCACCTCTGACTTGTCATGCTCATTTTCGGTTGCTCTGTAACAAATCTCCACACACTTTGTGGCTGGAAGCAACTCTCATTTTTCAGTTCACAGTTCTGCAGGTTACAGTGTTGGATGGCTTCTCCAGTCAGGGCCTCACAAGGCTGAAATCAAAGTGTCAGCTTGGCTGAGTTCTTGTCTGGAGACTCTTTGGAAAAAAGAAGTCTCTTCCAAACTGATTCTTGGAATTTGGTTTCTTGCTATTTAGGAATTTCCTTCCTGGCTGTCGGCTGGGGGCTGCCCACATTTTATGACATGCAGCTTCTTCCGCCCCGAAGCTCAGAATCCTCCTTGCGCTTCCAATTCTCTCTTCTTCTGCAACCAGCCTGAGAAAACTGCTTTTCAAGGGCTCATGTCAGATGTTAGATCATGAGATAATCTCCCTATTTTAATGTTAACTATGCAGTAACATAACCTAAGTAAAGGAATCAAATCCATCATATTCCTAGTTTGGCAGCTATACAGGGAGAAGGGGAACTGAGGGAGCCCTCACTGAACTATTAGTGACATGCCTTTGCGCACCTGGACTTTCTCCCCCATTGTGCAGAGCAGTAGTGGACTTTTCCCAGCTGGGAACTGAAGATGTCAGTCCCAGGAAGTCCTCCTGCATTATTTACTCCAAACCCCACTGGTTCTCTCTTCTATTCCATTTTCTTCGTTTTCTTGCAGTTTCTGGGTTGGTCGTCTAATTTTCTCTTTTCTTTCTTTCCTATTTCCTTTCTTTTAGTGTTTTTACCTAATTTTCTGGGAGAATCATTTCCAGTTCTACTGTATTTTTTAGCCTCCATTTGTACTGCACTTTTTAATCATTTCTGCAGTTACAGTTTTAATTTTTAAGAGCTCATGATATTACCTGTTTTTAAAAAGCTTTCTCTTCATGTGTCAGAGGTACAAGAGCTTCTCTAACCAACCAAAGTTATTAATGACAGTTTTGCTTTTTAAGTTTTCTTCTCCAAGTGCTTTTGCTTCTTCTCATCTCTCTTCCATACTGAAAGCTTCCCAAATGTCCAGGGATCCTGAGTGTCTGGTCATGCTTGGGAATCAGTACCTGGTGCGTCGTGTGCACTGTGTTTGTATTTCACACTACAGCCTGTGTGATGAGTGTAACGGAGGCAGTGGTAACCCTGACAGAGACATCTAATGAATGTGCCCTTAGCATTTGTTACCCCCAAAGTGCAGGACAGAGCATAATAGCTCCATTGTCACTCACTGGAATCATTTCTATTTTAGTCTTTTAACCAAATGGCGAGAGTGTAAGTGAATACTTTAAGAGTTTGGGGGATCAGGATTAGACTGACCTGGATTAGATCCTTAGCACTGGAATTTATTAGCTGAATTCTGTTGGGCAAGTTTCAGTCTTGTCATCTATAGAATGTCATCCATCACATAAAGTTGGTGAGAATCCCATGCGATGATACATGCGATGTATCACACATGGATGTGATACAGTGAACAGAGGCCACTGGGATGTTGAAATGCATTATATCATTATTCTCACTACTATCCTTATTTTTATGAATATGTTAAAATTCCTGATGCAGTGCCTCACACGTTACTAATGTTCAGTATAGGTTTGTTCTTTTTCATCTCTGTTTAGTGGACTGTTCATCCTTGGGGGATTGGACAGAGATGGTTTATGGTTGGCCATATATTGGTTATAGACTGGCCTAGTTATAGGGATCTCCTGACAACCTTCACTTCACTTAGCTTCATAGTATTTCATTTTATTTCACTTCACGTCATTTCATTTCACTTTATTCGATAGACTTTCTATTTCATTATAGATAAAATAGTTCATGTGCATATGAAAACTAGCAGGTATATATATGTATTTACATTAACTATAAGCATATACTTCATAATTGCCTACATTTGCAGAAGAGTGGGCATTTCCTTGAAGCTCAGAGGACCACAAAAACTTCTTGAGGCTAATGTGACAGTGGCAAATTAACTGAATCTTAAAGAATGGATAGAATGTGGACACGAAGCTAAGGGACAGTGGTTTCACAAAGAGAATTCCAGGCTACAGTGAAGCATTAGCAAAGTCAAGGGGGGAGCAAACTTTAAAATGTCATTGCTCAGAGCAGCCACCTTGTTGCCAAGAAGAAGGTTCAGAACTATTTCTACTACTTGCAAAGATAAATGCCTTGTAGAGCACATGGTCTGGACTTCGGTTCAGCTAATAATTCTTCCTATAGCAAAAGGATTGGTTCCAAAGGCTGGAAAAATTCTGGTGGCGATATGGGTACTACATTTTCCTTCTAACAGTGAACAGCAGTCTTTGATGGTACATACTTCAGCTGTTATCTTATTGAATGATTAATCAGCAAAGGCACATTAAACTTCAGTTATGTGCCAAGTAGTGTACTCAGCAGTTAGGATACACTGGAGAATAAGACGGACCCATTTGTGCCCTCAAAGAATTCAGGCTGGTGGAGACAAGTAAGCAAGACCATCATGATGCGGTGTAATAAATGACCTGTTACTTATCAGGAAAAAAAATTATTATTATAATAATCTCATAATCATGAGAAAACTAGCAACAGTTTAAGAATAAACCTAAGGAAAGAGATGAAAATTTCTACATATCCTTCCCACTGACAATGAGTGCCATTTAGAAATCTCTGATTTAATGCATATACTGCATCTTGAAGGGTGGCACCCTATCCCTGTAAAGTATTGTTGCTATGTTGGCCCCACAACTCTGCTTTCAGTAGACCATTCTGGTAATCTGGATGAAAAACTGTGTGACATGACCAGTGGATTCCATAGCCATGGGCCCATTCCTGCATCTCTTTTGCAGTCAAGTAGGTCCTCTGGTCATATACCTTATTGCATGGATTCTATATCTGTGGGTCAAGAATTCTATAAACCCTAGGAGATTATGGTACTGGAAATGCAAACCTATAGCCAGTATCAGTATCTATCCCTGTGAGGACAAATCTGGTCATTCCAGGATGGAAGGGATCAGTGTAGTCAATATCCCACCAACTGGTCTCTGTATTACTTATGCATTCCTATGTAACAAATTCCTCCTAAACTTGGCAGCTTAAAACTGTAAACGTTTATGATCTTTTAAAATTCCAAGAATTAAGAATTCTGAGATGAGCCTAGGTGGGTCATTCTGGTTCAGGGTCTCCCAAGCTGTCATCTGAAAGCTTGACCGAGGCTGGAGGGACCATTTCTCTAAGTACGATTGTAAATCTTTGTGCGCCAGGTCTCTCTTTTGTTCTTTCTTTTGTATCATTGCCCAGAGCCTCGCTCATGGTAGGGGAGATGCTAATATGTACCGATCAAATACTACAGATTAAGCATTGTGCTTAATAGCTTTGTTGCATATGTTACTAATTGTGTCTCTGTAGCTGCTATGTAACAAGGGGTTATTATTTCAGTTTTGCACCCAAGGAAATGAATGCTCAGAAAGTTGAAGTTGCCCAAGACACACAGTGATTATGTGGTAAAACAGGAGATAGACCCTGATATTTCTGACTTCAAAACCCACTCTCCGTGAGGAACTAAATTAAGTTGCAGTTAATTCCTGAGCTGTGGTTGCCTCATAAATGAACTTGGGTCGATAGCCAGAATCTGTTCTCCAGCATCTGTGTAGTCTCCCGGGCATGCCAGGCTTGCTCTGCCCCCACTCTGTGGAAGTCTAAGAGGTCCTCCAGGGTGACCTCCCCAATTAGAAGAAGAACCAGTATACTATATGTTCAGTGCTGAGTAGGAAAGACCTCTCCCTGGTGTCTTCACAGTCCGACACTGTCTAATAACCCTCAATGTGAAAAATCAAAGACATAAAAAAATCCTAATTACAACTCTGCAGGCATCTGGGGTCCAAGAATTAGCTACTTTTCCTTAGTAAAATAAGTGAACATTAGATCCAGCAGGAAATCAGAGATTCCTTAGTATCAGTGGCTTTAATTTCAGTTGGGAAAAGCGAGTCTCAGCGAGGTAAGGTGACATACTCAAGGCCACACAGCCAGGGAATGGCAGAGCTGGGGAGAGAATCCCATTCATCCGTGGCCAGGGGAGGAGCACTTGCCACGTAGACCTTTGCAGTGCAAGGTGAAATACGGGGCTGACCCAACTCCAGAAGACTAGCTGAAACACTAAAGCGTCTGTTATATTTTGAATTTCTGTCTGCTCCCCACCCCTCACCCCACAGTGTTATACTGCACACAAAATGGCAGTTTAATACATCATTGAGTAATTATTTCACCGAACTAGAAGACTGGAATTTGCTTTCAGCATTTAAAGAGGTGGGGGAAAGGAGGGAGGGGTTTCTGCTTGCCATACAGCCAAGTAGCTCCTACCAGACATGGTTCTCTCTTGGGTAACTGTGATCAACTACGGGGGAGAAAAGAAAATATGACCTAGAGTTACTGAAGATGGAACAAAGCAGGCTGCCTCTAGAGGGGAGAAGTGATGACATGGAGGAGTGACCTGCTTTTCTGCTTTTATCTTGAGGCAGGTCAAAGTCAGTGCCATGTTGGAAGGCTACAAAATCAAAGCCAAATACCCCACTAAAGCACAAAGAAAAAAACCCTGAAAACAAAAACAATGAAACCCACCATCTTTCTGGCCTGTAGATCCGGAGCACAGAGACCAGGTGACCACACGGACCAGAAGGTGGGGGTGGGGGGGTCATTTAAAGGGTGGCATCGGAGAGGGAAGCCCAGTCTCTTGTGTGACTTATGAACTACTCAAGTGTGGGACAAAGTCTAGCTAAGAAGAAAAACATGAACCTTAATTTGAGCTACCACCCAAGAGCTAGAGTTTGCAGTTTGAGTCTAATCAAATGAAGTGCCTGTTTAAACAAAGCAAACAAGTAATCAAATAAAATCAGAAGAATATAATGGAATCTAGAGTCTCCAAGTAGAACATTAAAATGTCCAGGAAAGAATAAAAATATTAATAGATGAAGAACCAAAATGTCAGGAGAGAATGAGCCTATCCCTGGCTTCAGCCAGAGCAGGTCTCATTTTTCCCATCTTATGTTGTGCTTCCATGTAACATGGCATTACTGCTACTAAAAGATGTCTTGAACACCTTTCAAGTAGATGATTTCCAAGGGGGATTCTCTTTCTGGCCATCAGCAGGCTTATTATTCAATCTCCATACTTGAATGGGGTCATCAGAAAAGCCTGCTCTGTAATTTGTAACCAGTGTTTCCAATAGTGGGAAGCAGTGTTTCTCAAACTTTAATATCTACCCAAATCACCCAGACTTCTTGTTATAATCTGTTTCAGGAAGACTGATATGGGGCTGGTGGGCATCTGCATTTCTAACAAGGTGCAGCTAAAATTGAAGCTCTTCGTTCAAAAGTCATACTTTGAGTAGCAAGGTTCTTAGGGACATAGTTTCCTCGTGACAAGCTGCAAAGTAAAAGGCTCGAAAGCCAGATGAGTGTGGAGACCACTGAATACTCTAATTACTCTTAGAGATTTACAAAGCACATTGGATTGAGTCTCTGAGAAATATTACAGAAATTTGACTGTGTTTTAACTGTTTCCCAAATTAATTTCACCACAGAATCTTTTTTTGAAAACAAATTCTGTGAAGTAGTATAGAACAGGTGTTAACATAAAACATAATTGAAGAAAATTTTATTGTAAAGGAATCTTAAAAGAAATGCTTACATCTGTGTTTTTATGTGCTCACTCAATCCCTGTTTCTGTGTTATCAAAGAAACCACATTTTCAGATTTTTACCTGAGAATAAACAAATACAAGCCTTCCTTGAATTTTGCTTGAAATTGCAAATGCTAAATCTTTGGAAACCTGTTAAACGAAAATTTGTGTGTCAGACATTGCCTTAACTAGATATGATTGATGGTGTCAACTACACTGGTCCAATCCAAAGACCTTGGGAAATGCCTCAGCCTAGAAATATTTACTCTGCTGATTGAGTACTCCACTGCTGATGAATTATTCCTTCAGGTTAAGCTTTCCCTTATCTCCTGTTCTAAAACATGCAGGCAGTGTCCAGGGGGCGGAGAGGGTCACCAACACCGGTGGGGAAGGGTTACCACGAGTCCTCTTTTCTACAAAGGTTTTGCACAACAAATAAAATTGAAGACCTCTGTCCATTGGAAGAGTCAAAATAATGGGTAATAAAGAGGTCTAAAAGTTAATAAACCTCTCTCATGTAACAGGCACTTCATCTATTTGATCATTTAACCCCATTTTATAAATTAGAGAACTGAGATGTCAGGAAACTAGTTCCAGTTAATAAGTGGGAGAGTGGGATTCAAGTCCCTCTGTTTGACACCAGTGTTGGCAGTCGGGCACCCGTGATATTTCTTCATCTGAGATGTTAGTAGTTACCAGGTCTTGAAAATGAGCGGAAGGGTCTTTACAAGATCAGACCCTTGCCCCAGAGGAGTTTCCTGGTCACCCCGGCCAACCCAGCATTTCGCTGTGTGGTTTCCTTTTTTTTCTTTAAAATATATTGTACAATAGCTTACACAAAATGGTGTTATTGCCATCTCATTATTCCTTAATGCCTTTTAGTGAAGCACTGTTTTTAATAGGGTGCATTCTTATAACATTCATCTCAGAGAAAACCTAAAGATTTTTTTTAAAGCACATGACATAAAATCTCTGTCCTGAGGTTGAGCCAGCCCACACCCCCAGCCCAACTTTGTCTTGAAAACATTCTTCCTAAGCAAAAATACTAGTCAGCAGAGAAAGAATAAGAAAAATCATACCTTATAATGTTTTACAAAGAAACCCAGACAGACAGGCCTCTTTGTAACCCAGGCCTATCCGTTCTGAAGAATACAGACTGGGTCAGGCCGGCAGAAGACCCAGACCCCATTGGCCAGCATTCCCTCAGCTCCAACAAGCCTCGGAACAGACATGCTCTTCCTCAGCTTGAGAAATCATTCTAGAAAGAGCGACTTGCAACCATCTGCCTGAGAGGCCATCGGCACCATATCCTTATAAGGTGATTTGGTATTTTCCGTAGAATTTCACACTCAACATGTTGAACGTGTCTCATCTGCCATCTAAAAGGTTGTTTTATTTTTTGTAATCAGCCACAGTGAAAAGAACACGTGCTGTTGACGGGTCAATCACTGAGTCATTTTTATGCTCCCACTGGGTGTCAGCCTGGACCAAGCAGAACATGTGCCAGGCCCTGGGCGAGGCATGTGCACCTGCAGCATCTCATTACAACAAATACAATAATAAAATGGCAATCAGTTTTGTGTTTTGTGATGCCCCAGGCACTTTTATGATTGCGTGACACCTGATTGAATGCCACCATAGTTCTATGAGGGAGACAAGACTTCCCGAACCTGGCCGCCCGTGACGGTCACCTGGGGAGCTTTATGAACAGGGGTCTTAATCAAGATCTACTGAGTCAGACTCTCTGGGATTTTAGAACCATAAAATCTATATTTGTATTAGCTTTCTGGGGAATTGTGAGGCGGTCTGAAGTTCACCAGCATCTGGGAGAGGTAGGACAGATGCTGTTATTTCAATCTTACTCACTAGGAAACCAAAGCTCAGAGAGAAAAGGTGTGTCTGAGATGTGCTGGGTTGTCCCTGACTTATAAAGAAAATAAGCAGGGAGAATAGGAGAGAGAGCCACTGGGGAAGGGGTGTTTTAGGTACACTTTTATTAGAGGTGATATTGGTGTAGAAGCCACTGTCCTTGTCCTGAAGAAGACGGTGGGAGAAGGCATAATGTGTCTGTAAGACAATGCTGAAAAGTGGGTCTCAAGTTAAGAGTTGCCCATGAGAACAGAGCAGGGGAAGAGCCGCACAGAGCTAGCACCTTCCCTCCAGCAAAGCACTCTTACAGCAGAATTCAGAGCCCGTGATTCTGTGGGGCAGGGGTTGGCTTTTCCTTGTCACTCCATTCTTCACAGTTCACAGTGAAAGAGGCATGGCATAGTGCAATCATTACAGACCAGGAGTCTCCAGTCTGGGTCTAAATGCTGGTTGCACCACTAGTAATCTCTGTGTGTCTCAGTTCAATAACCAAAATGGATATAGTCATTCCAAAATCACAAGATTATTGTGAGAATGAAATTTTATATTTGGTGAATATCCCCTAGTAGGTTATCTGGCTCAAAATGGGTCACCAGTAACTATTCACTGAGTTGATTTGCATGAAATCTACAAGCATGTTAATGTGAGAAATCATTGTGTTTTTCTCACAAAGTGATGATCTCTCTCAGAGGAGGTGATGGAGGCTTCCTTCTCCATCCACTGTTTACTTGACCAGAGATGATGGAGAGACAGGTGTGCCTTGCTCATGGAACTGGAGGCCTTCTGCGGCTCAATCTCCCAGGTTGCTTCAGGCATTCCTCTTACAACCCAACCTGTGCTCAGCTGCATCTGCAAAGACACCCCGGTTGGCTGATGTCCTTCTGAAATTGTGTTCCCCAGAGCTAAACAGAGTCCTGTAGTCAGTCTGGCCCCTGCTCAGAACAACCAAACCATCATAGCCCTTGAATTGAATACCAGCCTTCTAGATATGTATCATCAAAGAGCATTAGGATTTTAGAAACCATGTTGGATTATGGATTCATGCAACACATGTAGCCAATCAACCCTTATTCATTGTACATAAAGTAATTAGGACACCCAAATCTCCATCTTCTATGTCTATACATGAGGCTTTCACTCCCATTTCAGGTCTTCATATTGGTTTCTGCCAAGTTCTTCTAGACTGAAGCAAGATCCTGGAAGAGACATGGTATCGATTCATGGAATCACTATTAGAACTTGGCACATAAACTGGAATATATGAGACTCCTGATATGTATTTGTAGGGAAAATGGGGTCCCCATGGCCAGGATGCTCACCTGACCCTGACCTTCTTGCCCATTTGGCACATGCTGTGCTGTCCCATGATTCCTCACAGGCACCTGCGTCATGAGCTCATGCCTGTCTATTGAGAACGTGCAGGCTCAGGTAACAATTGGCAGGAGGTCACTATTGTATGTGCTGCTATATAAGGACCTCAGCCCCGTGCTCTATGTGGATTGTGGATCACAGACTTGGTGCAGGCAGATGCAGTGGACATGATTTCAGTGCTCTCCCAAATGCCTTGAGAATGAAGCTGGTTGTGAACCCTGTAGCCTGTAGCCATGTCATTTTTCAGTCTTTCCAAATCGAGTATGAAACTGCCAGGAGCTGGGCTCCTGTGCTACATATTTATTTATTTATTTTTTAATATAATTTATTTTATTATCATTAATTTACAATTACATGTGCAATATTACGATTATTAAACTACCCCTTCATCAGGTCCCCCCAACCAACCCCATTACAGTCACTGTCCATCACCATAGTGGGATGCTATAGAATCACTACTTGTCTTCTCTGAGTTGTACTGCCCTCCCCGTGCCCCCCCAACATTACATCTGCTAATTGTAATGCCCCTTTTTCCCTCTTATCCCTCCCTTCCCGCCCATTTTCCCCAGTCCCTTTCCCTTTGGTAACTATTAGTCCGTTCTTGGGTTCTGTGAGTCTGCTGCTGTTTTGTTCCTTCAGTTTTTTTCTTTGTTCTTATACTCCACATATGAGTGAAATCATTTGATACTTGTCTTTTTCGGCTTGGCTTATTTCACTGAGCATAATACCCTCTAGCTCCATCCATGTTGTTGCAAATGGTAGGATTTGTTTTCTTCTTATGGCTGAATAATATTCCATTGTGTATATGTACCACCTCTTCTTTATCCATTCATCTACTGATGGACACTTAGGTTGCTTCCATTTCTTGGCTATTGTAAATAGTGCTGCGATAAACATAGGGGTGCATCTGTCCTTTTCAAACTGGGCTGCTGCATTCTTAGGGTAAATTCCTAGGAGTGGAATTCCTGGGTCAAATGGTATTTCTATTTTGAGTTTTTGAGGAACCTCCATACTGCTTTCCACAATGGTTGAACTAATTTGCAGTCCCACCAGCAGTGTAGGAGGGTTCCCTTTTCTCCACATCCTCGCCAACATTTGTTGTTGTTTGTGTTTTGATGTTGGCCATCCTCACTGGTGTGAGGTGATATCTCATTGTGGTTTTAATCTGCATTTCTCTGATGATTAGCGATGTGGAGCATCTTTTCATGTGCCTGTTGGCCATCTGAATTTCTTCTTTGGAGAAGTGTCTATTCATGTCCTCTGCCCATTTCTTAATTGGATTATTTGCTTTCTGTTTGTTAAGGTGCATGAGTTCTTTATATATTTTGGATGTCAACCCTTTATCAGATACGTTTTTTATGAATATATTCTCCCATACTGTAGGATGTCTTTTTGTTCTACTGATGGTGTCCTTTGCTGTACAGAAGCTTTTCAGCTTGATATAGTCCCACTTGTTCATTTTTGCTTTTGTTTCCCTTGCCCGGGGAGATATGTTCATGAAGAAGTCGCTCATGTTTATGTCCAAGAGATTTTTGCCTATGTTTTTTTCTAAGAGTTTTATGGTTTCATGACTTACATTCAGGTCTTTGATCCACCTTGAGTTTACCTTTGTGTATGGGGCTAGACAGTAGTCCAGTTTCATTCTCTTACATGTAGCTGTCCAGTTTTTCCAACACCAGCTGCTGAAGAGGCTGTCATCTCCCATTGTATATCCAAGGCACTTTTATCAAATATTAATTGACTGTATATGTTTGGGTTAATGTTTGGATTTTCTATTCTGTTCCACTGGTCTGTGGGTCTGTTTTTGTGCCAATACCAAATTGTCTTGATTACTGTGGCTTTGTAGTAGAGCTTGAAGTCAGGGAGTGTAATTCCCCCTGTTTTATTCCTCCTTCTCAGGATTGCTTTGGCTATTCGGGGTCTTTTGTGGTTCCATATGAATTTTAGAATTATTTGTTCCAGTTCATTGAAGAAAGCTGTTGGTAGTTTGATAGGGATTGCATTGAATCTGTAGATTGCTTTAGGTAGTATAGCCATTTTGACAATATTTATTCTTCCTAGCCAAGAGCATGGGATGCATTTCCATTTGTTAGTGTCCTCTTTAATTTCTCTTAGGAGTGTCTTGTAGTTTTCAGAGTACAGGTCTTTCACTTCCTTCGTTAGGTTTATTCCTAGGTATTTTATTCTTTTTGATGCAATTGTGAATGGAATTGTTTTTCTGATTTCTCTTTCTGTTAGTTCATCATTAGTGTATAGGAAAGCAACAGATTTCTGTGTGTTAATTTTGTATCCTGCAACTTTGCTGAATTCAGATATTAGTTCTAGTAGTTTTGGAATGGAATCTTTAGGGTTTTTATGTACAGTATCATGTCATCTGCAAATAGTGACAATTTGACTTCTTCTTTACCAATCTGGATGCCTTGTATGTCTTTGTTTTGTCTGATTGCTGTGGCTAGGACCTCCAGTACTATGTTGAATAACAGTGGAGAGAGTGGGCATCCCTGTCTTGTTCCCGATCTTAGATGAAAAGCTTTCAGCGTCTCGCCGTTAAGTATGATGTTAGCTGTGGGTTTGTCATATATAGCCTTTATGATGTTGAAGTACTTGCCCTCTATACCCATTTTGTTGAGAGTTTTAATCAGGAATGGATGCTGAATTTTGTCAAATGCTTTTTCAGCATCTATGGAGATGATCATGTGGTTTTTGTTCTTCTTTTTGTTGATGTGGTGGATGATGTTGATGGATTTTCGAATGTTGTACCATCCTTGCATCCCTGGGATGAATCCCACTTGATCATGGTGTATGATCCTCTTGATGTATTTTTGAATTCGGTTTGCTAATATTTTGTTGAGTATTTTTGCATCTACGTTCATCAGGGATATTGGTCTGTAATTTTCTTTTTTGGTGAGGTCTTTGCCCGGTTTTGGTATTAGAGTGATGCTGGCTTCATAGAATGAGTTTGAAGTATTCCCTCCTCTTCTATTTTTTGGAAAACTTTAAGGAGAATGGGTGTTATTTCTTCTCTATATGTCTGGTAGAATTCAGAGGTGAATCCATCAGGCCCGGGGTTTTGTTCTTGGGTAGTTTTTTGATTACCAATTCGATTTCGTCGCTGGTGATTGGTCTGTTTAGTTTTTCTGTTTCTTGCTTGGTCAGTCTTGGAAGGTTGTATTTTTCTAAGAAGTTGTCCATTTCTTCTTTGTTTTCCAGCTTGTTAGCATATAGATTCTCATAATATTCTCGTATGATTCTTTGTATTTCTATGGGGTCCGTCTTGATTTTTCCTTTCTCATTTCTGATTGTGTTTATGTGTGTAGATTCTCTTTTTCTCTTAATGAGTCTGGCTAGGGGTTTATCTATTTTGTTTATTTTTTCAAAGAACCAGCTCTTGGTTTCATTGATTTTTTCTATTGTTTTATTCTTCTCAATTTTATTTATTTCTTCTCTAATCTTTATTATGTCCCTCCTTCTGGTGACTTTGGGCCTCATTTGTTCTTCTTTTTCCAATTTCAGTAATTGTGTCTTTAGACTATTCATTTGGGAATGTTCTTCCTTCTTTAAATAGGCCTGGATTGCAATATACTTTCCTCTTAGAACTGCCTTTGCTGCGTCCCACAGAAGTTGTGGCTTTGTGTTGTTGTTGTCATTAGTCTCCATATATTCTTTGATTTCTGTTTTGATTTGGTCGTTAACCCATTGATTAATTAGGAGAGTGTTGTTAAGTCTCCATGTATTTGTGAGCCTTTTGATTTCTTTCTAAAATTTATTTCTAGTTTTATACCTTGGTGATCTGAGAAGTTGGTTGGTAGGATTTCAATATTTTTGAAATTACTGAGGTTCTTTTTGTGGCCTAGTATGTGGTCTATTCTGGAAAATGTTCCATGTGCACTTGAGAAGAATGTGTATCCTGTTGCTTTTGGGTGTAGAGTTCTGTAGATGTCTGTTAGGTCCATCTGTTCTAGTGTGTTGTTCAGTGCCTCTGTGTCTTTACTTATTTTCTGTCTGGTTGATCTGTCCTCTGGAGTGAGTGGTGTGTTGAAGTCTCCTAAGATGAATGCATTGCTGTCTATTTCCTCCTTTAATTCTGTTAGTATTTGTCTCACATATGCTGGCGCTCCTGTGTTGGGTGCATATATATTTATAATGGTTATATCTTCTTGTTGGACTGACCCCTTTATCATTATGTAATGTCCTTCTTTATCTCTTGCTACTTTCTTCGTTTTGAAGTCTATTTTGTCTGATACAAGTACTGCAACACCTGCTTTTTTCTCTTTGTTGTTTGCATGAAATATCTTTTTCCATCCCTTCACTTTTAGTCTGTGTATATCTTTGGATTTGAGGTGAGTTTCTTGTAGGCAGCATATAGATGGGTCTTGCTTTTTTATCCATTCTGTTACTCTGTGTCTTTTGATTGGTGCATTCAGTCCATTTACATTTAGGGTGATTATTGATAGGTATGTACTTATTGCCATTGCTGGCTTTAGATTCGTGGTTACCAAGGGTTCAAGGGTTGCTTCTTTACTATCTAACAATCTAACTTAACTTTCTTGTTAAGTTATTGTAAACACAGTCTGATGTTTCTTTATTTCTCTCCCTTCTTATTCCTCCTCCATTCTTTCTATAATAGGTGTTTTATTCTTTGCCTTTAGTTGGTATTTGGATGGTCTGCTTTCTTTGCTATGATTTTTTTTTCCCCTCTGGTGACATCTTTTTAGCCTTAGGTGTGCTTCCATCTAGAGCAGTCCATTTAAGATATCCTGTAGTGGTGGTTTATGAGAGGCAAACTCTCTCAACTTTCCTTTGTCTGGAAATTGTTTAATCCCTCCATCATATTTAAATGATAATCGTGCTGGATACAATATTTTTGGTTCGAGGCCCTTCTGTTTCATAACGTTAAATATATCATGCCATTCTCTTCTGGCCTGTAAGGTTTCTGTTGAGAAGTCTGATGATAGTCTGATGGGTTTTCCTTTGTAGGTGATCTTTTTTCTCTCTCTAGCTGCCTTTAATACCCTGTCTTTATCTCTGATCTTTGCCATCTTAATAATTATGTGTCTTGGTGTTGTCTTCCTTGGGTCCCTTGTGTTGGGAGATCTATGAGCTTCGGTGGACTGTGAGACTACTTCCTTCCCCAGCGAGGGAAAGTTTTCAGCAATTATTTCTTCAAAGACACTTTCTGTCCCTTTTTCTCTCTCTTCTTCCCCTGTACTCCTATAATGCGAATATTGTTTTGTTTGGATTGGTCACACAGTTCTCTTAATATTCTTTCATTCCTAGAAATCCTTTTATCTCTCTCTGCCTCAGCTGCTCTGTACTCCTGTTCTCTGTTTTCTATTCCATTAACAGTCTCTCGCATCTCATCCATTCTGCTGTTAAGCCTGTCGATCACTTGTCTGATTTCTGCATTGTCTTTCCTCAGTTCC